>CM064528.1:45851173-46367996 GCA_032716605.1 Paralithodes platypus
GGACCTTTCCTATCTCTAAGCCCTTCAGCACGATCATGTAGTTTTCTTCATGTTCTGGTTACCATTAGACAATTTTCTTTAGCTTGTAATCTATCTTCAGGGCTCAAAGGGGTTTATTCGATCTCAATACACCCCTTCTGAATTACATAGGTCCTTCGTAAGCTGTATAAAGCCGTCTAATTTAGCCAGAATGAAAGGTAAGAAGGCGTCATGGGGCTGAAAGGGCTAATTATGGAAATATATCAATAACAAACGAATTCATGAACGTAACTTCCTATAAATCAACTAGAAAACTATATATAATATTTATTGAAAAGCCAGTTATCTCTTAAAATCAATCCAGATAGTTATAATTGCATAAATAAAAACATAAGGAGTCCACGATTCCTATGGGTGGGCTAGGTACTATGGCATCCGAGTGTACCCTAGGCCAAATGACACATACATACTGAATGATGAATATAATGTTGGTTCTCATTTATTTGCGAATTGTCATACCCCTTTCGAGATTCATGCTATAAGGAAGTTGGAGCTGTAGACATCGATATTAATATGAATAAACAGTTTCAGGGTATAAGGAAGTTGGAGCTGTAGACAACGATATTTATCAGTATAAAACAGTTTCAGGGTATAAGGAAGTTGGATCTGTATCCATCAATATTTAGCAGAATTTTCAGCTAAAATACGGTCGTAGTATATTTATATATACACAAAACTTAATTCATCATACTATCCATCATAAACCGACATTATGTATATTGCAATTCTGTTCTATATCGATGTTTACGGCTCCAACTTCCTCATAACCTGGGGGATTGCCACTTTTACTTGATATTATTGCCTTGCTTTTACATTGATGTCTCGTATTAGTATTTTACATTGATGTCTCGTATTAGTATTTTACATTGATGTCTCGTATTAGTATTTTACATTGATGTCTCGTATTAGTATTTTACATTGATGTCTCGTATTAGTATTTTACATTGATGTCTCGTATTAGTATTTTACATTGATGTCTCGTATTAGTATTTACATGATGTCTCGTATTAGTATTTTACATTGATGTCTCGTATTAGTATTTTACATTGATGTCTCGTATTAGTATTTTACATTGATGTCTCGTATTAGTATTTTACATTGATGTCTCGTATTAGTCATTAGTTTTGAGTTTTAATGTTTCCGTATATATTCTAGCTTGTTGCGGTGCCATGTTTATATATTATCAATCAATCAATCATATGACCTTTATTTTGCAGTGCCATGTTTTCTACCAATCAATCAATCAACCAACCAATCCTCACACTCGCCAAAGGTCAATTACCAGTCCGTCAATCCTGGAAGTCCGTATCAAGTTGTTGTTGTTGTTGTTGTTGTTCCCCAAGCTGCCTGGCCGAACAGCCCCAAGGCAAGGCCACCTAGAGTACCAGGCCGTGTCGACCATTCTGTGACGTAGGCAATGGGGTGCTACATCCACTGCCCGCGCTCTGTCCCCATTTTATAAATACTCTCTTTTATTCTTTTCTCTGTTAAATTTTAGATTAACGTACAAACAAATTATATATTTTACGTTTAAGGTGTACGCAAAACCACTATCTACCTATATCTTACTTTATTATACTCTATATTATGATACCGATATCATAACAACATGTTTTGGTTATTTCTTGCATATGACTTATACCTTGAACAAGTAGTTGTACAAGATTAAAACTTATTATAAGTATATCTCATTACTTTGTTATATTGGAGTAAAATAAAACACAATGATATATACATTACTATATTATATACAAAGACATAAACAACCTTACTGAAGAGCCAATGATATATACATTACTATATTATATACAAAGACATAAACAACCTTACTGAAGAGCCAATGATATATACATTACTATATTATATACAAAGACATAAACAACCTTACTGAAGAGCCAATGATATATACATTACTATATTATATACAAAGACATAAACAACCTTACTGAAGAGCCAATGATATATACATTACTATATTATATACAAAGACATAAACAACCTTACTGAAGAGCCAATGATATATACATTACTATATTATATACAAAGACATAAACAACCTTACTGAAGAGCCAATGATATATACATTACTATATTATACAAAGACATAAACAACCTTACTGAAGAGCCAATGATATATACATTACTATATTATATACAGACATAAACAACCTTACTGAAGAGCCAATTATTCCTGATGCATTTTAAAATATGTACAGCGTCGTATAGGAAAAAGAGAGGTCTGGTACTTTGCGCTGGATGTGGGTAAACAATGGACAGTTTTGGTGGATTGGCAAAATATGATACAGCTTTGCCATTGATTGCATTATTGTCTGTTACAATGCTAATGACACTAAATCCTATCTTCTCAAGCCCTAAAATAATCTTCTTCATAATGTTATATAATGTCTCTGCCTTCATTATCTTTGCTGGAATTATGTGAACAACATCTCTGTATTTTGACCGAATACTGTTTAGCATAAACACATATGCGCTTGTTGCAATTGCATCACTGTCAAATGCTGAACCAACAATATTTCCTGCTTTATAATCCAAGTAAGGCTTCAGGGTGAATTTCATCAACCATCATTGTAACCGTTTTATCACGGGTTGTCAGGGACTTAAATTTGTTCTTAATATACATAAGAAAATGGCTGGTACGGTGCTCGATGCTGGGTTAAACGTTTTGGACAAAAATATTCGTCTTATAGTTGAATAGCTAGGTAGAATTAGGCATTTCTTATCTCTCAGAAGTCTGTAACCTTGAGGTGAGCAATTATGCAAGAGAGAGGAGAATATCAAAAATTCTGAGGAGTAATCAAATTTAGTGAGAGTCATTAAATGAAGCTGTTCACAAACGAATTTGAGTGTATTCTGATACTTGAAGCCATTATCCTGTACAATAGTTGACAAAAAGGAGATCACAAGTTGAATTATTACAATTGCATTAATTGGGTTTGAGGCAGGATTATTGATATCGCACTTACGCAAAGCATCAAGCAACACTTCAAGTGTATTAATGTCAGTGACCTTTGAAGGAATCTTATAATCCCCTAGCTGGTTTATTTGCACCGCCTTTACACTAGCCTGAACATTACAGTCTGATTTGATGACTAAGGACAAAATAACTTTAGGTTGTGGGGAATGAACAATTCGACATATATGAAAATCTTCCTCGTTTTCAATAACTGTCCAGTATTTCTTATCAATGAACTGTATTTTGTCTTTAAGTTCATCTAAAGAATGAAATGTTATGTCTTGTTTGTACTTATTGTTATCTGCAATACTCTTTGCTACCGCAGCTTGAATGGCAGACTCTTCCATTCGTTTCCTCTTCTTGTCCGGGGCTTCTCTAGCATGTGATGGGCCAGAAAGGTAAGAGGGGCAGTTTGGCAATTGTGATGGAATTACACCATCACAGAGCTGAGGATACGTCAACTTGGCCACTAATTTAGTTCCGCTCTTCTCGTCAAAGTACGAAGTCTCTCGCCGTATTTCATCAGGTCTAAAATGGAGCTCACACACCTGTAAGAGATGAAAGCTCCGATATAGCTAAGCTAAAAATAAATCGTTGCATAATTGTATTGCGAGCGATATTATTGCTTGGTAGTTCAATCATTCACGAAGGAGTAAATACACTGATTTTGAGCAGTGTGTAATTTGACTTATGAATATTATATACAATTCAATATACCACACTTAAATTACAGTACTGGGTAGGCTTAAATTTTTTATATATATTTTTCCATAATTGGGAATACAAAATTATTTCATTATGCAGCATTGATCCAGGAGGAGGATCCAATTCAATGCATCCGCCAGCGTCGTCGTCAAACATACACAACAAACAAAATAAAATAACTTCTACTCCGTGGTTATGAATAACTTGCTTCGTCGATAATAATAATAATACTAATATAGTAATTATAATAATATCAATAATGAAATTAATAATAATTATATTAAAGGTAACACATCTATTATATCATTAATGAAGTCATCGATATACCACATAATAAACTCCCGAAAAATATATATACTCCCACTGTTGAGCTACTCAATTACTATTATTCTTATTATACTATTATTATTATTATTATTATTATTATTATTATTATTATTATTACTATTATTATATTATATTATTATTAGTATTACTATTATTATTATTATTATTATTATTATTATTTTTAGTATTATCAATTATTAGTATTATAGTATTATTATTTATATTAACATTATTATTATTTCTATTTCAACTTGCTGAAGGAATGAGTAAATTTAGTCATGTAATGTTTAAGCCTACCGTACTCAATACTTAGACACGTGAATAACATTGTAGAATAATTTTTACTCACCCTGCTGTTTTCATTTGGAGTGTAATCTACTCGTCGAATGGCTGTAAGCCATTTGCTGGAAAGGTCAGCATTCCTTGGGAACCTAAACACGTGCACTTTCGGTCCCGATCTGTAATTCCCCTTGCAATTTGGCACTGAACACGTGTAAGGCATTGTTGATGATCATGGAGAAGCTATCACAGGGAATAATGTACTTATAAAGTATATATGAGGGGGAAATAGTTTGGAAACACAGCGACAACCTCCCCCTACCTCACTAAAATGTATACTGACCTGCGAGGGTAGTGACCGTTTCAGCACTCCTTTTGTCGACGTCACAGAATTTAAAGGTCCCATCCGTGCGGCCTGGTACTCTAGGTGGCCTTGCCCAAGGCCCCGAGCACGGACAAGGCCATAACCGAGCGCCCCCACAGAACCCTCCCTGCCGACCACAATAAAGCCTGGGTGACCGAAGCCACTCCATGGCGGGGAGCTGAGGAGGGTGCGGAAACGCCCGGGAAACCAAAGCCCCACCCAGGGCCCTGTGCCCCTCAGCAATTATGAAGAGAAAGTTGAGGGGCAAGGGAAAATGTGACGCTTTGGGTTCCAATCTTGGTAGATTGGGAGGTCAATCCACTGAAGAGAAGCCATCACTCGAGATCTAGAAGATATATAAGTAAAAGGAACAGTCAGAGTAAGCTATGGGTATGGGCGTATCAAGTTAACCCCATCACCAATTCGAACCGGTGATGTCATTATATATTTTAATCTTGCTATATTTAAACAATGGTGTGCAGTTTTAGAAGGCGCTGAGGTATTAAAAAGGGTTAAGTGAGATAGTTCGAAGCCTGTTAATAGCTGGAAGCCCTATATATACTGAATAAACTCGTCTATAACAGCTAGAATAATAATATATATATTACATAAGAACATAAGAACATAAGAAAATGGGAGTCTGCAGAAAGCCGATTGGCCTAAGCAAGGCAGATCCCTGTCCCACACAACCCCAATTACAAAGCCCAATTATAGGCTCAACACTCTAATACCCTGAGGATCATCTTACCAAAACGGTTAGAGATTAACGCAGGATTACGGGGGTCTGCAGAGCGCTGATTGGCCCAACCCTGCTGATCCCCCTTCACACCCAACCCTTCTCGTCCATATGCTTATCCAATTTTATCTTAAAGCTCCCTATCGTTTTTAATCCCACTATAGCACTTGGTAGTCCATTCCACCCATCTACAACTCTGTTACCAAACCAATATTTGCCTATATCTTTTCTGAAACGAAATTTATCTAATTTGAAACCATTGGTACGAGTTCTTTCGCTATCACTGAGCTTTAGTACATTTGTCATGTCCCCTTTGTTAATCCCACTAACCCACTTGAACACATAAGAACTATGTGTTCTTACATCTCTTACATCTCAAGATTATACTATTTATTATGAAATCATTATAACCATCTATCATATTATTTTAAGGTGTTTTAGTTACAGTATATAGATTTATATGGGGGACTGTACATTACAGAGGTCAAAAGATAATTCACCCCTACGACGTATTGTCTGGTCAGATCCTGTCAATAATGACGTCATAAGGTGTGGCTTCCAACGTGACCTGTTCTGGGTAACTTTCCATCAGAGCGGTCGCGTGTAACCAACTCTATTGAGAGATCTCGGGAATGCTGACTAGAAGCTGAAGTCTACTTAAACCTCAGATTCTAGGCGCCCAGTACTGCTCCATCATGCACAGTCGATATAAGAAATATTATGTTTATTAATATGAGTAGTTGCATTAAGGTTATAATAGTAAGATATACATTAAATATGTATTCTAGTGTTAAAGTAATTCATGGAGTAATAGTTGGATATATTGAAGTACCTAACATATATATAGTTTGCAGGAACAGGAGGGGTTACGGGGGGGTCGTTCAATTTATAATCGATTTTTTTCATTAATTAATTAATTTTCTAGTTTTCTCCCTAGACCTCAATCAAATTTTTAAAAACACCCATTAGATCCACCTTCTAGATTAATTTGTACATTTTTCGGTAGAAGATTGTCCCGGTTCTTCCAAAATAACAGGCAGGAAAATGTCCGACATCTAAATAGCACGAAAAGTTATAATATTGACAAGGAACTGAATTGGAAGGTCTTAAAATCATCAAACTAATGGGGAAAAACATCTTAAAATTTGAAAACTAATGGGGCTTAACATGAGGGAGAAGGGGGACCATAAATACGATCCATCTCCCCTTAACCCCTTCTGTACCGGCGACGTCTTTTTAAGTGTATTCTAGTTATATTCAGACGATTTTGCGAAATTTAAGAAAGATCTGTGGTAGTAAAAATGGTTAAGTGAGATAGTTCGAAGTTTGTTAATTGCTGGAGACCCTTTTTAAACAGAATAAACTCGTCTAATAGTAGCCAGAATCAAAGGTAAAGAGGCGTCATGGTGCTGAAGGGGTTAAGGACGTTTGTAGATTCCCTGGAAGCCAAGTACACAGTGTAATTGGTATGAATGACTTATTGCACTCAGGAACAGCCATTCATCAACCAGGCTCTATAGTAAGACACCTGCCCCTAAGTACTGTATATGACTATTATAGCTTGATGACCCATCGCTACACCTCCTAGGTAATCATTTCAGGACCATATGCCAGGTAGAATATTGATGGATACCTAGGGAGGAACAGACAGGCAGGCAGACAGACAGACACAGACAGAGACAGGACAGGACAGAACAGAACAGTAATGTTGACTATAAAAGCTCTCGTGTTATACTCCTTTACAGCAAATTGATAATTGATTTTCATCAATCTAATTGGCAAAAATTTCGGTGTGTATGAAAATTAGTATCTTCAGAAGAATAAATTTTTAATTTATGTATAGAATTCTGTCATATACTGCATGTGTGCAATAACAGGTGGCCAACCATAATTATAAATCATTTCAATTTGGTGTGTTCGCTCGACTGTTCAGCTGAGACTGTTCGTTCTTGTTTACAATAGTTCGCTTATCTCAATCATCAAACAACGTTGAGTAATACTATAGTCTATTCGCTGTAAGCAGGCGAGAAATCATGACCTCTGTCCTCTGTAACTCAAAAACGATTAGAGTAATCAAGCTGATATTTCTACCATTTGGGACGAGTCAGTCAAGGAATAGATGTGAAAATGTGCAGCCAATTTGCTCTAGCCCTTTTTGAGTTACAGCGGATAGAGGTAATTATTTCTCGCCTACTTGCAGCGAATAGACTATAATTACAATAATTTTGGATGATAATAAACTTATCAAATCGTATTGACATATGGCTGGAGTTATAATCCTGCATATGAATTGCGGGTAACTGAATGACATATGTTGCAAACTGAGCTTGAATTAATGATCTAGCAACAAGTTTATGATTTAATGAAACATTGTATATATCCATTTGCTTGGAGGGTGTTGGTTATCGGTAAACTTAAAAATTCATCAAACTCCTATAAATTAATATGTCTTGGTCGTTAAATATAGTCAGGTGTTTAAATTGCGTGCAATTGTTTCATTTATCCCAAACAGTACATTTTCGCGTATTGATTTTTGTTTTATTGCCATCATAATTGGGCTATATACATTGGAGGAGAGAGAGAGAGAGAGAGATAGCGATAGAGAGAGAGAGAGAGAGAGAGCGATAGCGAGAGAGAGAGAGAGAGAGATAGCGATAGAGAGAGAGAGAGAGAGAACCAGAATCAGAATTTTTACTTTTCATTAATACAATTATCATTCAGTTTAGAAAAATGTACAAATCTATCTTCAAGAGGGGTCTAAGGGGTGTTTTTCAAAGCTTGTTGGAGGGCGAGGGAGGAAACCAAAAAATAATAAGAGAAAGAGAAATTAATATGCAAATAAATACGCCCATCCCCTCTTAACTATAATGTGGCTATAATTGGACAATTGTAATCAGTTTATAAAGGTCCCTCCAGCAATTATCAGGCTTTAAACTATCTCACTTAAGGGGAGATTTCCACCTGGAGGATTTTTTTCTGAACCTCTTTCTCCCTCATGTTTAGCCCCATTGCTTGTGAGATTTAAAGACGCTTGCCCCATTACTTTGGCGATTTTAAGAACCCTCGCCCCATTTCTGTTAATTTTAAGACCATTCGTGCCATTTAGGTGTCGATTTTTTCCTGGCGAGCGATAGCGAGCCTGTAATTTAAGGGGAACCGGCCTTCGGCCGGGACATTTTTCTACCGAAAAATGTACAAATTTATCTTGAAAGGGGGTCAAGGGTGAGTAATTTTAAGCTTGATGGAAGTCTAGGGAATCAACTAAAACCTCCCCTTAACCCTTTTCACTACCACAGATCCTTCTTAAACTGCATAAAAGTCGTCTTAATATAGCTAGAATATAATCAAAAAGACGTCGCCGGTACAGAAGGGGTTAAGAAGCCCATCTAACGCAAGAATACTGGATAAAGGTAAATTAGTATTAACCCTCTCTGTACCAACGACGTTAGTTATATTACATTTAGCTTTATTCGGACGATTTTACACAGCTTTGGAAGGATCTGTGGTAGTTAAAAGGGTTGATTGAGATAGTTTGAAGCCTTATAATAGCTAGAGACCCTTCCTAAACTGAATACAAACTATTAGTAGTAGCCAGAAAATAATACAAAAGAATGTCGATAGTACGGTTGCGTTAATAAGTCATGTCCCGGCTGTCATTACGTTTACCTTGCTCTGTGCTGTATTAATGTCTGTCAGATGTTGAATAGGGTGGGTAAGTGTAGGAACATGTTTGTATATTTCACTCGATATGAAGAAATGAAGCTTAGATATTGCTGATACCAATTATTAATCAAAACATACTTGGTGCCGAGACATCACTTATTAGCGTGACTGTACAGTAGGGGTGTATATTGTATATAGTGTTGGCCTACCCTTCTCACACCCTTGATTTAGGTATTCAGGGTAATCGGAAGTAGGTAACGCACTCTTGCGTGACTGGTATGCGTAAGGGTCTGGGTACACATCATTATTTGTTACCCCTCCTGTACCGATGTCGTCCTTTTAAGGGGAGATCTTCACTTGAGGGATTTTTTTCTTGACCCCTTTCTCCCTCATGTTTAGCCCCATTGCTTTTGATATTATAAAACTTTTGCCCCATTAGTTTAGCAATTTTAAGAACTTTCACCCCATATTAAGACCTTTCGTGCCATTCAGGTGTCGATTTTATCCTGGCGAGCGATAGCGAGCCTGTAATTTAAGAGGAACCGGCCTTTGGCCGGGAAATTTTTCTACCGAAAAATGTACAAATTTATCTTGAAAGGGACTCGAGGGGGTGTAATTTTAAGCTTGATGGAGGTCTAGGGAACAAACTAAATACCTTCCCTTAACTGTATTCTGGCTAGTATTAGACGATTGTATTCAGTTTATAAAGGGCCTAAAGCAATTAACAAGCTTCAAAATATCTCTCAACCCTTTTTACTACCACAGATCCTTCTCAAACTGCACAAAAGCATCTAAATACAGCAAGAATTAAATAAATAAAATGTCACCGGTACAGACGAAATTAATTTAAAGGAAATTCTCTTTCACCGTGTTCGTGTTGAAAGTCTTTCGCTAATTTAGTACACGCACGAGTAAATTATCCAACAATCTGAACAATAATTCAATGTCCATAGTCTTATAGATAATTCAATAATAATTCAATGTCCATAGTTTTACAGATGTATTTATTATTACTTAAGGGGGTAGTACTCGCTTTATTCATTAAGGGGGTAGTACTCGCTTTTTCTGCACCCGCTTCTCCCTCATGTTTAGCATATTAGTTTTGAGGTTTTAAGACGTTCGTTCCGTTAGTTTGGCGATTTTGAGACCTTTCGCCCCTTTTTGGGGTCAGTATTAATACCTGTCGTGCCCTTTAGACGTCGATTTTGTCCTGGCAAGCGATAGCGAGCTTCTAATTTCAGAAGGAACCGGACATTTTTCTACCGAAAAATGAACACATTTATCTTGAAAGGGAGTCTATGGGGTGTTTTGCTAAGATTAATGGAGCTCTAGCGAGGAATCTCATAAATAAATTAATAATAAATATAATATATAGACCAAAAATCAAGCCCTACCCCTTTAACTCTTTCACGCTTTTATGACGCAGAGGTTGCCAGATTAGCAATAAGAAATAGAGTTCTCTCACTCTTATAATTACCTTTCCAAAATTAGTTTTCCGCCCACAGCTAACTTAAAGACAACTGCAGAGGTTGAAGTAACTAAACTAAAGGTTTCTAAATACCCCTGATGATAACAAAGGCTTTAAAGTATCCCCAATAGGCTCAACACAGCTAACTCAAAGACAACTGCAGAGGTTGAAGGAACTAAACTAAAGGTTTCTAAATACCCCTGATGATAACAAAGGCTATAAAGTATCCCCAATAGGCTCAACACAGCTAACTCAAAGACAACTGCAGAGGTTGAAATAACTAAACTAAAGGTTTATAAATACCCCTGATGGTAACAAAGGCTATAAAGTATCCCCAATAGGCTCAACACAGCTAACTCAAAGACAACTGCAGAGGTTGAAGTAACTAAGCTAAAGGTTTATAAATACCCCTGATGGTAACACAGGCTATAAAGTATCCCCAATAGGCTCAACACAGCTAACTCAAAGACAACTGCAGAGGTTGAAGTAACTAAACTAAAGGTTTCTAAATACCCCTGATGATAACAAAGGCTTTAAAGTATCCCCAATAGGCTCAACACAGCTAACTCAAAGACAACTGCAGAGGTTGAAGTAACTAAACTAAAGGTTTCTAAATACCCCTGATGATAACAAAGGCTATAAAGTATCCCCAATAGGCTCAACACAGGTAACTCAAAGACAACTGCAGAGGTTGAAGTAACTAAACTAAAGGTTTCTAAATACCCCTGATGGTAACAAAGGCTTTAAAGTAACCCCAATAGGCTCAACACAGCTAACTCAAAGACAACTGCAGAGGTTGAAGTAACTAAACTAAAGGTTTCTAAATACCCCTGATGATAACAAAGGCTATAAAGTATCCCCAATAGGCTCAAACTCGCGTCATAAGCGTGAAAGGGTTAATCATTATATATATAAGTAAACAAATAACCTTAAAAGGGAGTTTTCTGGAACCCTTCTCCCTCATGTTAAAGGGAGATTTCCACTTGAGGGATTTTTTTCTTGACTCCTTTCTCCCTCATGTTTAGCCCCATTGCTTTTCTAATTTTAAGACGTTCGCCCCATTATTTTGACGATTTTAAAAACTTTCGACCCCTTTCTGTCAATTTTAAGACCTTTCGTACCATTTAGGTGTCGATTTTTTCCTGGCGAGCGATAGCGAGCCTGTAATTTAAGGGGAACCGGCCTTCGGCCGGGACATTTTTCTACCGAAAAATGTACAAATTTGTCTTGAAAGGGGGTCAAGGGGGAGTAATTTTAAGCTTGATGGAAGTCTAGGGAACAAACTAAAAACTTCCCCTTAAACACTATTAGTTTTCTGGATCCCTTCTCCCTCATGTTAAACACTATTAGTTTTCATATTTGAAGAATATCGGCCCATAAAATGGCGAATTTAAGACCTTTCACTGCAATTTAAGACCTTTCACTGCAATTTAAGACCTTTCACTGCAATTTAAGACCTTTCACTGCAATTTAAGACCTTTCACCGCAATTTAAGACCTTTCACCGCAATTTAAGACCTTTCACTGCAATTTAAGACCTTTCACTGCAATTTAAGACCTTTCACTGCAATTTAAGACCCTTCACTGCAATTTAAGACCTTTCACTGCAATTTAAGACCTTTCACTGCAATTTAAGACACTTCACTGCAATTTAAGACCTTTCACTGCAATTTAAGACCTTTCACTGCAATTTAAGACCTTTCACTGCAATTTAAGACCTTTCACTGCAATTTAAGACCCTTCACCGCAATTTAAGACCTTTCACTGCAATTTAAGACCTTTCACTGCAATTTAAGACCTTTCACTGCAATTTAAGACCCTTCACCGCAATTTAAGACCTTTCACTGCAATTTAAGACCTTTCACTGCAATTTAAGACCCTTCACCGCAATTTAAGACCTTTCACTGCAATTTGTTGACCTTTCGTGCCATTCAAGTGTCGATTATATTCCTGGAAGGGGATAGTGACCCTGACATTTAGGAGGAAGAATGTATAAATTCATCTCAAAAGGGGGGACTTCCTTTGTGTTTGTGTGTGTGTGTGTGTGTGTTTTTTGTTTCTTTTCCGATGTGTGATGGAGGTCTAGGGAAGAAACTAAAAAGGAAATACTAAATAAACACATATATAATGATAAACCAATGAATACAAAATCTCCCACTAACACATGTATAGTCTTCCTACTGAAGGTTTGTTTGTTCAGTGTGATGTACCCCCATTGAGTACCAGCGACGTGTGTTCAGTGTGATGTACCCCCATTGAGTATACCAGCGACGTGTGTTATATTATATTCTATAGCTAGACGATATATGATGACAGCTTAGGAAGGATCTGTGGTCGTTAAAAAGGGTAATTGGTTTAGATAGTTGGAAGCCTTATTTATTACTAGAGGTCCTTCTTAAGCTGAATATAATCGTCAAATAGTTGCCAGAATATGATGACAGCTTAGGAAGGATCTGTGGTCGTTAAAAAGGGTAATTGGTGTAGATAGTTGGAAGCCTTATTTATTACTAGACGTCCTTCTTAAGCTGAATATAATTGGTGTAGATAGTTGGAAGCCTTATTTATTACTAGACGTCCTTCTTAAGCTGAATATAATTGGTGTAGATAGTTGGAAGCCTTATTTATTACTAGACGTCCTTCTTAAGCTGAATATAATCGGCTAATAGTTGCCAGAATATGATGAAAAGGACATCCCTGGTACTGAACGGGGTAAGGAGTATGTTTGTGTTGAACCAATAGGGCTGTAGGGCTGGGGACACATACTAATAAGGGGAGATCGGCCGTTTTTTCTGGTCCCCCCTTCTTCCTTGTATTCTTAGCCCCATTAATTTTCAGATTTTAAGATATTTACCCCATTAGTTTTCAGATTTTAAGACATTTCGCCCCATTTTTTTGTCAATATTAAGGCCTTTCGTACTTTTTAGGTGTCTATTTTTTTCCCTGGTGAGTTATAGCTAGTGAGCCTATAGTTTTGGAACGGCCGAGACATTTTTCTACCGAAAAATGTACAAATTAACCTAGAAGGGGGATTTAATGGATGTTTTGTTTTCAAGTTTGAAGGTATAGGGAGGAAACTAAAATAAATAAATAAATATATATAAAGGAGCAAATAAATACGACTCATCCCCCCATAATCGTGCATGCTTAGAGGTGTACAGTCTCTCTAAAAAATACATGTACCCCCTACCTACTGCTTTATGCAATTATGACTATGGATTGGTTTTTGGATGGAAACCATAAATATAGTGTATATATGTGGATTGGTTTGTCTATATGTAATTATATATATGTGGATTGATTTGTCTATATGTAATTATAATTATGTGGATTGATTTGTCTATATGTAATTATAATTATGTGGATTGATTTGTCTATATGTAATTATAATTATGTGGATTGATTTGTCTATATGTAATTATAATTATGTGGATTGATTTTGCGATGGTACTTGCTGTCCCATAAATAGTACATATGATTTTGTAGTTGATATTAAAACAAACACAAAAGGGTATTCATAATTTCGTGACTAAGAGATATACTTCCATACCTCGAAATAGGTCCACGAACTTTTATGAGCGACTGTACCCTTAACGAATACAACGAATCTAGGACACGCACCGTAACACTAGCTGGTCCGACATCTTGGGGGTCTATTATGGATATTCGGTTTAAGGGGATATGGTTGTTTTTTTGTTTTGTTTTTTTGGTCCCCTTTCTCCCTCAAGTTTATCCCCACTAGTTTTCAAATTATAGACGTTTTTCCCATTAGTTTGGCGATTTTGAGACTTTTCACCCCATTTCTTTGTCAATATTAAGACCTTTAGTGCCATTTAGATGTCATTTTTGTTCGTGGCGAGCCTGTAATGTTAGGAGGTATACCGGCCACAGATATATCATTGGATTTATTTTCCAAATATTAGATATGAGTTACACGTGTACAAGCAAAGCATTAGCATCGGACCCCTTTGTTCAGAATAGTGTATGTTGTAACCTTTAACTACTGTTATCAAGTGTCCCGTGTTACTTGTCTAGGCTCAAATTATAGGTTCAGAAAATGCTAAGGTTTTCTCTGTTTGGCTGTTTTCAAGGTGGGCTACAGGCTGTGGTTAGGCTCTCATATACTATATATATATATATATATATATATATATATATATATATATATAGAGAGAGAGAGAGAGAGAGAGAAATTTAGATTTATATTTAATATTACTAATATTTGTTTTAGTTTCCTCCCTAGACCTCTATCAATCTTTCAAAAATATCCCCTAGACCCCCTTTCAAGATTAATTTGTACATTTTTCGGTAGAAAAATTTCCCGGCTGAAAGCCAGTTCCTCTTATAATACAGGCTCGCTATCGCTCGCCAGGAAAAATTTGACACATAAATGGCACAAAAAGTCTTAAAATCGCTGAACTTATGGGGCTATACGTGATGCAGAAGGGAGTCCAGAAAAAAAATCCCCTTAAATTTTAGGTTCAGAGAAAGTCTAAGGTTTTCTCTGTCTCGCTGTGTGGGGTACATGCTGTGGTTAGGAAACACATTTTCTGTGCTTCCGTGTTTATATGCTGCAATATCTGTATCGATCATATAATTTTGAACATGTCAGTAATTTTATAATGTTATTGTTATTATTGTGAAGAAACAATATAATTATTGAGGAAAGAAAAACAAAAAATGGTCTTGTGCCTAAAGGTATCCTCCATTCATAAAATATTTGAAACAATTGGATTTGAACTGTTCTATCGATCTATCTATTGCCGGATGTCTTACTCCCTTTTATGAGGGTGGCCATACACAAAATGCCCCCAAGCGGACCCATACCCTGAACTTGATCTGTTGTTGGTTGTAAATTTGTGGAAAGCAACTCCAAGGATGTGCATTCCAGAGAGAAGAAGTTCTGGTCATAAATTAATTTTGAAAAGCGGAAGTTCTACATTTTGGAGGATAGACTGTGCATTAATTGGCAATATCACCTGTATAAATGTTGCTGAACCTCGTTGCAACATAGGTCCTTCTTAAACTGTACAAACTTGTCCAATTTTAGCCAGAATCAAAGATAAAAAGGCGTCATGGTACTGAAGGGGTTGTATAAAGCCAATACACTGCACTTTATATGAAACTGATTGATTATAAATTTGTCTTTCATAACTCGACGTTCGGTTAGTTTGTATCCATCTTAGTACACTCGGCTTAGTATGTTTTTTTACACCAACCAACTTCCCATCTAAACTCAAATAATGAAATCAACAAATACATGTGGCACTCCGAGGACTCGAACCCAGGATACTCGCATCGAAATTCCGCGCACTATGCATTACGCTATCAAGACAGTAATCTCTAGCCCACTCATAAATATTCGTGGACTCGACCTATTTCTACATATGGAAGTATAATGTATATGGAAACCAATATATGGATTTAATGTTCTATTCATCAACTACAAAACAAACTCACTAATATATTAAGGGGAGATTTCCACTCGAGGGATTTTTTTCTTGACTCCTTTCTCCCTCATGTTTAGCCCCATGGTTTGTCTAATTTTAAGACGTTCGCCCCATTATTTTGACGATTTTAAGAACTTTCAGCCCATTTCTGTCAATTTTAAGACCTTTCGTGCCATTTAGGTGTCGATTTTATCCTGGCGAGCGATAGCGAGCCTGTAATTTAAGAGGAACCGGCTTTCAGCCGGTCCATTTTTCTACCGAAAAATGTACACATTTATCTTGAAAGGGGCTCAAGGGGGTGTAATCTTAAGCTTGAAGGATATCTAGGGACCAAACTAAAAACCTCCCCTTAATGTACATTCTATGTGGTGGTGGTTTTGTGTTGTTGTTTATATAATTCAAAAGTTTACTATGCTAAATTGGTATGTCCAGATAGTGATTTGTTTCTTTGTTTGTTGTACTTTTTTTCTTTTTTTTTTTTTTTTTTCTTTTTTTCGTTCCTGTTTTGGTTTGTTCGTTTTGCAAGTTTTACATGTTAATACTAATTATTGAAAAGCGAGTTATATCCAAAAAAATAATCCAGATAGTTATACTTCCATGAAGAAAAACAAAGGGAGTTCACGAATTCATAGGAGTGGGGTAGAGATTATGGCATCCGAATGTACAGACAACACCCTTCCCCCAGGTTTAAGAATAAGACCCTAAGTTAGTCTAGGCTAGAGTGGCACTACTGGTGACGTCATTAAGAGGGAGGTGCCAGCCAGCCAGTGTTGACTATATAAAGGGAGGGAGGGAGGGTGGCACTGTCACTCCACTATCAACCTCGCATCAGAGAGCATACAAACTTGTGAGTAAGAGACTGTGTGAGAGAGGGTGACAGGACAACTCAATCCAACAGACCATTTCAACCATTACTTATCAACCAGTAGATGTCAACCAGTTCCGGCTCAACCAACGCTGCTATTTGATGTAATGTTATGTTAGGACTTTATAAAGGTACTGTGTGAAGGGGTGATCGGAGTACTCAACAGACAGATTATTTCAACTAGTAGACCATTTTAACCAATAGACCAATTTATCCAGTAGACCATTTTAACCAATAGACCAATTTATCCAGTAGACCATTTTAACCAATAGACCAATTTATCCAGTAGACCATTTTAACCAATAGACCAATTTATCCAGTAGACCATTTGAACCAATAGCCAATTTATCCAGTAGACCATTTTAACCAATAGACCAATTTCCGTAGACCATTTTAACCAATAGACCAATTCATCCAGTAGACCATTTTAACCAATAGACCAATTTATCCAGTAGACCATATGAACCAATAGACCAATTTATCCAGTAGACCATTTTAACCAATAGACCAATTTATCCAGTAGACCATTTTAACCAATAGACCAATTTATCCAGTAGACCATTTTAACCAATAGACCAATTTATCCAGTAGACCATTTTAACCAATAGACCAATTTATCCAGTAGACCATTTTAACCAATAGACCAATTTATCCAGTAGACCATTTTAACAATAGACCAATTTATCCAGTAGACCATTTAACCAATAGACCAATTTATCCAGTAGACCATTTTAACCAATAGACCAATTTATCCAGTAGACCATTTTAACCAATAGACCAATTTATCCAGTAGACCATTTTAACCAATAGACCAATTTATCAAGTAGACCATTTGAACCAGTAGATCTCAAACCCCTCAGAGAACATACAAAAACATACAAAATGCGAGTAGGAGTCTGTGTGAGGGGATGCCTAGAATATTCAACCAATAGATCATTCAACCAATAGACCAACTTACCCAGTAGACCATTTCAAACAATAGATCTCAAGCGCCTCAGAACACAGAATAGGTAGGCCAGAAATCGTAACCCTTAACCTCTGTAACTCAACAAGGGCTAGAGCAAATCGGCTGTAAATTTCCACACCTATTCCCTGGTTGTCCCTTCCTAAATGGTAGAAATATTAGCTCGATTACTCTAGTTGTTTGCGAGTTATTGAGGTTAATGTTCAAGTGGTTTGGCCTACGAATTTGGAATAGGGTATAATCTAATAAATCTATTTCACTCCCAACACCTCCCAATGAAATTAAGGGGAGATTTCCACCTGGAGGATTTTTTTCTGAACCTCTTTCTCCCTCATGTTTAGCCCCATTGCTTGTGAGATTTAAAGACGCTTGCCCCATTAGTTTGGCGATTTTAAGAACCCTCGTCCCATTTCTGTCAATTTTAAGACCATTCGTGCCATTTAGGTGTCGATTTTTTCCTGGCGAGCGATAGAGAGCCTGTAATTTAAGGGGAACCGGCCTTCGGCCGGGAAATTTTTCTACCGAAAAATGTACAAATTTATCTTGAAAGGGGGTCAATGGGGAGTAATTTTAAGCTTGATGGAAGTCTAGGGAATCAACTAAAAACCTCCCCTTAATTGTAGTAGGATAACCAGTAGATAATTTCAACCAGTAGCTATCAACCAATTGTCCCAGTCTTTCTTCTATTGAACAAGTAAGCTCTGGAACGCTCCCCCTCACTCTGTCTCTCCTTCATTATCTTATGACCTAAACTGCTGTAAGCTCCGTGCTGCGTCCAGACATTATAACTCTAACCAACCTTGACTTTGGCTCGCTATCGCTCTTTCAACTTTAGGTGGGACACTTGTTACATTCAGCTCTGCCTTTTGTCTCCTTCATTCACCTAGGGAACAACAGCAGTGCCAGCTTAACCAACACTGCTCGTTTAGGTTAGGTTAAGGGGAGATGGGCTGGTTTTTCTGGACCCCCTTCTGCTTTATGTTTAGCCCCATTAGTTTCAGATTTTAAGACGTTCGGCCCATTAATTTGGCGATTATAAGACCTCTTACAAATTTATGAACAAATTGCAGAAATAACTAACATACATGATACCGTAATTCTTGGCGATTTCAACTTACCCGTGACTAAATGGGGCGATATTCTTACTTCACACTCTGGACACGACCTCTATGCTAACTTGCAAGAGAGTTCACTTTTTCAATTTGTACAATCTCTGACCCGTGGTAATAATGTGTTTGACCTTGTACTCGCAACAAAAGAAGAATTAATAGAGAATTTGAATGTTGGTGATGAATTCAGTAACAGCGACCATCGTACGATAACTTTCACTTTAAAGTTTACTAGTAACAAATCAAATAGCAGCATTGAGAAAGTCCCTAATTTCAAGAAAGCACATTTTCATAAACTTAAATCAAAGCATAAAGAAACTGACTGGAGCTTTCTGACTAACAATAATGACATAAATACATCTTGGGAGTGTTTCACAACCACTTACCTTAAGGCAGTGCAAGACTGCATACCATCGAAAATACGGCGTCCAGGCCATAATGATAAGCCCAAATGGTGGAATAAAGATATTTCAGACTGTCTGCTTGCTAAAAAATTTGCTAATGATAGATTAAAATCCTCACAAAATGACGAAGAACGGGTGAAATTTGTAGAGCTACGACGCAAAGCCAAAAAGTTAATTGAGCAAAGTAAAAAGCCCCTGGAGTTACATGTTGCGAATCAAAGTAAAAAAAAAAAAAAAAAATCTATAGTTATATCAGAAAGAAAAAAGTAGTTACTTCAACTGTTGGACCGTTAGTCGCTGAAAATGGAGAATACACCAAAGACGAAGTACAAATGAGTAATGCCCTCAATACCTTCTTTGCATCAGTTTTTACAACCGAAGACCTCAGTGATATCCCTACACCATCGCCGATTCAGATTGATAATTCAGATGTTCTAAGCAATATCACCGTTACAGAGAGAGAAGTATTGAATTGTTTAGATAAACTCAAGGTAAATAAAACGCCTGGACCTGATACAATCTCGCCTAGAGTTCTAAAGGAAGCTAAGGATGAGCTCTCCAAACCACTGACATTGTTATCCTTGCAGTCTGGGACATGCCTGATCAGTGGAAGCTAGCCAACGTAACACCTAACACCGATATTAAAAAAAGGCAGCAAATCCCTACCCCGTAACTATCGTCCAATTAGCTTAACCTCAATTGTATGTAAAATGCTAGAAACGGTCATAAGAGACAGATCACTTAGAGGCAAATAACTTACTTAAAGATAGTCAACACGGCTTTCGTAAAAAACGCTCCTGTTTAACAAACCTCTTAGACTTCTTCCACGATATCCTCAACCTCTACGATGAGAGTAAAGCTGTAGATATTATATACCTTGATTTTCAAAAGGCCTTTGACAAAGTTCCCCACAAACGTTTACTGCTAAAACTAAAAGCGCATGGAATACAAGACGGTGTGTTGAAATGGATAGAAAATTGGCTCAGCGACAGAAAGCAAAGAGTAGTCATAAACGGTAAGGCATCTAAATGGACCAATGTAAGTAGCGGGGTACCCCAGGGATCGGTACTAGAACCAATTATCTTTCTAATTTACATCAACGACATAGATGAGGGTCTCACCTGTACAATCTCAAAAATTTGCTGACGATACAAAAATTGCAAATAGCGTACTCTCAAAAGAACAAGTTGACGATATGCAACACAATCTAGATAAATTGTCATGTTGGGCCCAAATTTGGCAAATGAGTTTCAATGCGGATAAATGTAAAGTACTACACATCGGATACCTAAATTAGAAAGCAAACTATTCGATGAATGGCACTCAACTTAAGAATGTAAACAGAGAAACCGATCTGGGAGTAACAATATCGAGTAACCTAAAACCGAGTCAACAATGTTCAGAAGTTGTTAAGAAGGCAAACAAAATAATTGGCTTTATAGGCAGGTCATTTGAGCATAAATCCAAAGAAGTTATCCTAACCCTTTACAATTCCTTAGTCTGCCCTCTTCTGGAATACTGCGTTCAATCCTGGTGCCCTTATTACCAAAAAGATATAAACAAGCTAGAACGAGTTCAACATAGAGTTACCAAAATGATACCTAGCCTAAAGAACAAACCATACGAAGAGCGTCTTAGAGAATTAAATCTATTTCCTTTAACCCAGCGCAGATTAAGAGGTGACTTAATTCAAGTGTTCAAAATCATCAAAGGCATCGACAATATGAACTGGAGTAAGTACTTCCCTATCGACCAATCTAATTACACGCAGGGAAACGGTTGCAAAATTATTGGTAAATCTTTTAACTCACACGAATCTAAGAATTTCTTCTTCAATCGAGTTGTCAACTTGTGGAATGGGCTTCCCCGAGACGTTATAGACTGCAGCACCGTTGATTCATTTAAACTCCGCTTAGACAAATATCTCGCATCAAACCCGCGACTGACTGCGTTTGTAAATGAATAACTTTATTTTATCCCCCCCTCAGTTACTAACTCATCTGTCCCCTACTAACTTCCTAATCCTGCCACGGACATTAGTTCCAGGGCAGTAGTTCCCTTTCCAATGTTCCCTTACCCACTCTAAACCACTGTTTGGACACTTGATCCTCAGTGTTTTGGAGGACAAGCAGCCTAGAAGGGTCACTAGACCTGTTGTTGCTTGATTTCCTTGGTACTCCTTTGTACTTCTTTGTCAATATTAAGACCTTTCGTGCCCTTTAGGTGTCGATTATTTCCTGGCGAGCCATAGCGGGCCTGTAATTGGGAGGAACCGGCCTTCAGTCATGACATTGTTCCACCGAAAAATTTACAAATTAATCTCGAAGGGAGATATAATGGATGCTTTATTTAAAGTGATTTAAAGTTTATTTAAAGGAAACTAGAACATAAATGAATATATAAATATATAAACCACTAAAAATATATAAACCACTAAAAATATATAAATATATAAACCACTAAAAATATATATATATATAAACCACTAAAAATATATATATATATAAACCACTAAAAATAACCTTAAGGGCAGATCTCCACTTGAGGGATTTTTTTTCTTGACCCCTTTCTCCCTCATGTTTAGCCCCATTGTTTTTGATATTATAAAACGTTTGCCCCATTAGTTTAGCGATTTTAAGAACTTTCACCCCATATTAAGACCTTTCGTGCAATTCAGGTGTCGATTTTATCCTGGCGAGCGATAGCGAGCCTGTAATTTAAGAGGAACCGGCCTTCGCCCGGGACATTTTTCTACCGAAAAATGTACATATTTATCTTGAAAGGGACTCAAGGGGGTGTAATTTTAAGCTTGATGGAGGTCTAGGGAACAAACTAAATACCTCCCCTTAAAGGATCGATGTAGTGTTAAAGCATGTGCGTGTGTGTGTGTTTGTCCCCCCCCTCCCCCCTCGTACCCCCTCCCCCCCTCTTTACTCACACTATACTCTTGCGTCCTTTTCATTGCGTCGGTGGACTGATCAAAGATAATTTCAGTAATAACATTCTAATAACCTTCTAATGGGTAGGCGGAGTGGCTCTGGCTATTACCTTTAACGACCGGGGTTCGATTCTCGTCTGTCCTTGTCGAAGACTTATACACTGTCATACAAACATTAGGGACATATTGTGATATAAAATTAAAAATATATTATAATTAAAATTAAAATTAAATTTAAATATAAAATTAAAATATAAAACTTGCAAAACTAACAAACCAAATTTGCTAGACGTCCTTCCTAAGCTGAGTCCAATCGTCTACTAGTTGCCAGAATATAATAAAAGGAACGTCACCGGTACAGTGTGATTTTAAGGGGAGGCAGACCGTTTTTTCTGGACCCCCTTCTCCCTAATGTTTAGCCCCACTAGTTTTGAGATTATAGGACGTTCGGCACATTAGTTTGGCGATTTTAACACCTTTCGTTCCATTTAGTTGTCAATTCTAAGACCTTTCGTGCCATTTAGGTGTCAATTTTCTCCTGGCGAGCGAAAGCGAGCCTGCAATTTTAAGAGGAACCGGCCGAACATTTTTCTATCGAAAAATGTACAAATTTATCTTGAAGGGGGGTCTAGGGGGTGTTTTCTAAGCTTGATGGAGGTCTAGGGAGGAAAGTAAACAAATATATGAGTAAATTAATTAATAGACCAAACAAACGGTCTGCCTCCCCTTAAGCATGAGGTATTGTGTCCAGTAATTATAGTAGAAGGGGGGGGGGGGGGTATGTGTGTGTATGTGTGTGTGTTATGAATAGGTCAACTCAAGGAGGTCATTCTGTTGAGTCACGGGATCATTAAGGTATGCATTAAGGAGGGTAGTGGTACGGTCGTCGAGGTTAATAAGTGTTGTCAGATATTTCACAAAGTTTCGGACACTGACTAATACCCTGAGGGATAAGCACATTTCCCAGTAACTATAAAAATGCCAATAACACTTTATGGGCGAAAACCACTGGAATTTATGATAACACTTAATACCCCGGATTGTATTCGCTTTTTGTATTAATGTATGTGTTTAGTTTCCTCGCTAGACCTCCATCAAGGTTAGAAAAACACCCCCTAGACCTCCATCAAGCTTAGAAAAACACCCCCTAGACCTCCATCAAGCTTAGAAAAACACCCCCTAGACCTCCATCAAGCTTAGAAAAACACCCCTAGACCTCCATCAAGCTTAGAAAAACACCCCCTAGACCCCCCCCCCCCACCCCCTTCAAGATAAATGTGTAAATCTTTTGGTAGACAAAATTCCCGACCTTTGAATTACAGGCTCGCCATCGCTCGCCAGGAAAAAAAATCGACAACTACGAGGTACGAAAGGCAACAAAATAAAGCAAAAGGTTTCAAAATCGCCAAACTAACGGAACGAACGTCTTAAAACCTCAAAACTAATATGCTAAACATGAGGGAGAAGGGGGTCCATAAAAGCGAGTACTACCCCCTTAATGAATAAAGTAACATACTGTAAATAGTAATGGTTCTGTGGCAGGGCATGGGTAACTGAGAGAGAGAGAGAGAGAGAGAGATTTGGCTAGGGAATAGGTGTATAAATTGACAGCTCATTTGCTCCAGCCCTTTTTGAGTTACACAGGTTAGAGGTTACGATTTCTTCCCAACCTAGAATACGGACTATACCTGCTTGGACCCCCAGAGTAGGAAAGTGCGATATGAAAAGACAAGACAAGAGGTGGAGAGACCAAAATAATTGAAAACAAATGCAGGGGTAACATGGCAACGGCTGGCAAAGTCTCGGGAGTCATGGAAAAGGTTAAGGAAGGCTTGGGTGGGTTATTGGAGGTAGTAGTATAGTAATAATAATAATAATAATAATAATAATAATAATAATAATGATAAAATTAATAAGGGAATACAAACGAAATCTTGCAGTTCCGTGTTTCATTGTCCTAGCGCTTACAAGACAAAATAATGAAAATAATAGCAATAATAATAATAATAATAATAATAATAATAATAATAATAATAATAATAATAATAATAAAAATAAATTATAAAACATGTAATGGAAGGGAATCAATGACACGAGTCTTTCTAGATATCTTCTCTCATCATTCTTCTATTGATTGCTAAAGTTTGCAATCATGTGTACTCTTGTGCAAGTGTGTTTGTGTAATGATTGCACTCCTAAATGCAATATATCAAACGGTGCAAACATACAGAGTGTATTGCCGTAACTCAGCACGCACACACACACACACACATACACAGGACTTCGTAAGTTTATCCCTTCGCAAATATTAACCCTTGCAGATACAGAGTGTCAGGTGAGGTGGAATGGTCAGATTATTATTTGCTTATTGGTGTATCTTTTTATTGTTTTTTGTGTTCTTCGTTTCCTCCCTAGACCTTCATCAAGCTTAAAAAACACCCACTAGACCCCATTTCAAGATGAATTTGTACATTTTTCGGTAGAAAAAATTCTCGGCCGAAGGCCGGTTCCTCTTAAATTACAGGCTCGCTATCGCTTGCCAGGAATTTTTTTACACCTAAATGGTGCAAAAAGACTTAATACAGACAACTCCGGACCTCGTAAGTTGTCATCCCTTCGCAAATATTAACCCTTTCAGATACAGAGTGTGAGGTGAGGTGGTGATGGTCAGGTTATGGAGAACGTCAGCTCATTTAAAGGGGGGATGGGCGTATTAAAGGGGGGATGGGCGTATTAAAGGGGGGATGGGCGTATTAAAGAGGGGATGGGCGTATTAAAGGGGGGATGGGCGTATTTAATTGCTTATTATTGTATATTTGTATTAGTATTTCGTTTCCTCGCTAGACCTTCATCAAGTTGTAAAAATCGTCCCCTAAATAATACAAATATGTTATTAATAGTAGAAATAAACAAGTAGAACAGTCATAATCTTCAAAGGGTAAACATCGCCATTAATTTCGGATCTTGGCTCCTAAATTGTTCTCTGTGTAAAGACTATATCACCAGTTCCAGGGTCGATTGGATAGTTCGAAGCCTTATAATAGCTAGAGATCCTTCCTAAGCTGAATAAAAATCGATTACTAGTAGCCAGAATCAAATTAAAAAGGATGTCAACGGTACAGAAGGGGTTAGGGCCGTGGACACTGATATTACCCTGTTCCAAGTAAGTAGGCCAATACTCTTGAACATTAACCTCTATAACTCATAAACGACGAGAGTAATCGACCTAATATTTGTACCATTTGGGAAGGGTCAGCCAAGGAAGAGGTGTGAAGATTTACAACCCATTTACTCTAGCCATTTGTGAGTACCAGAGATTATAGGGTTCACAATTTCTAGCCTAAAAGCTCAGTTCGGCCAGTCAATTTCACTACCACACAGGCTACCACCCTTTGAGATAAATTTGTGCTTTTTCGGTAGTAAAATGCACTGGCCGAAGGCCGGTTCCTCCTTATTTGCAGGATTGCTATCGCTCGCCAGGACTTTAGCTTATTTACATTAAATTGATTGCTTTCATCACTTTATCATCACCTTCTTCATCAGTGCGTCTAGTGGTAAATATGGAGAAACGCGCCGCCCGAGCCAAACCTGTCCGAGCCGACCGCTGCAAGATCATTTGTCTCTGGCTGGAAGGTGTAACGGCCACGGAGATAGCCCACGAGACGGGTGCCAGCCTCTCTACCGTGTATCGCTGGATCAGGCACTGGGAAAAGGAGGGGACGCTAATTCCAAAACACGAGCAAGACCTGGCCCACTTGTTAAATCCCTGGGGAATAGGAGGAGGAGGGGGAGGATTAAGCCACCACCAACACCACGATATTGGGATTTGGGGGGGCAATCCGTTCTTTCATCACTTGCAGTGCCGACCATCACCAGCTTCCCCCAAGGTTAATAGATTCTAGAAATGTCTCTGTTGTAAATTTGTTGCATAATTAATAATTAAGTAGATGAGCAAACATTATTCAAATACAAGAACCCGTCCACGAGCAAAATAAATATAAATCTGAAATAATACATCATACTATATTACTATAGATAAATGAATGTCCAAAACATATTTCATTTGGATAAATCAACCTATATCAACTATGATCATTATGTTGTGATATCACACTACTGCAAGAAATCATGCCACTAACACAAACGATATTTTTGTTCTTTTTCCATGACTGGTATTCAGGACAATCCAAGTCATCCCTGCTTCTGTAACAAGAACTATAACAACATCTATTCCTTCCCATCCTCCCTATCCTTGCCTTGGTTGTCCAGTTACCATCGTCAGCATCATCACCAGTCCAGTGTAAAGCGTCTGAATTCCTCGCATGGACTTCATCCCGTCGATTCTCTCAACTATCGCCAGCACTCGGCCGCCTCGATACAAACACCGCCTTCCCCATACTCCTTGTCTAATTTATTGTTATTGCCTGCAAACTTGACGGCTGATTCTATTCTTCAGCTTCAGGGACAATCTAGCGAGCTGTCAAATGTATTGTTCTCGCCTTCAAACCTGGCTCCTGATTCTATTCAACAGCTTCAGGGAAAATCTAACGTACAAAGCCAAGCAAGTTCAAATGATCTATTGCCTACCAGTAGTTCAGCCTTCTCTTCGTCAAATAGCAATGATACTGTATCAAAAAGCACTTTGAATATCAACGAAACTAGTTAGCCGTCTTCTGCGAACACTGAAATGGAATCCAAGCTCCACAGTACAAAAATAAATATTATTCAAATCTCTGTCTATTAAGAGGAGATGGGCCGGGTTTCTGGACCACTTTCTCCCTCGTGTTTAGCACATTCCCAAAAGTAAACTTAATAATATATTGATAGCCAGAATACAGTAGTACAGTTACTCGGAATGATATCTTGGTTTGGTTGTTGTAATCAATCAAGGATGTTATTGTAATGAAATAATTTAAAAAATAAAAGTATCTATACTCGGATGCCATAGTCTCTAACCCACTCATAACTATATGTACACTTCTCATATTTCTAACTATGGAAGTATATCTCTGGAATCAAATTTATTAATATAATTTTCTATAAATCAACTACAAAACAATATATACTAGTTAGGCCAATATCTTAAATTGGGATACATTATGTGAAAGCTTCCTTTATATAACCTCCAGAAGAGAGTAAGGGGAGGATTTTAGTTTACTCTCTAGACCTCAATCAAGCTTAACAAAAAAAAAAAAAAAAAAAGAAGACCCTCCTACGATATAAATGTTTACATTTTTCGGTAGAATATGTCCCGACCAAATGACGATTCTCCTAAACTGCAGACTCGCTATTGCCCGCAAGGACAAGTGAATGCCACGAAAGGTTTTAATTTTGCCAAGAAATGGGGCAAAAGGTCCTAAAATCGCCACACTAGTGGGGTGAACATATTCAAATTTCAAAAAATTCCCTTAAGTAAAATTTCCCCTTAATACATAACACTAATGAGAATAAAAGGCCTTAGGGGAGTTTTTTAGTTTGCTCCCTAGACTTCCATCAAACTTTATAATATACCCCCAAATATCCCCAGTGAGATAAATGTGTACATGTCCCGACAACTGTACAGGCACAATGAAAACACTGACTATACCCTGTTCCAAATAGGTGGCCCCAAAATCGTCAACCTTAACCTCTGTAACTCAAAAAGGGTCTAGAGCTAATGGGCTGTAAATTCCCACACCTATACCCTGGTTGACCCTTCTTGAATGGTAGAAATATTAGGTGGATTACTCTAGTCGTTTGTGAGTTATAGAGGTTAATGGTGAAGAGTTTTGGCCTACTTACTTGGAACAGGGTATAGGAATAGGGAGGTGTGCAGGGAAGTAAATAATTCATTACATGATAGCGTGGTGATCTCGATATATGGTGGTGCTAATAAGGCATATCTCAGCTGTCGTGTTTAGATATGGCTGATACCAATTATCGAACATAATATAATAAATGATAAGAGACTTAACTCGGCTTTCGTTCGACACCCTGATCAATACTACTGTATGTTGAGACAAAACAGTTGGTGAAATATTTAAGCACATCAATAATCAAATTCCCGTGCTTCGCTTTTGAACCATATTGGCCCGAGGGGGTATATTTTAGACCTCCCCTACTTTGTTTCATTAGTTTGGAGATTTCAAAATGTTTCACCCTATTAGTTTGGCGACAATAGGTAATCGCAGAGCACTCCCAATTTGGTACAAAGCCATTATGTACAGTGGCGGTAATAAGTCATGTCTCAGCTGTCATTCGGTTTGGCTCGCTCTGTGCTGTATTATTGTCTGTCAGGTGTTGAATAGGGTGTGTAAGTGTAGAAACATGCTTTTATATCTCACTCGAAACGAATAAATTATTATGTTCTCTCCACCAACCAACTTTACTCCTAAACTCGATTAATGAAATTAACAAACACATGTGGCAGTCCGGGGATTCGAACCTAGGATGCTCACATCGAAAATCAACACACTTATGCATTGCACCACGAAGACAGTTTTAGACATTGTTGAATCCAAATATCAATCAAAATATACTTGATGTCGAGACATCGCTTATTAGGCCGACTGTACCGGAGTGAAGCATGGACGTTGTTGGAGAGGCATAAATCAAGAGCGAGAGTGGTGGAAATGTGTTACTTATGATGTGCGTGTGGGGAACCATGGAGAAATAGACAAACACATGAGAAAGTACGAGAGCGATGTGGTGTGGATATAGATGTCCTGGAAAGTGTGAAGAGGAATACCTTGAGGCGGTCCGGTCATGTGGAGTGGATGGAAACTGAGATAGTTGTAAAATGAGTGTATGCAGATAATGAGTTGGAAGGGCAGAGAGGGAAAGGTAAATCCAGAACGAGATGGAAAATATATAATAATGTATTTGATAAAAGTATTTCATTATCCTAAAATTCGAAGACCATCTCACACAAGTATAAGATTTCATGTTTGTATTATTAGCTCTGGACCAATCGTATGGTATAGTCTGTTCATTCTTGGTTGGGCAGAAATCGTAACCCCTAACCTCTGTAACTCAAAAAGGGCTAGAGCAAATGAGCTGTCTATTTATACGCATATTCCCTAGCCAAGTCTTCCTATTTGGTAGAAATATTAGCTCGATTACTCTAGTCCTTTTTGAGTAACAGAGGTTAGAGGTTACGATATCTTCTGCCCAATCTAGTATATTACCAGAGGCACTCGAGAACACTAATAAACCTAATCGGAATTGTACTTCTATTTGCCTCGTAAAATGTTAAATACAGCTAGTGTCAAAATTGATGACGACAACATGTTACTGACTATTGCTAAATCCATGACTACTCCTAAATCAGTTAAAGACTATACCGATGATTGCAGTTAAATCAGATACCGGCTTTCTATGACTTTTGCCAAATCACTGACTGTAGGTAAATCAATAAAATATGTTATTTAATTAGTAACAATTAATAGATAAATAGTGAATTGTATTTGCTACCACCACCACCACCACCACCATTACTACTACCACCACCACTACTACTACTGCTATTACTACTTTAACTACGGCAATTTTTTTTTTTTTTTACTACCACTCAGCCTATGCGTGCCCCCTCTGGACCCTAAAAAAGCTCGGAACAGTCATTAATGCCCAGGACCATAAAGCCACTGTACTGCTTCCTATTCCAGGGTCACGCACTCAGACTCATCATTGTGGAGAGAGAGAGAGAGAGAGAGAGAGAGAGAGAGATAGGAGATATTATTATTACTACTACTACTACTACTACTACTACTACTACTACTATTGTTACTACTACTAATTCAAATAATAAATAATACTAATAAGATTACTACTACTACTACTAATAATAATAATAATAATAATAATAATAATAATAATAATATTTACAATGACAATCTGTAATAATAAGAATTAGTATTTTACCTTCTCAAGTTCCTAAACATTCTTACGAGAGAGAGAGAGATATTAGATAGATAGAGATAGATAAATACACAGTAGATATATATAGATAAACCTCCTATAAAGAGCTCAATTAATTACACTAAATTTGTAATTTATAGTAACAAATCCTTAATATATTATGCATACTTTAATCGCACTTAAGTATTTTATTTTGTCCAGGATGAACGAAAGCAGGATGGTATGGTATGTGTTTGCTGTCGTCTGTACACTCTACCTCACTTTAATACTTTCTTTTTCCAGGATGAATGAAGGCAGGATGGTATGGAATGTTTGTTGTCGTCTGTACACTCTGCCTGCACATTCATATTTTCTTTTTCCAGGATGAATGAAGGCAGAATGGTATGGTATGTATTTGCTGTCGTCTGCACCCTCTACCTGTACTTTAGTATTATCTTTTTCCATGATGAATTAAGGCAAGATAGTAAAGAATATGTTTGATGTCGTCTGCACCCTCTACCTGCTCTTTAATATGTTTTGTTTTCAGCATGAATAAAGGCAGAATGGTATGGTATGTGATTGCTGTTGTCTGTACACTACCTACACTTTATTTGTTTTTGTTTTCTTTTTCCAGGATGAATGAAGGCAGGATGATACGGTACCTTTTTGCTGTCGTCTGCACTCTCTACCTCACCCTCAAGCCAATCACTGGAACTCTTCACTCCTTTATTAATGTGGTTACCGATCGCCTAGAAGCATATCCCGATGGCCAGACTATGGAACTGTCGCTACTGATGGATGTATTAGACAGACAATACACCCCACACTGCCTCAGAGTCGTTATAGCCTCTGATGTGTTGTATAATTCCTATAACTCATCCAGTATCAAAAAGAGACCAGCGTTCTCAAGCAGCTCATCTTTTCAACCATCGCTTAGATACTCGGAGAAGATTGGAGATCCCGCCATTATTGATGAGACCAAGCCAAATATGAAACTATATAGAAGTGTAAATGATATCAAGAGTGTTTTAGAGTATATCAGTACATACACAGATAAAGTTAACTATTTTGCCTGTGTCACCTATATGTTACCACAACCTCCAGATGCCGGGCTCCTGTCTTTACTGACAGACCCGACCTCCAGCAAGAGGCTCACTCGTTACTTCCTGGTCTACGCCGAGACATCCACCGAAGCAGAACAGTTCCTCTTAGACCAGCGCCTCAGAAAGGAAGAGAACGTGGCAGCTCTCGTCCAAGAGGAATCAGAAGGCCGTATTGTTTGGAGTGTATTAATCCGCCAGCTCTTGCACCCTTCAGGCTCCCCACAAGTCCTCACTGTAAACATGTGGTCCAGAGACACAGGACTCGACAGCACAGACAACATCTTCCCCGAACAGATGGCCAACTTCTACGGCCAAAAACTGATCGGTTCGACCATGGATTACATACCCTTCATCGACACCGAGAAGACCGAGGGATCCTGGATTGTGAAACTAAAGCCCTGCGTCGACCTATATCTTATCAACGCCATTGCCAACACATTAAACTTTACTTATGACATGGTTTGGCCGAAGGATGGTCAGTGGGGGTTTATTAATGATAAGGTAAGTCCATAAGGTATGATATATACTCCTTCCGCACTATGACGAGTTTATCATATTTTGGATACCATTAAACGATTTTCTTTATATTATAATCAACCTCTAGGACTCAAAGGGGTAAATACTATCCCGATGAACCCTTTGAATAACATAGGTCCTATATACACTTCATAAAACCGTATAAGAGAGTGTACGAGAGCGAGGTGGAAGGACAGAGAGGGAGAGGTAAACCGAGAGAGAGGTGGAAGGATGGAGTTAAGAAGTACATGCTTGAAAGCGGTGCTGGATGGGAGGAGGGGCGTCGAGTGACTGGGGACAGAGGTGCATGGGGGCGTCACGTTCGTGGCCACCTCTTTGGGGATCACGGCGTCCGGCAAAAGATATAGATAGAAAATCGTCTAATTTTAGCCTGAATCAAAAGTAAACAGCCGTCAATATGCTAAAGGGGTTAAGCTTCAATCTGTAGACACATCAGGGCATAAATGATACTATTTGATATTGCTTAAATTATTTCTACTAATGCAAGTGTGTCATAACAGAATCAGTGGAAGATATTCCCTTCTCCTTCTTGACTTCCGACTGATACCTTTCTACGCTCAGGGTCACTACGTCGGCGTCCTTGGAGAAGTCGAGTTCGGCCGTGCCAACTTCGCCCTGGATCTGTCGGTGACCTTGGAACGAGCCCAGCATGTGGACTTTACCGATTACTACTTTACCGACGGGATCACCTTCATTACCGCTAAGAGTCGACCGGATCCCCTCTGGCGGAAGCTGATTACCCCGCTTAGGAGTAAGTGTTGGTAGGAGAGGGAGAGAGAGAGAGAGAGAGCTGATTACCCCTCTTAGGAGTAAGTGTGGGGAGGGAGAGGAGAAAATAAGACTATGTTGTGGGTAGAAGAGAAAGAGAGAGAGAGAGGGGGGGGGGGATACAAGAGCAACCAGGTATGGGTAGAAGGGAGAGAGAGGAGAAAACAAGATGAACATTAACCCTCTCCGACATATGAAGCGATTTTGAGCCTATTAGGGATATTTTAAAGCCTTTGTTACCATCAGGGGTATTTAGAAACCTTTAGTTTAGTTACTTCAACCTCTGCAGTTGTCTTTGAGTTAGCTGTGGGCAGAAAACTAATTTTGGAGAGGTAATTATAAGAGTGAGAGAACTCTATTTCTTATTGCTAATCTGGCAACCTCTGCGTCATCTGTGCGTGAAAGGGTTAAGAGTGGCACTACTGGTTAGATTTATTGAATTATCGGTTTTGTTTTCAGAGGTTAAAACAAATATAATACTAGCTCTACCAAATCTCTCAACAACGAGTGTGTGGGTGTGTGGGATGGTCTCTAACATACCTCTTTCTCAATAACCAAATTTCTCAACGGCCAGTGTGCGGTGGTCTCTGTGAGTAAGGAATATAATCCTTTCTCAACCAACTTCCTCCCCAGCCAGTGTGTGGGTGTGTGTGGTCGTCTCTGTGGGTATGAAATATAACACTTTCTCAACCAACTTCCTCCCCAGCCAGTGTGTGGGTGTGTGTGGTCGTCTCTGTGGGTGTTGGGGCGCTGCTCTACCACGCCATCTACCGGGTCCAGGCCACTCTCACCTCCTCCCGCCTCTTAAGCTCCAACGCGTTTATGGATATCTTCGCCTCGTTCCTCAGTCAGTCTCTCCATCGCTACCTCGTACTCCAGGCCGGCAAGGTGTGTTTACCTACTATAGCCTGTTTTTGCCCTCTTACCAATGTCGAAGGGAAAGTAAGTAGTCTACAAAGTTAATGGGATTGATGGGGAGGTGTGGAGTGGTCTTGCCACTGGACTGGTAATCCAATGGACCCGGGTTCGAATCCGGATATGTCAATGGGAAGATATTACTTGGATGGAATTTTTGCTGTACCTAGTATAAGTGCATTACCACAAAGCACACCGAAACACCAAAAAATACCCTCATTGTGCCCTGATTAAATAGCACTGTATGAAAAATCCCATATTCAAAATATGCTACAGGGGAGCAATGCCTAGTGAACTCAATAGGTGGCATTCTGAGAGTGAGGGTCCGAGTCAAGGGGGAGAAACAGTGAGGCACAAAGGCGAGGGAGCTTAAGAGATGGGGGTGCTTCGAGCCATCAGTCTGTTCTTCACATGTCGCACTCCCTAGACTAGAACGAGACCTGTTGAACGGTAGAACATACAGGCTCTCAGCGTATGCCGGAGAGGAAGTAGGCCTAGTTGGAATATAGACAAAATAAATAAATAAAAGCCACAAACAGCAGGCAGCTCATTAAAACAGGCAAGACCATGGTACGATTTTACTATAGGGACACGCATTTGACAGGTACCACCTAGGATTTAATACAGAATTGTTTTCGGTTTCCACGCATCCAACACAAGCTACATCCTTTTTCTAGTGTACGAAACACTAAAAAATCAATGGGGACACTTTAATATTAGACGAAATATAAAGATAAATCGGTGGAAAAGTTGCGTTCGTGGGAGCAACGTCGATCGTTTGTTGACATAGAGCTCGAGGTTATAGTAGGCTACTTCGTGCATCCAACTAATTTTCCAATATTGTCGCTTCAATTAAAATTTAGGCCGTGGGCTACAGTATGTGTGCCCCCCCTCACCCCCCCCCCCCTCCCCTAGACTTATTGTCATTATTATATATATTGCCAGCCGGGGGCCAAAAACACAACCACAAACGTAACAAACGTCGTTGAGCGTCGTGTCAACAAACTAACGATCGGAAGAGGCGGTAAACTCCTGATTTTCGGCCTAAACGCGCTTTGTTATTCTCTTCGAAAACCACATTAAAAACGTTATTAAATCATGTCTATTACTAGTATCAGACCAGAAAAGGGCGTAGGTGGTTGATGGAGGCGTGGAAACCTAAATTAGATATCTAATAAGTACGTGGTGGTACCTGTCAAATGAGTGCCCCTTTAGTAATATTCTACCAAGACCATCGGCCATACATCAAGCTCCAGCAATACTGCAAGACGATTCCCAACGACGGGCATGTGGCAGTGTTGACTATGAATACCATTATATAAGCTTCAATCAAGAAAATCAAAGAATAGCCTTATTTACTTCTATACCCCAATTAATTCTTGCAAATATCTCCAATATCAAACACCTCATTGTTGAATACATTATGTATTTGGAAATCCATCTATTGCAATTTTAAAATGTATTATTTCCAGGTATTTCTAGGGTTCTGGTTTCTGTACGCCTTCCTGGTGACCTCGTACTACAAGACCTCCCTCACCAGCACCCTGGCCGTGCCCTTCAAGCCTTCCACCATTAACACCCTTCAGGAGCTTCTACAGTCTGGGCTCTCATACGGCATGCAAATACAAAAGGTTAATATACTTCTTATACCCATACAATCATGCGTTATTGAGCAAGCTTTGTCTTTGGAATATGATAATGCCACAAATATATAATATAGATCTTTATTAGATATTATTACCAACAATTACTGTCAATACTGATCCAAATAATGGGATTACATAAAATATATAAGGACACCCGATAAAAATTACAATCTCCAACCTAACATTAATTGGTATTTATTTCATGAAATGCCAAGAATTCCTGTAAAAATATGTTGCTGGAACAAGGTCATATAGTGCAGGCAATAACTAAGACCTTCCCTCTGCGGGGTGCAGCATACTTGTTGTTCAACCTGACCACAGAGAAAGTATGGCGCAGCAACAAGATCATATAGTTCTGGCGATAACGAAGACTTTTCCTCCACAGCATACTCGTTCTTAGCCCTGTCCACGGTGAGAATATGGCACAGCAAAAACAAGATCGTATAGTGCTGGCAGTAACGTAGACCTTTCCTCCACAGGGCGCAGCATACTCGCTCTTCGCCCTATCCACGGTGCCCTTCTACCAAAACATGTTCCAGCAAATGACGTTCCACACCACGGCCGACAACATGCAGAAGGTGGCGGAGGAGCAGTACTCTTACATCTACTTCAAGAGCAACCTGGAGCTGCTGGTGGCCATGTATAACGACGATCCGAGGAGGAAGACTGATATCCACGTCGCCAAAGAGGACATCTTTACTGTGGGTTATGCCTGTGCCGTCCCTCAGGTTGGTTAAAGGGGTAGGGTGATTCTACTAGTTTATTTATGCAATTATTTAATATAAATTATGTATTAAATATATATATATTTAATGCATATATTTATTATATATATATATATATATGATCTGTTTTCTGTGCAGGGTGATCCATATCGCCGCACCTTCAACGCCGTCATGAAGCGTTGCAACTACGCCGGTCTGATCAACAAGTGGATCAGGGACGCCCTTCCACTCTTCCTGAAGAAGCCTGAGCAGAAGAAGGGGGAGGGGGAGGATGAGGCCCCTGGTGACGCTTCAGTAGAGGCTGAAGGAAACTCGAGGGGGGTGAGTTAGTTTACGAGCAAAGCCTTTACTGCAGGCCTTATTCTAACGATTTCAATTGTCTGGGAGATAGCTTGGATGAAAAACAAACGCACAAAAGTATGTGGATGAAGAGGCCTATTGGGACATTTCTACAAAGGCTAAAGGAAACACCAGGGGGTCGAGAGGGTCGTTGCCTAGCATTTATCTACTCTTAAATTAATCTGGAGGTAGCTGCAATGAAACAAATTAGAGCCTGGGGAAGAAGTAGAAGCATACCCTTTACGACATTCTTGTAGAGATTAACTTAGCAGCCACGTGATCTTGATTTGAAAAGCCCACCATGGTGCGAGAACATAAATCCGACCCTCGGAAAAACTTAATGAATTGTACATCAGCATGTTGGTAATACACCGATTCATCCTACTGTGAATGTTTTTTGCACACAAACGATGTGGATGTGTTGTGGTCAGAAGTTGCACAGTTGGTGTGAAGGATAACCCCATCTGGCTCGAATGGCACCCCTATCAGACGAGAGGAGGAAGAATTCTGTAATATCCTTTATATCTCCCATATGTAGCAATATTATTGCACCACAAGGTGCATGAAGGCATATGTGATGAATTAGGATCCATAAATTAGGTGTGACTAAAGCACATAAAGCCATAAGATAAAGCATAAGTCGGGAGGTGAGTGTTGGAGGAAGCGAGGGAGGAATTTTACCCTTCCTCCCCTTGCTATCGATCATACTTGCAAGCATTACGCTCAATCTAGGGCATCTCTGCTTGCTCCCTCTTACACGTATAGTATAAGACTTATACTATACTTAGTATAGTAGATAGGATAAAATTGGGGTTGAGGGACAGTTCCAGATCTCTGCCACCGCCTCCACAATAATAAAGGTGTGTAAGTGTGTATGTGAGGTGTATGTGTACTACGATGTTTGGTATCAAAACTAGCCATGTAGGTTTATTCCTGATCCAATTTGCAGCTGCCTAAGCCCGTTTTTTGTATGCGGTTGAAAATCTTGCTTCTTGAAGGTATGTCGCCTTTGCTAAAGAAAATCATACGGAAGGCATGTCGCATCTCTCAGGTTAAGAAAAGGTCAAGGGAAGTAGTTTTTTGGCAATGCAAAATGTCTTATTCTAATGCTTAAATTGTCTGTAGGTAGCTTGGAGAAAAAAATCAGGACAGTATGGAGAAGCCCTTGGTGACACTACTTACTGTGAAAACAAAAAATTAATTCAAGGCTATTTCGCTTCCTAACCTTTCTTTTCTCTTAATATCGTCTGGAGGTAGCTATGAAAATAATAAAAGCACGTAGATAAGTAGGCCTCTGACGACCTTCTTGTTAAGACTAAGAAGGGACAAGTGCATTACCTGGCCCAGTCTTCAATAGAAATTGCATTGAGATCCTGTCAATAAAGGAACAGGTTTCTGAACAAAAATTGCATAGGATTTGTGTCGCAGAATGTTGATCATCAAATGTTGAATATAAAATTTGTCGTGTGATACCCGCTTAATTCGAGTTTCCTCCACAGACCGTCTTCAGTGTCAACCATCTACAGGGAGCCTTCTTCGTCCTCTTCCTGGGTACCGTGGGAGGCCTTCTACTACTACTGCTGGAGCTACTGTTTGGCCGGAATAGAGAGGTTTAACCCCTTCTGTACCGGCGACGTCTTTTTATCTTTATTTTAGCTACTATTAAACGATTGTATTCCGTTTAAAAAGTGCCTTCACCAAATAACAGGCCTCAAACTATCTCTCTCAACCCTTTTTACTGCCACAGGTCTTTCTTAAACTGCCCAAAATTGTCTAAATATAGCTACAATACAATGAAAAACACGTCGCTGGTATAGTAAGGGTTAATAAGGAGGAGGGGGGGGGGTGATTTCTGGACCCCCTTTCTACCTCATGCTTAGCCACATTAGTTTTGAGATTTTATGACCTATCGTGCACATTTAAGTGTCATTTTTTTCATGGCGAGCGAAAGCGAGCCTGCAGTTTCAGAAGAATCTGCCTTTGGCCGGGGTAGCACAAATTTATCTCGAAATGGCCTCTTATTTTATTATTACTATTTGTTTTAAGGGGAGGTATGTAGTTTTTCCGGACCCCTTCTCCCTCATGTTCATTCCCATTAGTTTGATGATTTTAAGACGATGGCCCAATTAGTTTGTCGATTTTAAGTCCTTTCGTCCCATTCTGTTATGAATATCAAGAAATGTGCATTTACTGTAGGTGTCGATTTTTTCCTGGCGAGCGAAAGCGAGCCTGTAATTTAAGAGGAACCGGCCTAAAGTACAAATTTATCTAGGAGGGAGTCTTGGGTGTGTTTTTTAGGCTTGATGGAGGTCTAGGGAAAAAAAACTATAAACCTCCCTTGACATGGGGATGATAAAACATGAATAAACAAATAAATAAACAAAATACTGTAGTACACTCTGATGTCAATAGTCTTTCGCCCACTCATAAATATTCGTGGACCTCACCTATGTAAGTATGTAAGTAAGTAAGTATGTAAGTATGTAAGTATGTAAGTACATCTCTGGAAACTAATTTAAGAACATAATTTTCTATACATCAACCACAACACTATATATACTATATATACTATAGCAAAATTGTATCGAAAAATCAGTTCAGCTCGTTATAGTTGCATGAAGAAAGCATAGGAGGTTCACGAATTATAGTTGCATGAAGAAAGCATAGGAGGTTCACGAATTATAGTTGCATGAAGAAAGCATAGGAGGTTCACGAATTATAGTTGCATGAAGAAAGCATAGGAGGTTCACGAATAGGAGGTTCACGAATTATCGTTGCATGAAGAAAGCATAGGAGGTTCACGAATTATAGTTGCATGAAGAAAGCATAGGAGGTTCACGAATTATAGTTGCATGAAGAAAGCATAGGAGGTTCACGAATTATAGTTGCATGAAGAAAGCATAGGAGGTTCACGAATTCTTATGAGTGGGCTGGTGGAGGCTATGGTATCCTCTACTCTGTTGCTTTTCATCTGACGGTAAATTGAATACCTTAGCAGCTAATTTCTCGATACTTAATGGAAAAATATGAAACCACTATGTCTCTGCATCATATTAAAAGACCAAGTATATATAATTAGCACCATATTTCACTACAAAATCTTCAAAATATCTGAGAAATCTTGATGGGAACTTTGCAATTTACCGTCAGTTGGTAAGAAACAGGGTATAGTGTACAAAATTAGGAGTCTGAAAAGTTGTGAAATGTTCAGTAAAGTTGTGTATAATAATTGACTTTATAAAGGTATGTTATAAATGTGAAATGTTCAGTAAAGTTGTGTATAATAATTGACTTTATAAAGGTATGTTATAAATGTGAAATGTTCAGTAAAGTTGTGTATAATAATTGAGTTTATAAAGGTATGTTATAAATGTGAAATGTTCAGTAAAGTTGTGTATAATAATTGACTTTATAAAGGTATGTTATAAATGTGAAATGTTCAGTAAAGTTGTGTATAATAATTGACTTTATAAAGGTATGTTATAAATTATGATGCAGTTTAATAAAAGGAGATACAAGATTTAATATACAGTTGAATACAGTTTATTGCCATCATAATACAAAGGATACATATAATATATACATCGTTATTATGTTCTCTTCACCAACCAACTTTACTCTTAAACTCGATTAATGAAATTAACAAACACATGTGGCAGTCCGGGGATTCGAACCCAGGACGCTCACACCGAAAATCAACACACATAATGCCTTGCGCCATAGTCTGCCGAGCCGTAGCTCCCTAGCAGACACTTGAATTCTTACAAAACTATATTAGCAACACACGCTTAGTATTGTATCGTTAGGTAAACATTTAGGTTTAATATAAACAACATATAATTGTTAACCCCTTCTGTACCGCGACGTCTTTTTAACTTTATTCTGGCTACTATTAGACGATTTTACTCAGTTTAAAAGGGGCCTCCAGCAATCAACAGGCTTCGAACGATCTCACTTAACCCTTTCCACTACCACAGATCCTTCTTAAACTACATCAAATCGTCTAAATATAGCTATAATAAAATTAAAAAGACGTCGTCGGTAAAGAAGGGATTAAGCTAAATAGCTGTCACTTGCTGTATTTATGCATTCCTTGGTAACAACCGAGTAATCAAAATGACGAGATAGCAATTTACTATCAGCTGAAAACAACAAAACTAGACCACCAAGCAGTCACTACAGCAAGAAGAGGTACTGTGTGTAGAGGAAGGAGTGAGACAGGAGCAAGATTGACAGAAAGAAGAGGTACTGTGTGTAGAGGAAGGAGTGAGACAGGAGCAAGATTGACAGAAAGAAGAGATACTGTGTGTAGAGGAAGGAGTGAGACAGGAGCAAGATTGACAGAAAGAAGAGGTACTGTGTGTAGAGGAAGGAGTGAGACAGGAGCAAGATTGACAGAAAGAAGAGGTACTGTGTGTAGAGGAAGGAGTGAGACAGGAGCAAGATTGACAGAAAACATGGCACCCCAATTAAACCACTACGAATGACATCTATAGTATTATATATTTCTTTATAGAATTTGGAGGAAATCTTAAGCCAGAGTCACACGAGCCCATTTTCGAGCAATTTTTACGGGCAACTATGGTCTGGAAGCTTCAAAAATTACACTATCAGAATTCGGCCGCCTAACATAATCTACCTTCAGTCTAGTTACCGATACCAGTGCGAAAAAGTCCCAAAATAATATGAGAAAAAACTTGCTCATGGAAAATTGACGGAAAAGGCGCTCGTGTGACAGCGGCTTAACTCCCTTATCAGCTCATTTTCGATAACTAATGGACAAATATCAAGCTACTATGTCTCTGTATCCTATTATTGCACAGTTGTTGTTGTTGTTGTTGTTGTTCCCCAAGCTGCCTGGCCGAACAGCCCCAAGGCCCCGAGCAAGGCCAAGGCCATAACCGAGCGCCCCCACAGAACCCTCCCCGCCGACCACAATAAAGCCTGGGTGACCGAAGCCACTCCATGGCGGGGAGCGGAGGAGGGTGCGGAAATGCCCGGGAAACCAAAGCCCCACCCAAGGCCCTGTGTCCCTCAGCAATTATGAAGAGAAAGTTGAGGGGCAAGGGAAAAATGTGACGCTTTGGCTTCCAATCTTGGTAGATTGGGAGATTAGAGACGCCGTCACTTGAGATCTAGAAAATATATAAGTAAAAGGTTTTCGTAATTAACAGCATATTTGGCTATGCAAATGTAATAGAAGAGTAATCTAGATGAGACCAAGTTAACCCTTTCAAGATCTAAGACCCATTTCCTTTCTGTTTTCTGGTAATTATTAGACGATTTTATTCAGATTAGAAAGGGTATATGGAAGTCAGAGGGTTGATTGAGATAGCCTTTACCCTTTTAATACCCACAGATCATTCCTAAGCTGCATAAAATCATCTAAGGATGGCCATAATAAACTGTTAAAACGCGTCAGAGCTTCAAGGGGTTAACTTCTCGCCAGCTTAACCCGTACAGTACCGGTGACGTCCTTTTCATTACATTCTAGAGACTATTAGGCGATATTATTCAGCTTAGGAAGGACCTCGAGCAATAATAAGGCTTCAAACTATCTCAACCAACCCTTTTAACTCCCACAGATCCTTCCTAAGCTGCATAATATCGTATAAATATAGCTAGAATGAATGATAACACACGTCGCTGGTACTCAGAGGGTTAACCTCTTCAGACTCATATGACGTAGAGGTTGCCAGATTAGCAATAAGAAATAGAGTTCTCTCACTCTTATAATTACCTCTCCAAAATTAGTTTTCTGCCCACAGCTAACTCAAAGACAACTGCAGAGGTTGAAGTAACTAAACTAAAGGTTTCTAAATACCCCTGATGGTAACAAAGGCTTTAAAGTATCCCTAATAGGCTCAAAATCGCGTCATATGTCGGAGAGGGTTAATAAAATAGACCTTAGTGAAAGAAGAGGTAAGTAGAGGGAGTAGAAGCAGGGGAAATATTGATTGATTGATAGATAGAAACATGGCACCGCAAACACAAGACCATATGAAATCGTACAAGTTATAATATATGCGAGAAAAAAAAATCCCTCTCAACACACTTCGAAAAGTAGATACGAGGTGCCGTTGTAAAGGCTTATCCCACAATATCATAACCTGACCAGACCTGAACGAATAAGCTAAACTAATTTGCGGAAAACTAAACTTGATAACTTTAGGATGAATAACATGTACCTGTGTAAAGCAGAAAAAGCAATGCAATCATAAAAAGTGGAAGAAGCCAGCCTCCTTAAAAAATATAAACATCTCCAGAGGTCTCTCTCTCTCTCTCTCTCTCTCGCTCTCTCTCTCAAGCACCGAAGACAGACAGTAAGCACGGCAAAAGGAAGAGAATAAAAGGGGGAGGGGAGAAGAGGAATGAGAGAGGGGAAGACAAGATAATAAGGGCAGTAGTCAGAAAAAGGATAAAAAAGGGTGAACGAAGGAGAGAAAAGAGGGGATGATACTAGAGGTAAGGGAAAGGCAAGAAGAAAGGAGTGCAATAAGAGGAAGAGAAGGAATGTAGGAGAGGGGGAAGGAGTGAGGGGTGAAGGAGGCGGCTGAAGAGGAAGGAGTGGGGGTGTGGGGGAGTAGGAGGAAGGAGAAGTCGTGAGGGGTGAAGGAAGGGGCTGAAGAGCAAGGGAAGGGAAGGAGTGTGGGGAGAGGAGAAGCAGTGAGGGGGAATGAGTGGGGGGATGGAGAGAGAAGGCGATAAGAGGTGAAAGGGGGAGGGAGGAGGTACCATGCAGCCAATCGCTTATATAAAGACACCATGCCTACTTATCGATGCCACTTCCTCCCAGACTCTCACAGCTGCTACTCCAGGACCACCTACTACTCCTCCTCCTCCTATCCTCCTCTACCTTCTGAGTGTAAGTAGAAGCTGATGGGTAGATCGAAACTTCAAGGGGAGGCAGACCGTTTTTCTGGACCCCCTTCTCCCTAATATTTAGCCCCACTAGTTTTGAGATTATAAGACCATTATAAGACCCATTAGTCTGGCGATTATTGAACTTTTAGTCAAAATAAACTGCTAAAACGCGTCAGAGCTTCCAGTAATTAATATATTTCAAAGTATCCGAATGAACCCTATCTACTACCACAGATCCTTCTGTAACTGCACACAATCGTTATTTAGGTGCAAATTGTGTTTTCCTGGCGAGCAATAGCGAGCCTGTAATATAGGAGGACCCAGGGACATTTTCCAACCGAAAAATTTATAAATTTATCTCGAAGGGGGGTCTGGGGGGTCTTTTTACCTTATATGTTGGCTAAAGTTAGTCGTTTGTATACAGTTTAAGAAGGACCTATGCTATTCAGAGGGTTTAGGGAGATCGTATTTACCCCTTTGAGACCTAGAGGAAGATCATAAGCTAAAGAATATCGTCCAATGGTAACCAGAATAGGATGAAAATTGCGTCATATCGTGCTGAAGGGGTTAAGGGGAGGTATTTAGTTTGTTCCCTACGTTTTTATCAAGCTTAAAATTACACCTCCTAGACCCCCTTTCAAGATAAATTTGTACATTTTTCGGTAGAAAAATGTCCCGGCCGGAGGCCGGTTGCTCTTAAATTACAGGCTCGCTATCGCTCGCCAGGAAAAAATCGACACCTGCATGGCACGAAAAGTCTTAAAATTGACAGTAATGGGGCAAAATGTCTTAAAATGTCCAAACTACTAGGGCGAACGTCTTAAAAACTCAAAAGCAATGGGGCTAAACATGAGGGAGAAAGGGGTCCAGAAAAAATATCTCGTGGATATCTCCCCTTAAGCTGAATAGAGGTTAAGGAAGCAAAAACAAATAAAATCACTTCTGGCGAGCGATAGCAAGCCTGTAATTTAAGAGGAACCGGGACATTTTTCTACCGAAAAATGTACAAATTTATCTTGAAAGGGGGTCCAGGGGGTGTAATGTTAAGCTTGATGGAGGTCCAGCGAGGAAACTAAAAACCGGTTTTCTGGACCACTTTCTCTCTCATGTTTAGCCCCATTAGTTTTCAAATGCTAAGATGTTTGCCCCATTAGTTAGTCGATTTTAAGACCTTTCGCCCCATTTCGTCGTCAATATTTAGACCTTTCGTGCTATTTACTGTAGGTGTCGGTTTTTTCCCTGGCGAACGATAGTGAGCCTGTAATGTTGGAAGAACCGGCCTTCGGCCGGGACATTTCTACCGAAAAGTGTACACATTAATCTAGAAGGGGGATCTAATGGATATTTTTTTTTTAAATACTGTAGGTAGGAAACTAGAAAACAAATGAATACATGCAAAAATCGCCCAAAAAGTGAACCATCCCCCCTCAAGTATAGGCATTATCAGCACTACGTATAAGGCAGTAACCGTTATTGATGATTAATACAATATTCACACGACAAGAGTGCACTGTTGGTTCATTACGAATTATTACAGCGTCGGCAATTATAGGCAAGATCAACATTACTTAGAGGCAGTAGAAGGTATTGATTACTACTACAATATTCTCATTACAAAGTGCATTGCCAGGTGATGCACTATTGCAACGTCAAGTATCATCATCAACAACATTACTTAAGAGGCAGTATATGTTATTGATTATTAATACAATATTCGCATGACTAAGTGCACTGCCGTGTGATGATAAACTATTGCAACGTCAATTATAGGCAATATCAACAGTAATTTAGAGGCAGTAAGTGTTATTGATTATTACTACAATATGCACATGACAAAGTGCACTATTGGTTCATTACGAATTATTACAGCGTTAATTATAGGCAATATCAACATCACTTCCATTAGTAGCCAGCCCTTACTCCCACAAGGGGTAGAGAGGATCAGCAAGACACACGGGGAAAAAAAAAAAAAAAAAAAAAAAAAAAAAAAAAAAAAAAAAAAAGAGGCGACAGAAGAACAGCAGTTTGCCCACAACAAGCAAGCACACAAGCATTCAGAAGCACCAATAGGGAGGATCAGCAAGAGACACGAGAAAGGAAACAAAGGAGGTGGCGGGAGAAAAACATAACCGTTCGCCCACAACAAACAAGCACACAAGCATTCAGAAGCACCAATCACTCATCACCCCCCGAAATCAATGGCTTCACCTCCGATGCAAATTGATGTGTAAAAGCTGAATTTTATGAGGATTCCAATGGTAAGCTCAGAATTATTAAGCACCAATTGACCACTTGCGAGTTTCAGGATGTAAGGAAGTTGGAGCCGTAAACATTGATATTAAATAGAAATGCAATAATTGTTTGTATCTAATGGATTAAAAATTTGATTAATGGGTTTTTGAGTTTATGAATGTACTACAACCGTATTTTGAGTTTATGAATGTACTACAACCGTATTTTGAGTTTATGAATGTACTACAACCGTATTTTGAGTTTATGAATGTACTACAACCGTATTTTAGCTAGTAATTCTGCTAAATATCAATGTTTACGGCTCCAACTTCCTTATAGCCTGAAACTCTCAAGTGGTCAATTATAGTAGTTTTCTCTTCAGCTGACGTAAATTCAATCCCTGAGCAACTAATTTCTCGATGCTTACTAGAGAAATATGAAACGGTCTCTGCGCCATATTAATAGCTAGTTTTCATAATTAACATATTTTGCCACAATATTTCCGTAATAGCTAAGTATACACAGTGAAGACATGGCAATTTACCGTCTGGGAAGAAATATATTATAGTTACTGAAGATAATTAAATTATTGAAAATTAAGGAACACCCTGTTCTTAACATTAATACTCCATCACAAACCCCAATGCACTAGAATAAACTAATGAAAGCATATGAAAACAAAAATCAGTGCCCTTAGGATTTATTTTATAGCCTAAATATATGACATATACAAATATATTAAAGTGCATTTTGTAGCCAATAACAAAAGAATGCAATTTTCAAAATATAATAGCCATTGTCGATTTCTTGTTTAGTAATAATAGTGAAGCATATTCTTGCGTCCAGCCACTGCCCATAATATGCAAGTTACTGTCCTTCACAACCTCCTAACACACGTTGTAATTACATTCTATGAACGAATATTATTACCTTCATAACCAGATTTTCATGAAGATTCCAACCCAATGTTCATAAATTTTGTATAGATAATGTACGGCAAGTAAAGGCATAATACCAACAAATATTTATTATATACTGTATAATATTATATTTGCTTTAGTGTGGTACCATCATTTTTGGCATATGTAAATATATTTGATTGTATTGAATACCTAACACCCGAATGAAGAGATTGCAATATTAAAATTCGCAATACCATTTCCAGTTCGGTTATCGATTCTAAATTTCGAGGCGAGATTTCGTATTTTTCGCCATTGGATAGGAATAGGGGTGCAAAGCCAATTGATATATATAACCGATGGTACTTCCTTGAATATAGGGGTGCAAAGCCAATTGATATATAACCGATGGTACTTCCTTGAATATAGGGGTGCAAAGCCAATTGATATATATAACCGATGGTACTTCCTTGAATATAGGGGTGCAAAGCCAATTGATATATATAACCGATGGTACTTCCTTGAATATAGGGGTGCAAAGCCAATTGATATATATAACCGATGGTACTTCCTTGAATATAGGGGTGCAAAGCCAATTGATATATAAACCGATGGTACTTCCTTGAATATAGGGGTGCAAAGCCAATTGATATATATAACCGATGGTACTTCCTTGAATATAGGGGTGCAAAGCCAATTGATATATATAACCGATGGTACTTCCTTGAATATAGGGGTGCAAAGCCAATTGATATATATAACGGATGGTACTTCCTTGAATATAGGGGTGCAAAGCCAATTGATATATATAACCGATGGTACTTCCTTGAATATAGGGGTGCAAAGCCAATTGATATATATAACCGATGGTACTTCCTTGAATATAGCCTTGTCGCTAATAAAGTCAGTGGCAAAAATAAGGACCCCCCAGGCAGATTTCCAGATAGTGGAATGACTATAGTTACTTTCATCTTAACTGACTGTAAATTGAATCCCTTAGCAGCAAATATAACCATACTTAATTGAAAAATATGAAACTACTATATCTCTGCATCATTTTTCACTACAAAATCCTAAAAATTACAGTAATCTTGGCGGGAACTTTGCAATATTCCGTCAGTTGAAGAGAAACCGTATAGGTTAAAATGCAATAAAGGAAAAACAAGTTTTAAAGTATGGCAGAAAGGAAGCAGCAGGGAGGAATATTTGGCAGCTAAGCGAAGTGCAATAAATACAAAATATACAAGGCAAATAAAATTGTGCAAGACTGTCACTGACCAAACGTGTAACTAAGAAAACCCAATGGTATCTTTAACTTAGCGAGTCGAGTTAAGGATGACAAAGATGTACTAGAACTGTGGGAGGAATAATCAATTGTTTACACTGACAAAAATAAGAGATGTTTGGAAGGTACACTACGAACGATTACTCAACATGGAATGACTACAATAAATAAACATTAAAGACAGAAAGGTCGCAGGGCTCTCTGGCCGAGATGTCCCCAAGATGATAAAAGCCTCAGGTGCCATAGGAGATTTGTCACCGAGCTAATAACCCCAATACAGAGGAGAGAACTACAGATGAATAGCATAAAAGTAGAATAGTTTTTCTATGTGGATGAGGGAGACAAACAGCAAAACTACCTGTGACGAGTGCCTCCCCACCAAGTTGAAAGTGTGACAGGGCTAAAATCAAGGAACGTTCGAGCCTAAATGCCTGAACACACGAGTTTGAAGCAATTTAAAGTAAATTTATTAGGTAAAGGAAATTATAGGGAATAAAAATGCTTGACCAAGACATGAGGGTCTGAAATGTTTGAAGGTACGATCAGGGAGAGCATTTCTATCGATATTATGCAGTTTGGTTTCACACCAGAATGTGGTACAATTGATGCGATCTTTATATTCAGATAGCTGCAGACAAATATATTAACTTAAGGGGAGATTAATAGTATTTTTGGTCCTTCTCCCTCATGTTAAGCCCCATTAGTTTTCAGACTTTAAGACGTTCGACCCATTAGTATATTACAAAACCTTTCTTCCTATTTCAATATCGATAAAGACCTTTCGTGCCATTTAGGTGTCTATTTTTTCCTGGCAAGCGATAGAGAGCCTATAATTTTAAAAGAAATTAGCCGTCGGCCGGGACATTTTTGTATCAAAATATTTAAAAATGTATTTTGAAGGGGGGTCTAGGGAGTTTTTGTTTCAGCTTTATGAAGGGCTAGCGAAGAAACTACAAAATAAATTAATATATAAATAAATAGACCCCCCAAAATAACGATTAACGAAACGAAATTAACGAAATTAACGATTGGGATTCGTCCCTTTGTGTTTGTAGACCTGGAGGGCCTTTGATAGGATCCCCAGAGATGTTGTGCAGTGGGATATGAGAAAACTTTGCGTAGAGGAGTGGCAATAGTCTATTCGCTGTAAGTAGGCAAGAATTCATGACCTCTATCCTCTGTCACTCAAATAGGGCTAGAGCAAATTGGCTGTAAATCTCTACATCTATTCCTTGACCAACTCTTCCCAAATGGTAGAAATATTAGCTCGATTACTCGGTCATTTTTGAGTCATCATAACTCGCCTACTTACAGCGAATAAACTTTAGTGCATATGATATTCAAGATGCACGAGGACTCACGAACGGCAGTGAGGGGAAAGACCGAGTGAGTTTACAGTTCGCGTTCACCAAGGCTTTGTGTTAAGCCCTCTCCTCTTTGTTGTGGTTCTATAGGCACTGTCTGGATATTCTAGAAGTGGACTCCCCTGGGAACTGCTATACAAAAATATAAATGCAACCAAGGCTTTGAACGGTAGATTGGTGCTTGGAAAATTATAAAAAAGTTGGGTATAAAGGAACCTCTGCTGAGGACGAAGTCCAAAGTTGAGAAATGTGTATGCAAAGCAGAGTTCGCGTTGAATGACCAGCTCGAGTGTGTTAACTTTGGCAAGGAGCCACTGGAGACGGTGGACAAGTTTTGCTTCAGGAGATTCATATTAGTTTCCACTAACCCACCAATTAACTTACAAATAGACCTAATCAATGACCAATGAAAGTAATGAATACATGTGGCTACTATCGCAAGTAGATGCGGCTGGGTAAAGTTCAGAGAAATGCCAATTTTAACCATGAGAAGACTCTCCCCTTGAAGGGAAATTTTTACACTTCATGTAGGAGACGCACAAAGACATGCTTCAGAAACGTAGCCAGTAAAAGTGGAAGATAAACAAAATGGAATTTAACGAGATGAGAATGGAGAGATATGTGTGTGGAACCAAACTGCAAGATAGGATATCTATTGTAGAGTTGAAGAAACTGTTGGTATCAGTAATGAGGCGAGTAAAAGCAGGGTTGGATAGTTTGGTCATGTATTGAGGATGACTGAGCTAAGTTGGATGAAAAGATGCATTCCGTGAACGTTGAGAGAGCTGCACCAAAGGCTATACCAAGAAAGACCTGGGATCAGACAATACGGTCTGATCTATAATTAAGGAACACCCCGTTCTTAACATTAATCATCCATTACAAACCCCAATGTACTTTAATAAACTAATGAAAGCATATGGTCCTCCCAGGATTCGAACTTGGGACAAGACACCCAGAACATAAGCATCTAAACAGTTCATACAAAAACCATGACAAATTAACAGGTCTGCCTTGAGTGACACCAACAGGAACAGAACCACACTTAATACTGGAGCACTTTTAATTGCATGTATGCATAAATATACTCATGCAATTGGCTACCATGCAAGTTTCAATCTGGAAATAGTTCTATGGCAACTACATTAATGTGTATTAGTTTGTTCAGCAGTTCACTAAATAGTTTTATGGCAACTACATTAATGTGTATTAGTTTGTTCAGCAGTTCACTAAATAGTTCTATGGCAACTACATTAATGTGTATTAGTTTGTTCAGCAGTTCACTAAATAGTTCTATGGCAACTACATTAATGTGTATTAGTTTGTTCAGCAGTTCACTAAATAGTTCTATGGCAACTACATTAATGTGTATTAGTTTGTTCAGCAGTTCACTAAATAGTTCTATGGCAACTACATTAATGTGTATTAGTTTGTTCAGCAGTTCACTAAAATAGTTCTATGGCAACTACATTAATGTGTATTAGTTTGTTCAGCAGTTCACTAAATAGTTCTATGGCAACTACATTAATGTGTATTAGTTTGTTCAGCAGTTCACTAAAATAGTTTTATGGCAACTACATTAATGTGTATTAGTTTGTTCAGCAGTTCACTAAAATCAAAGCATATTTTCTTTGAACATATTGGTATTTTGATGGAAATTAATACAGTATATTATAACAAAACAATTGTATTAACTGGAAAACTAATGTAAGAACAATTCATATGTTCAGCATATGAGAGGCGAAACATTTTAATTAGCATTAACTAAAATTCATAAAACAATATTTCATGAAGAATCTTATTTTTACAGAATATCGTCACTGTGAAATACATAATTTGATTAAATATTCACAGTAACTTGCATCTTCAACAGCCTATCCATTTTATAGTTCAATAATATATAAACTAAATTTTTCCCGAATAATGTAGTGCTATGGTGGATGGCATGGTCTAGTAATCTGTGGCAACTGTTCACTGAAGTCCCTGAAACATGAGGGCACCCACCCTAGCCCAGCTATTGAACAGGGAGTGTATGGTGGTAAAAACATGCATTAATGCTAATTTATATAACACTCAAATAGTGCATATTAAGATTGATGGAGTACAAGGCAAATCACTATATCATGTTAAATTAATTTCTTTATGTTTAGCATATACTTAGTTTATCACTGTAATGTCAGCAAATTTATTTTTTAACCGAATTAGCCTCTATATAATGCAAAAATTTGCAGCTGAATTGTCATACAGTTACCAGAATTTCTAGTCTTTAAAAACAAAAACAAAAATAAAAAAATGTTAAGCAGTATTCAAAGCCATTAACTTTTACAATAACTTCCACTAGTATAGACCAAAAGTTACCATGATAGTTTTGAAAGAGATTTACTCAGGCTAGTCATATAATGCAAGCCAACAAGAAATGTCAGGACACCAAATCGCCAACAAGCCAAATTGCCCGTCCGCACAGACTGCAGGTTCTTCAGGTCTTCCACTTCACCTGAAAATTAAAGATTTGTTTTAGATTACATTAAAGATTTCCGGATTAATTGGTTCATATCCTCAATTTGAAAGTTCGGTAAAAATGGAAGAGACCCGGACAGCCTTTTTACCTAACTTAACAAAACACAAAATAACTAGTAGAAAGGCTGTCCGGGGTCTTCAATTGTTACCGAAAGTTCCTCTATTAACAGTGTGTGTCCTTCCTCCCATGATAATCACTGTACAGTTGCCCACATAAGTTTTGTTCCTAATCGTGATCTACATAGAAATATATGGCACAATTGAATTACGAGTGTAGTTACATATGCATTGGATAACACTTCTGATTAGTAAGCTAATAATGAAAATATACCGCTCAATTCACACTTTCCAACAGCAACACAACACTCTTCTCATTCATATAAACAACAAGCAAACGCTCGTTAATCTCTCATGTCAGCCACCTAAGCCCCCATAAAGGCGACCAACGTGTCATCCGACATAAGAATTCCCCACAGACCCTGACTATGCACCCTTCACCAACTACTAGACAAAGCACATCAACAATCTCAAGCAGTCACCCGCCTGTGGTCAAGACAACATAAGCAAGTTACACCTAAGACACTTAGGACCACAAGGCATACAAGCACTCGCCAACATATCAAACTATAGTTCTTCACACAACACAATACCAGATATCTGGAAGCATGGTGTCATTACATTCCCCAAACCCAACAAAGACCCCACGCTACCCTCCTCACACCGCCCTATCACACTCCTTTGCATCCTCTCCAATGTTTTACAAGGCTTTGAACAATAACTGACCACACACTCTCTACCCCTAGCTCCAACACAACATGGCTTCAGGCCACTGCACTCCACACTCTTCTTACAGACCTTACACAAAGAGCTTTTGACAGCATCAACTCAGCCAGACCACCACACATATCACTACTTGCCACACTCGACATTAGTAAAGCCTTCGATGCCATCCCCCGCCACAACCTAAAACAAAATCTACAACACAAAACGGTGGCTGGCCAACTTCCTAGCAGGTAGATGTGCACATTTAACATTTGTCGGTCAGTCATCTAGCATCAAACACTTCACAAACTGAGTCCTGCAAGAATCCGTCCTGTCGCCCCGCACTCTTCAATCTGTACATGCATGATATAACTAATAATAATAATAATAATAAGCATGTTACTTATTTCTCATAAGCGCCAATTTTTCCGAAGAATTCACTAGCGCTCGAAAAGAGAAAGAAAAAAGAACAAAAATCAATGCATCAAAAGAAGGCTCATATACAACACACATTTAACAATCACTAGCAGTGGCAAAATAGCCTAAACTCTATAGCCATCTGTCATGACACCTCTCTCAAGATCATAGCTTCTCTCAAAGAGAAAAGTCTTAAGTTGTCTCTTGAAGCATTCAACAGAACTCAGTTGTCTCATGGACAGCGGCAACCTGTTATACAACCTCGGAGCCATGTAGGAGAATGACCTCTCAAAGAAAGAAGACTGCTGGAAAGCCCTTGGTTCATCAAGACGAAAAGGGTCATTGTCATGACGCACAACTACACCATGGTGTGCCGGTGGGCGCCTGAGCAGCTCCGCAAGGTACCTAGGCTCACCAAATTTGAGAACCTTAAAAGTCACCAAACACAACTTAAATTCTATTCTTGCTCTTACTGGCAGCCAGTGCAGTTCTATGTGAAGAGATGTAGTAGGAGTTCTAGGTGGAACACCAAAAATTAGTCTTGCAGCCCTGTTAAGAACAGACTGAACTTTCTTCAAAATATAATTTGGAAGACCCACCAACAGGGCATTGCAATAATCAACACGAGAGAAGACCAATGAGTGAACCAACGTCAGGAGGCAACGTCTGGTTATAAACGGCTTCACCAAATAGAGATTTCTGATGTGCAAGTAACAACTTTTAACTATCTGGTTTACATGCTCTTTGAAATCTAATCGGGAGTTCACATATACACCCAGATTTCGAACAGAGTTGGCCGGTCGCAGCTGAGATCCACCCACATTGATGGAGAGGGCACCTACCATATCATCAGCTCTTCTATTTCCTCGGATGATGAGAATATCAGTTTTACCATCATTCAGTTTAAGTTTTCTCGCTCTCATCCACTTCTTGATATCAGACATCAACAATTCCATCTTACTCCGTATATCAACTATATTTGTGATTCTCACATAAATCTGGGTGTCATCTGCATAAAAGTGAAAGGTGACATTATGTGCACGAAGCAGAAGAGACAAACTGCTAATATAAATTATAAATAGGATAGGACCCAAAACTGATCCCTGCGGAACACCATACTGCAGGGGTGTCGAGTCCGAGACCACTTGATTTACCATCACACTCTGGGATCTACCTGACAAGTACGACCCAAGAAGCAAGAGCGGAGTCACGCACACCACAATCATAAAGATCACTCAATAACAACTCGTGATCCACTGTGTCAAAAGCCGCAGAGAGATCAAGTAAGACCAATAGTGAGGCCACACCATTGCAAATGTTCTCAACTAGATCATTATGTACTCTAATCAATGCTGTTTCAGTTGAATGATGCTGTCGGTAAGCAGACTGAAAAATTGGGATAGTTTCATTCTGCTGAAGTAGTGGTTGTAATTGGTCAAGTATTGCACGCTCTAATATCTTTGATATGAAGGACAGGTTGGAGACAGGACGATAGTTCAACATGTTCTCAACATCAAGTCCAGGTTTCTTTAGAGTAGGTCGGAGTAGTGCATGCTTTTCAGAATGTGGGAAGCTACCTTCAGAGAAGCACTTATTAATTATTTTGGAAATAAACTCAACTGTGTGATCATAGACTCTTGGTAGCTTGGAAACATTTATGGGATCCAACGGGCAAAATGTTTTATTGAGGTTTCTTATGTAGGACGAGATCATGTCCACCTCTACTGAGTGAAAGGATGAGAGGACATTATTAGGAATGTGTCGGGGTTGGAGTACAACTGAAAGTTCTTCACCAACAGAAGCATCATCCAATTCCTGTCTTATGCGAGTTATCTTGCCAGCAAAAAATGCCACAAAGTTGGCAGCCAACTCGGCATCAGGTACAGAAGGTCTTAAGCTGACTCTTGTTTTTCCAAGTAAACTGTTTACAATTGAAGCCAACCTCCTCTGGTCGTTACCACACGAGTCAACTTTTCCCTGATAATACACTTTCTTTTCATCTTTGATTTTGTAGACCACAGCTCTTCTGGCTGACAGGTATTGCAACCATGTAGAGTCTGTTTTATTTTTCCGCCATTCACGTTCAGCTCTTCTACGCGCTCTTCTAAGAAATTTAACTCGAGTGCTATACCAGGGCGAATCATCTCTTACTATGATTTTCTTCTCTACTTCTGGACAGTGATGATCGAACACTAATTTAAGTGCATTTCCATGTACCTCCACCAGCTCATCTGAAGTAAGGTTGGAAGTATCAATACTTCCCAAGTACTGTTTTACTTCACTGCTAGCCAAATTTAGGTCTGCATTTTTATAATTTCTAAATCTGATTACTTTTTCATGTGTGAGTGGCTTAGGGAAATCAAAGCTGAAAGTAATCAAAGCATGATCAGAGGTATTAGGGTCAGCATTCTCAACATCAACATCCAGAACACCACCACAACCCACAGGAGAGAAAACCAAGTCAAGGGTGTGTCCTAAGATATGAGTTGGGTGGGACATATGGTTTACAAAAATTTTCTGATCAGTCAACTCAAGGAACTCAGGAGAGAATGGCTTCAGATGAGGGCTGTCAACCCAGTAATTAAAATCTCCACACATCAAAAGTCTTCCAGTTTTAGCAGAAAATTCCTCGAGAAACTGCCCAAACTCTTCCATAAAACCCCTATCTGTGCCACGATGGCCAGGCCTATAGACAACTGCCATTCTTAGAATTTGTTGATGGAGTTTTATTTCCACTTCCAACAGTTCATAATAAAGAGGGGCTGGGTTATGGCTTATTTGCAAGATATTCACCAGAGATGTGGAGTAGACAACTGCCACTCCACCACCCGGATGATCTCCCCTAGGCCTAGGAACATTTATTATGGAATGGGTTTTAGGCAATGCCGCCTGGATAATATTCAGATCGGACTCGAACAACCAGGTCTCAGTGAGACATAATACATCAAGGTTACGTTCATCCAAGATCTCGCAAATATGATCCATTTTGTTACGCAAGGAACGAACATTCAACAGACCCAGTTTCAACCGGCTCCCATGTGCATTTTTCAGTTTTTTGAACCTACAAAATCGGTGTTCTCAATAACTTTATTTCTCTGAGCTGTCATTAAAGGACAATTTCTACTTGAGGCGAAATGATTTGGCGGCTCCGTAACTGATGTGGAGCTCATACAATTTATACATTTGGGGGAAGTCTTGTTGGTGCAGTCTTTTGAGTTATGAGTACCAGCACAGAAGTTGCATTTTGGATCCTCATTTTTCCAATAACACCTGTCACTGGTATGACCAAAGCCCTGGCAAAGGTAACATTGTGTTACCCAGAAGCGATCGTATGCACGACATCTCACAAGTCCAACATACACAGAATTGCCATCATCCACAATGGAAGAGCGTATTTCAGGTGACATTTTTACTACCGCAATCTTAGTGTGTGCATCACTCTTTTGCTTAGTGAATAGCAAATTCATAGCTAAGCCATCGTCGACCAGGGACTTTATTCTTGGGTTCTTGTTGAGGATGCTGGGAATTATCTCATTATCCTCAGCGTCATTAGCAATGCCTACCAGTCATTTTTGGTATCATCTTCTTTGGTTCGGAGACACTGAAGGCACTGTCCACCCCCAAATACTGATTGATGGCCCTTCCTGCATCTTCTTTGGCTTTCTTGGATGGAAGTCGTACCACCAGTACACCTGACTCAGTTCTAGTTAACTTGTTAACCGGAACCGAAGCCAAAGCAGTCTCGATTGCCTTTGTATCTGGTGGGCTTACTGGCTCGGAGGATCGGTCTTTTGGCTTCACTACCAGGACCTGATGGTCCCAGACAGTTTTTTTCTTTCCACCATCTACCACCTCAGTGGTGCGTTTGGTCGGCTCCTTTTTGGTCTCCGCTGTTTCCCTCACTACCTTTTCCTTGCTCTTCAAAACCTGCACTACATTCTTCTCAAACTCTCTTTTCTCTTTTTCTCTCTCTTCCAACTACACCCCAAATAAACATAGCCTCCTATGCAGACGTCGTAACACTCATGCACACACAAAAAACCCAGACAGAGCAACACTTCAACCCTATCTCAACACACTACATGACTGGTGCACTACAAAGAGACTCGAGTTGGCCCCATCCAAATCCACCGCAACCCTCCTCACAAGCTGAACAGCCGAAACACAAATACAACCCGCAACTCGCCATAAACAACACACCCCTAACACACACACACACACACACACTCTCAAAATCCTAGGAGTAACATGATACTCTAATGACATTCAAACATACCACAAACATAAAAAAAAAAAAAACGGACACCCAGACTTTACGCCCTCAGGTCACTTGCCCACACAAAATGTTAACAAAGAAACCACCGCCACAGTTTACAAACAATACATAAGATCAGTGATGGAATATGCAAGCCCTGCCTGGGCTTCTAACCTAGCTGAAACATCACAAAACCTTGCAAATTATTCAAAATAAAGCCCTCAAAATCATCACAGGCTGCATAGCTACTACACCTACAGATCACCTACATCAAGAAACCAAAGTCCTCAAAGTCAAAGACCATCTGGACATCAGAGGTACTCAATTCCTGGCTGCAGCCTCCACAAGCCAACACCACCCACTACACTACATGGCAACACACCCACAGACACCAAGAAAAATAAAAACACCCAGCACCAAACACAAATACTGTCTTCTCTCCCTCCCTGCCCACCCAAAACCAGCTTCCAGAAGTACATCCATACTCATATCTCGCCGTTCCATCCAATCACTCATAACACGCAGCTGCAGGCACGACCTCCAGAAATAAATCATTCTGAATCCTTCCTTCCTCGCGAGGACAGAATCCACCTGGCCAGGCTAAGATGTGAGCACCATCCAGCTCTTCTGTCCTATCAGAAGAGACTGGATAACTCCGTCGATGACACCTGCCCGGGATGTAACACAGCACCCCATACCATTAAACTCATCGTAGAAGACTAAATTTCACACAATCACTTACGCCAACAACAATCTACAACAATGGTGATGGGCTGGTCTATCAGAGTGAGAGCGGAGTGATCTCTGCCATACCCATAGCTTACTCTGACTGTTCCTTTTACTTATATATTTTCTAGATCTCAAGTGACTGCATCTTTTCCGTGGATTGACCTCCCTACTGCCAACCTAAAGGTTGGCTGATTGGGAGCCAAAGAGTCACGTTTTTCCTTGGCCCCTCAACTTTCCCTTCATAACTGCTGAGGGGTACAGGGCCATGGGTGTGGCTTGGATTTCTCGGGCGTTTCCGCACCCTCCTTAGCTCCCTGCCTTGGAGTGGCTTTGGTCACCCGGGCTTTAGTAGTGGTAAGCAGGGAGGGTTTTGTGGGGCCGCTCATTTATGGCCTTGGCCTTGCTCAGGACCTTGGGGCTGTTCGGCCAGACAGCCTGGGGAACAGCAACAACACAACAATCTACAAGCCTTGAGAGCCCTGTGGGAAAGCCCGACCATAGCTATGGCCTTCCTTAAGGACTTGGGGATGTTCGGCCAGGCAGCTTAGGAAACGACAACAACCACTCAATTCATTCATACTATTTTACATTCATGCAGATCACTAAGAGGAACAAAACATGTGGGCAACTGTACAATCATGATTAATAATTGCTACACCACTATTTTAACCCTTTAAGTGAGGCAATTCTATAGGAAAGAATACGCCCAGGCGGACATTTTACCGCTAATTTCACTCCATATAAGTCACCCTAGCACCATATCTGTAGCTCTTGAGCACATTGGAAGGAGCTCCACTGGAAAGATTAGTTCAATCTTTCCCTGTAACAGTCTCCACCCCATCCTCACCACTTCCCACCACCTGTGAGACTTCTATGATTTATGAATTTTACAGTTACTGCAATTTGTTTTCTGTTTACAATTCAGGATGGGATGTTGAAATGAAGATTAAATTAAACTCATTCATAACTGGTATATATATCGGTAATTATATGGAGATGTAGCCCTGTTTACGTTGATTTTCAGCTTCTAAAACACTTCTTCATTGTACACACATCATCCCTTCACCAATGCACACTGATGTACAGTAAGTATGGGTGGCACCAACGCAGCTGGTACTACCACAATACACATGTACAGTTGGTCAAAGTTCCAGCTGACCCACCCTCGCTCTGGGGCTCTCAGAATTAGCTGGCAATACTGGTGTAGTTGCCAATCAGTGGATATAATAACTTTAATATTTAAGCAAATCTACGAACTTTGGGTGAATGTTTGGAATCATACATAGTGATTTATGCATTTTTATTTGAGATAGGCTTACTTTCCCTTGTTTAGTATATGTTCTAACAATGATATAACCGAAATCAGATCTACCAATCCCAATCTTCGTAAGACAACTCCTTCCTACACCAGTATTGCCAGATAATTCTGCGAGCCCCAGAGCGAGGGTGGGTCAGCTGGAACTTTGACCAACTGTACGTCGACCAGTGTAGGCCTTTCTATCATAGGATTTATATGTACATTGTCTGCAGTGAATGGGTTAATCCATTATAAACTAAAACTAGACTATTATTATGCCCAAATGCTGTAACCCCTTCTATACCAGCGACTACTTTTATATTTTGGTCAGCTACATTTAGAAGATTTTATGAAGCTTGGTAGGTATGCATGGTAGCAAAAGGGTTAATTGAGATGGTCTGTAGCCTTTTAATTGGTAGATGCCTTTCCTAAGCTGAATAGTCTAATAGTTGCCGGAATACAGGGTGTTCCAGTAATGCTTTTCATAAATTATATGGTGGACTCATCAGACAAAAATAAGAATAAATTACTCTATGAACATGAGGTTGAGGATTTATAATAACGGAGTTATTACACGATTTAAGTTAACGATAGATACAATGCCATTCAGTCCAAGGGGTAATGTTGCCATTTTAGTGGATTATATCCATTTGGCCTTCGCTATCGCTTGCTAGCCTCAAGATATCCAATCGGCATTCTCTCTTCAGGCTAGCTGATGTTTTCGGTAGGAAAATCAAATCCGGCGAAGCCGGACATATTTTTCTACCGAAAAGTCAGATCGCTACTGCTCACTATCTTGAGGCTAGCAAGCGATAGCGAAGGCCAAATGGATATAATCCATTAAAATGGCAACATTACCCCTTGGACTGAATGGCATTGTATCTATGGTTAACTTAAATCGTGTAATTACTCCGTTATTATAAATACTCAACCTCATGTTCATAGAGTAATTTATTCTTATTTTTGTCTGATGAGTCCACCATATAATTTATGAAAAGCATTACTGGAACACCCTGTATAATGAAAAAGAAATCTCCGGTACAGAAGGGGTTAAAGGTTAAATTTATAACTAATCCATTATAGCTAGCATGTATGAGGGTGCAAAGCTGTCAGTACGTGTGGAGAATGAGCAGAGCGAGTTCTTTTATGTGAATGTTGGGTTGAAACAGGGGTGTATGATGTCCCCGTGGTTGTTCAATGTATATATGGATGGAGTCATGAAAGAAATACAAGGAAGAGCAGTGGATGTTGGTGTACCGCTGATAAGGGAGGGAAACTAATGGAAGCTACCTGTACTGCTGTTTGCCGAGCTGTTTCTGATGAGCAATAGTGAATGGGAGTTGCAGGGTCTGGTAAATATGTTTGGAACCGTGTGAAAAACTGAATCTGAAGGTAAATGCGGGGAAGAGCAAGGTTATGGTCTTTGAAAGGGGTACAGCCACAGAGTGCGAGATGAGGTTCAACAGTCAGGCTATGGAGAAGGTCAGCTCATTTCAGTATCTGGGCAGGGGAAGAGGGTTGTAGGAGAGCAGTAACAAGAAATAGGGTGGTCAGCATGGAAGTAAAGAAGTCCTTGCACGACGGTGTGGTAATCCCGACATTAACTTACGGAAGAGAAGCATGGACGTTGGTGGAGACTCAGACCAAGAGTGAGAGGGGTGGAAATAAGTTACTTGATAAGTCCGTGCGGAGTTGCATGGAGGGATAGACAGACTAATGAGGAAGTAAGAGAGGAATGGTGTGGATGTAGATGTGCTGGAAAGTGTGAAAAGGAACACACCGAGAGGGTTCGGCCATATGGAACGTATGGGAAGCGAGAGAATGACTAATGCTGGGGTCACACATTCACGTATATTGCTCCCGTCAGCTCCCGTCTTTTGTAAACGAAGGTATATTGGTAGTTGGCAACCGATTACGTAAAACGTAAGGGCATAATACGCAAAACTTAAATTAAATTGCGGCCAGTCAGGGGGGTACTCACGCATGGCGCGAGTAGAAACGAGTAGCCCACGGGGGTCGGGAATGTTGTGGGTGCGGCCGAGGCCGCGCGGTTGTTGATTCGAGTGGAATCAAATACGTGGCTCGCCCTCACGTATGTCAAAAGACGGGAAAGCTTACGACCGACCGGGCCACCACGGCCGTCTGACGGAGCAGCCCCGTAAGACGTAGCAGCTCGCTCGGTCAAACGTAAGCTTCTCCCGTCAATCGTAAAATATTCCCATCAAACGGGAAAGTTTACGTTTGTCAGGCCGCATCTGGCAGAACCGCCGCACTGCGGGTTGGCGGGAAGATGCGGCACCGTTGTACGGGGGGGGGGGGGGGGACAACAGAACCAGCGGGGGACCAGCGGGGGACACTCCAGTCACACCTCTCACCACACCGGAGCAGCAACCAACATGCCAACCCTGCCACCCTCTGCACCCTGCCGAAAACAAATCGTAGCAGCGAAACGACTGCACCTATGGCTTTCATATATTTACCACATGTACCTTACCCTTTTGGCTACCCACCACAAAAATCCCAAATCCCTCCTCCCACCCACTCGCTGACTGTCGGTCCCGTCAGAAGGAAAAAAAGGAAAATCTGTGGCGGCGAAACGACTGCACCAATCGGTTCCATATTTGTGTGACAAGTCTCTTACCCTTCTGCCTTCCCCCCACCACACCCCCAACCGCCTCCCACCACCCACTTCTAGCGTATCCGTACGAAGAAAAGGAAAAAAAGGAAAATCCGTGGTGGCGTAACTACCTCACCAATCGGCTTCATATGTGTAGCACAAGTCAATTACCCTTCTACCTTCCCCCAACCAATCCCAAAACCACCCTCCCACCACCCTCCCACCCATACATTCCGATACCATAAAAGTCTCTGTTGTCTATAGTGTCTTTTCAGCTACTTTCGGGACCATCGGGGACCTGATTTCTGGCGAGGGGAGTGTTTTTTTTACCATTATCCTTACTTTCTCTCCCAACTTAATAGATTCAGCCCCCCCCCCCCCAAAAAAAACAACTCTGGCACTGGCAGAAGCACACCGTCAAAATTGGCTGGCACTCAGCGGGTTAAAGGTTACAAGGATGAATGGTCTTTCCTCTTAGGGAGTTCACAAAATTGAACTCCTCCAGGATGAATTCCGCGATGTTGTTCATGAAGGACTGGGAATGGGAATGGTGTGGCCATTCCTGCCCTTTTGTAGTTCCCAGATTCCAACCCAGACGTGGTTGACAAAGACTGTCTTTCTCTGTGTTTGGTCAGACGGGGTGTGCCTACGATTGGCCGGAACCGGTCCAGGTACGACCTAACAAATCCCAAGACGTGCGGCCTCAGCTACGCCGGTCTTGTGGGGGCGTGGCATGGGCGTGGCCTGTGTTCCCGCAAATTGGGCAGCCCATCAGGTCGAACGGGGCTATGCTTACGCACGTCGCAAACACGTATGTAGTTCAATACGACTCCATTACGTCTGACGTAACACTGGCCACGTTACGCTACGTCTGTCGGGAAGTGCAATAGACGTGGAAGAACGGACGTTCAACGGCAGGAACTACTCGCGTCTTTACATAAATTGGCGATACGCCTGACGGGAGCAATATACGTGAATGTGTGACCCCAGCATAAGAGGGTGTACGAGAGCGAGGTGGAAGGATGGAGTGAAGTATAAGAGTGAAGGCGGTGCTGGATGGAAGGAGGGGCATCAACTGACTGGGGACAGAAGTGTATGGGGGCGTTTCGTTCTTGGCCACTCCTTCAGGGATCACTGCATCCGGCAATAGATCAAAAGCTACCACTATACTTTGCTAATTTCATCTTTTTAAATAAGTAAATGTCAAACTTTTACCCACCTATATTTGTAGTCAAATTCTCAAATAGTCCTCCTGGTTCCTCTGTCAGTAAGTCCTTCATCTTTAGGTACGTCTGCATGATCTTCGTTTCATCACCGCTGTAACTGAAATATCCAAAGGAATTCCTATATTTCACTGTATTACTTAGGATGGTTCATACAGGTAAAGAGGGGGATGGTTCGATATGCTGGCCCCCTTTCTCCCTCGTGTTTAGCTCCATTAGTTATGACATTTTAAGACATTCGGCCCATTATTTTGGCGATTTAAATAACTTTTGCCCCATTTCGTTGTCAATTTTGAGTACTTTCGTGCCAGTTAGGAGTCTTATTTTGCTGGCGAGCGATAGCGAGCCTGAAATATTAATAGGAATCTGCCTTCGGACGGGAAATTTTTCTACCAAAAAATGTACAAATATATCTTTAAGGGGAGTTTAGGGGGTGTTTGTTTAACCTTGATAGAGGTCTAGGGAGGATACTATAAAAATACCAAATAATTAATAAGCAAATAAATGCGCCCATCCCCCTTAACATTAAATTACAGTTATATAAACAAATTATTACCATATAGCACTACTTCATAATAGTATAGCATGGTAGCGAAAATATAGGAATAATAGCACTCACCATAATTAATAGATGGCGCCTCCTGAGTGGGTTTATACTTATCAGTCGCCATACCTACTCTCAAAATTCAACACAAACTTACAATCTACAAATGTTTAAATCCAGTTGTTACAAACATTTTATGAATGGAGGATGTTTTATCTGTGTTTTCCTTCCTCCGTTCATTGTCTCTTTTAAAAAAAAAAAAAAAAAAAAACATAATTTCTTTCCCCACAGTGCTTCTTCATGACTTATTCACTCACCCAGTGCGGTTTTTATTCAATATTACCGTTATTATTCACTACTCCAGAGCTCTTAATCATAATTACCACCACTCACTCCCCAGAGCTCTCCACCAGCACCATTCACTCCCCAGAACTCTCCACCACCATTCATTCCCCAGAGCTCTCCACCAGCACCATTCACTACCCCAGAGCTCTCCACCAGCACCATTTACTACCCCAGAGCTCTCCACCACCACCACCACCATTCACTACCCCAGAGCTCTTCACCACCACCATTTACTACCCCAGAGCTCTTCACCAGCACCATTCACTCCTCAGAGCTCTCCACCACCACCACCACCATTTACTACCCCAGAGCTCTTCACCACCACCATTCACTCCCCAGAGCTCTCCACCAACACCATTCACTCCCCAGAGCTCTCCACCACCACCACCACCATTTACTACCCCAGAGCTCTTCACCAGCACCACTCACTCCCCAGAGCTCTCCACCAGCACCATTCACTCCCCCGAACTCTCCACCACCACCACCATTCATTCCCCAGAGCTCTCCACCAGCACCATTCACTACCCCAGAGCTCTTCACCACCACCATTTTTACAGCTCTCCACAGCACCATTCACTACCCCAGAGCTCTTCACCACCACCATACCCCAGAGCTCTCCACCAGCACCATTCACTACCCCAGAGCTCTTCACCACCACCATTTACTACCCCAGAGCTCTCCACCAGCACCATTCACTACCCCAGAGCTCTTCACCACCACCATTTACTACCCCAGAGCTCTTCACCACCACCATTCACTACCCCAGAGCTCTTCACCACCACCATTTACTACCCCAGAGCTCTTCACCACCACCATTCACTCTCCAGAGCTCTCCACCACCACCACCACCATTCACTCCCCAGAGCTCTACACCACCACCATCCCCAGATCTCTTCACCACCACCATTCACTACCCCAGAGCTCTTCACCACCACCATTTACTACCCCAGAGCTCTTCACCACCACCATTCACTCCCCCTGAGCTCTTCACCACCACCAATCACTCCCCCAGAGCTCTTCACCACCACCATTAACTACCTGGTACCCCAGAGCTCTTCACCACCACCATTCACTAGCCCAGAGCTCTTCACCACCATCACTCACTAACCCAGAGCTCTTCACCACCACCATTAACTACCCCAGAGCTCTTCACCACCATCACTCACTAACCCAGAGCTCTTCACCACCACCATTAACTACCCCAGAGCTCTTCACCACCATCACTCACTCCCCAGAGCTCTCCACCACCACCACCATTCACTTCCCAGAGCTCTCCACCACCACCACCACCATTCACTCCCCAGAGATCTACACCACCACCATTCACTCCCCAATCACCACCACCCCAGAGCTCTCCACCACCACCACCACCATTCACTCCCCAGAGATCTACACCACCACCATTCACTCCCGAGAGCTCTTCATCATCACCACCACCCCCAGAGCTCTTCACCACCACCACCACCATTCACTCCCCAGAGATCTACACCACCACCATTCACTCCCGAGAGCTCTTCATCATCACCACCACCCATTCACTCCCCAGAGATCTACACCACCACCATTCACTCCCGAGAGCTCTTCATCATCACCACCACCCCCAGAGCTCTTCACCACCACCACCACCATTCAATCTCGAGCTCACCATCACTTCCTTAGCCCAATCCTCCTCTCTCTCCGTCTCTCTCCGTCTCTCTCCGTCCCTCTTCCCCCCCCCCCCCCATACATCATGAAGAACAATCTGGATCCACGTCAAAATCGAAGCTCTAGCCACCTGCAAAAGAAACTAATATCAGTACCGACCAAATCAAAACATTGACCAAGTGTTCCTAACCAGTGTACCTAGCTAACCAATGGGGACAGAGGTAGAAAGAGAAAGGTTATGCAATCAGTGGGAAAGAAGAATGGTCGTAGAAGGGAAAGATGGGTGAAAGGCCAACACTCACGATTAAACTTTTGTTCCTGGTGTGCTGGTGGTGTAGCGGTGAGGGATGGGGATGGTCCTGGTTGTGGGCTGCTGCTGAAGGTAACACCAACGAACTTTACAATAATCTTGGTCCCTGAACTCTTTGTAACTCAAAAACGCCTAGAGCAAACTGGCTTTTTTTACTGCTGTCCGCAATAAGGAGGAAGCATTCAAACGGTACCGCCTCCTTCAAACTCAGGAATCTCATACTTCCTATGTTTCTGCCCGGAATCAAACCAAGTCTGTTCTTCGATTCGCCAAAAATTCTTTCATCAATAATAAATGCACTGAACTATTCAACTCTAGCTCTTCGCAAGCCTTCTAACATCTAGCCAAATACCTCTCCAACAATCTTTCTTCTTCGTCTTTCCCTCTTTTCTACTCTGACGGCACTACAGTCCCTTCTTCCTCCGACAAAGCTGAACTCTTCGCTAACATTTTCGCTAAAAACTCCACTTGGGATAATTCCGGTTCTATTCCTCCCTCTCCACCCCTTCTCTCCTACTTATGCCTAAAATCAATCTCTTCCACGGATGTACTTTCCACCCTCTCTGGGCTTAATATTTAGAAGGCATACGGACCAGACGGTGTTCTTCCTGTTTTACTCAAAAACTGTGCTGCCGTACTGACTCCCTGCCTAGGCAAACTCTTCCGTCTCTATCTTTCCTCCAACGTCTTCCCTTCTTGCTGGAAGTTCGCTCTCAACCCTCCAACTATCGTCCAATTGCTCTCGTTTTTTAAACTATTCTTACCTCAAAATTTCTTATGTATATATCTTCCCATAACCTACTCTCAGACCACCAGTATGGCTTCCTTAAGGGCCGCTCTACTGGTGGTGATCTTTCTCATCTTACTAACTCTTTGTCATCCTCCATTCAAGACTTCAGTGAGACTTTCCGTTGCGTTAGACATATCGAAGGCCTTCGATAGAGTCTGGCACAAATCCCTTATTTCCAAACTACCCTCCTTCGGTTTCTATCCCTCCATCTGTGCCTTTGTCTCTAATTTCCTTTCTGGCCATTCCATAGCTGCAGTTGTCGACGGCCACCGTTCACTTCCTAAATCTATCAACTCCAGTGTTCCTCAGGGTTCTGTCCTATCTCCAATATTCTTCCTACTATTCATTAATTACCTTGTCAACTGCACCTCCAGCCTCATTCACTCATATGCTGAGGACTCTACATTACACTATTCAACTAACCTTCCACAACAGCACTCACAGCAGGAACTCCAAAACTCACATAAGGAGGCCATAAAGCACCTATCTTCTGCTCTCTCTACGATCTCTAATTAGGGCAGAGAAACCCTTTTTACTTTCAATTTCTCCATCTGTCTATCTGTTGCTCCCTACAAGAAAACTATGACCTACTCTTCAACATACAAATTAACCCTTCATCTTCTCTTAATATTCTTGGGGTCTCTTTCTTCTGATCTCTTTGAAAGATCATATTACCACTCTTCCTAAACAAGCTTCCCAGAAGCTGTGTGTGCTCAACCGCCTACGGGGCTTCTTTACCCCTGCGCAGATTCTTTCTCTGTACAGGGGCACAATGCGTCCATGTATCGAGTTGTGTTCACACGTGTGAGAAGGATCCTCTCACACAACACTTCTAGACAAAGTAGAAAAGAAAGCCTTCAGTGTCAACTCGCATCCACTCACCAATTATCTCGCTCTTCTATCGCTATTACAATAATCAGTGTTCCTCTGAGCTCTCACTGTAAACTACCCCTCTTCGTAGACCACGTACACCCATCTCAAAACACAATCCCACCCCTACTCTGTGCAACTGTCCAACCCAAGAGTGAAAAATTATTGTCAATCTTCTATTGAACAGCGGAGCTCTGGAACCCTCTCCCAGAATTAGTCTTTCCCTCTTCCTATGACTTAAATTGTTTCAAACTCCAGGTGTCCCGACATTTTGGCTCTAACGTCCCTTGATTTTGGCCCAGTCACTCTTTCAACTCTGGGGGAGGCACTTGCCACAGGCAGATCTGCCTTTTGTCTCCGTCACTCAGATAGAACAAAATAATATCCACACCTATTTCCTAGTAGACTCTTCCCAAATGATAAACGTTAGCCCGATTGATTTCATTCATTTCGAGTTATAAGAAGTTAAGGGGTCAAGATTATTGTCAAGTTCGCTGGCGCTACCTATAGTGGTGGTGCTGGGCTGATCTTCTGTAGCTGTAGATCCCTCGGTGACTTGAGGTTTGAGGTTTTCACAAGACGAACCGCCACGAATTAAAGGTCAGTTTTTCTGCTAATTTACCTCTCCCAATGGACACTTTACATATTAAAGCAAGAACAGTTAAATGACTGTAATCATTTGACTGATCTTTACACAACAGTATATAAATATATTCACAGGGCCCAATACAACGCAATACATATTCGCTTTTTCCATCATGTATCATTCATATTACGCATTTTCAATAGGCCATTTCGATAGATCGCAGTCATTCGGTCATGACACCCCATATTTCGATAGATAGTCATTCGGTCATGACATACACCTTCGCAATAACAAACATGATATACAATCTTAAAACTACAATCGTGTGACCATTGGGAAAGATCGTTTATAATTACGTTAAGTACTATAAAGTTCGACACTGAACATATGAAGGTGTGAAAAACTGACTTAAATCGTGGCACGGTCTTCACCTCCCTACCTGAAAAGAGAAAAAATATACACATTAGTAAATTAAATATATTCCAACACATTCTTAATATAACTTTCAATACATAGGATTTCTTAAATTTTCTTTCCACTATTCTAACCAATAGAATATTTATTCAGCTTAGGAAGGACCTTTAACCTAAGAAGTGTGCATGGGGGTAATTAGAAACGTCCCCCTGTGCTGACGTATTTGAGCTGTTTCCATCACTAAAATATTCATTTTACCATAAATAACATTAATACTTATCCATACGCGCCTATTATGGGTTGATTATAAAGGTATTAACCTGAAACAACAATAAAACGAGTGAAAACAGCGTTTGGATGGTCAAAATCGGAGATACAGGCCGAGAGTTATATAATGTATGGGTGAGGCAACCTGCTTTCCCGCCAATTTCCCCCAAGGCCACTGAGATACAGTCGATCGATACTCTCTCTCTCTCTCTTGCACTCGCTTGCTAACAGAGATGACAATTCCCTGCTTGCAACTCGCTAATGTTAGCACGAAAATATACCTCAGAATAAGGGAATAACAGGGAAAATAGGTGATAACTGAAGGAGGGGAGGAAAGTGGGGAACATCACTTATTAGCGCGACAGTACCGGCGACGTCTTTCACATTGGAGTTTTGCTACACTTACATGATTTTATGAAGCTTAGGAAGGATATATGGTAGCTAAAAGGATTAATTTAGATAGCAGACAGCCTTTGAATGGGTAGACGTCCTTCCTAAGCTGCACATATCGGATTGAATATAAAATAAAATGAAAAGACGTCGCTGGTACAGAAGGGGTTAAGGAGAGATGGGCCGATTTTCTGGTTCCCCTTCTCCCTTGTGTTTAACCCCATTACTTTTGACATTTTAAGACCTCCCCCCCCCCCATTAGTTTGTCGCTTTTAAGACCTTTCGCCCCATTTCTTCGAACTATGGCACTTAACCCGTTTTACTACCACAGATATTGCTAAACTACATAACATCGTCATATACTGTATAGCTAGAATATAATTAAAGAGACGTTGGCGGTACAGAAGGGGTCGACTGCTTCTGTACCGGCGACGTCTATTTAGATATATTCTAGCTATATTTAGACGATCTTATGCAGTTAAAGAAGGATCTGTGGTAGTAAAAAGGGTTAAGCGAGATAGTTCGAAGCCTATTAATTGCTGGAGGACCATTATAAGCTGAACAAAATAACCTAATAGTAGCCAGAATAGTTAACCCTTTCACGCACATATGACGCAGAGGTTGCCATATTAGCAATAAGAAATAGAGTTCTCTCACTCTTATAATTACCTCTCCAAAATTAGTTTTCTGCCCACAGCTAACTCAAAGACAACTGCAGAGGTTGAACTAACTAAACTAAAGGTTTCTAAATACCACTGATGGTAAAGGCTTTAAAGTATCCCCAATAGGCTCAAAATCGCGTCATATGTCTGAGAGGGTTAAGACATCGCCGGTACAGAAGGGGTTAAGCACAAAAATTATATAACTCACAAACTACTAGAGTAATCCATCTAATATTTCTACCATTTGGGAATGGTGATGGGCTGGTCTATCAGAGTGAGAACTGAGCGATCTCTGCCATACCCATAGCTTACTCTGACTGTTCCTTTTACTTATATATTTTCTAGATCTCAAGTGACGGCATCTCTTCCATGGATTGACCTCCCAATCTACCAAGATTGGAAGCCAAAGCGTCACATTTTTCCTTTGCCCCTCAACTTTCTCTTCATAATTGCTAAGGGGCACAGGGCCCTGGGTGGGGCTTTGGTTTCCCGGGCGTTTCCTCACCCTCCCCAGCTCCCCGCCATGGAGTGGCTTCGGTCACCCAGGTTTTATTGTGGTCGGCGGGGAGGGTTCTGTGGGGGCGCTCGGTTATTGCTTGGCCTTGCTCGGGGCCTTGGGGCTGTTCGGCCAGGCAGCTTGGGGAACAGCAACAACAACAACAACCATTTGGGAAAGGTCAGCCAGGGACCAGGTGTGGAAACTTACAGCCCGTTTGCTCTTGCCCTTTAAGTTGTAGAGGTTAATGTTTAAAGAGAGATGGGTCGTTCCGGTTCCATTTCTCCCTCGTGTTAAGCCACATTTGAGATTATAAGACATTTGGAGATTAGAACACATTCGGCCCATTAATTTGGCGATTTTAACAACTTTCTCCCCATTTCGTTGCCAATTTTAAGACTTGTCGTGCCATTTAAGTGTATTTTTTTCTTGGCGAGCATGACATTTTAGGAGGGGGTCTAAGCCCCATCTTGTATCCAAAGGCAAAAATAAATTTATATTTACTCTGCAAATTACTTACATCGGAGTGTTTTAAGATCGTTGGATAATGGGAGAAATAAAATTTCAACTACTGTATAAGGATGAAAACTAACTACCTAAAGCCAACAAGAAAAACTATGGGAAAATTAGTGGTATAGTTTCGTTAATATTTTACAGGCTATTATAGTTTTTTTGTTGTTAAGCTTTTAACCCCTCATTTCCCCTGAATTTCATAGCCCTCTCCACTAGTGGGGGCGTATTTTTAGATTGTTGGATAATGGTTAAATACTCATTTCAGCTCCTCTTCAGTGTAAAACACTATATGAAGGAAAAATAAAATGAAATCGCTGTCGGTCGAAAAGGTCCGCTATACCCAAAATATGGCTATTCTGCAGAACAACTACTCCTCGATTACGGGATTCCTGTCTCATGGAATATTTTTTTATTGCTCTTACCTTACTCAGGGGACCATACTGATGTGCGAATAAGTGCTACTTTTCTTATTTTGTCAATTTGATTTTCACTCCCCTATAACATTATCAGAGATATTATTGTACAGCCAGTCCAGGACACTTTGTTTACATTCTAGCCTCCTTGGAGGCTCCTCCCCGATGTTTAGTAGCCAATTAGAGTGGAGCTTAACCTACAAGAAGTCGGTACATTTTTAATGGTACTTTCCTGTTATCGACAGCCAAAGCTGAAGATTGCAGAGTAAACCCCATAGACTTTATCCCGTCAATTTATTATAGTTTTAATACCCAATCAGCGGGGGTGTTGGGGCAGCAGCCCCCACCCATAATACTAGGATAGGTTAGGTAAGGTTGTTAGGTTAGGCTAATGTCTTTTCAAAGTTGACTAAATAGAGTAAACTAGATTGTTGGGGTATCTGAATTACAATTAACAATGCAAATGCTAATAAAAAGTGTTTTCCGCACTTTTTAACAATAAAATACACACTTACAAAGCATTAAAATACACAAAGAAAATAAATAAAACCTAAAATAACAGGAGTTGTAGTTATGCAGAATTACCATTTATCTCGAAGGGAGGTCTTGGGGGCATTTTCTAAGTTTGACGGAGGTCTAGGGAGGAAACTATGAAAAACAAATTAAATAAACTCTTGCCAGCTTACCTTGCGTGAAGAGAAGTAAGGCCTGGTGTAGTGATGAACCCAGGGTGATTTACTGCGAGCAGAGCCGGACCAGGGATGAGCCTCACCAACCCCAGAGGCAAACTGAAACCAAAAAAACTAGGGTCAATATAAAACAAACAAATTACGAGAGCAATATGTATTTTTTTGTTCTTTTTTTTTTTACAAGGTTATCTTCCTGCTCCACAGTTAGGAATCTCAATCTTTGGAACATATATACATCTTTATGGCCTCTACATAATTGTTATGTGTGTTATACAACAAAATTAAACACTTTAATTAGAATGTGGGTTAAATAAAGGGGGAAGCCAGAAAGGCAGCCATCTTGGATCAGTGGAGAACTATTTGTTTTCACTTTCCACCATATTAGTATTTAGTCATGCATAGATAACAGGAGAACTGGAATTGACACGAAAATGGCCACTTTGCAGTAAGGGACCCAAAGCTGGAAAACGGACCTTTAACTTCAATCCTCAAAATCTCGGCTCATAACCCACATAATTTGATGAAACTCACGGTGAGGATTTTGTGGGAGCACCCGGCTGTGGCCATAGTAATATTAGCAGTAACACTACCTGCATACTAAAAAAAGCGCTTACATAATGCAGAAAGATAAAGTGATCCTACTTAAAGTATGATATATTTATGTGTGCATTTCAAAGTTTTATGAGTTTTTAGCAATATCTACTATTTTTAAACAATATTTGAAGAAGTCCATCGACGCTATCGCCGACGAGTAGTTTAACCTCGCACCTCACCGTTTTCTGTTGACCCATTTTCTTACGATGTGCAATTTTGGGTTTGTTTGTCACTCTCCCGCAGTAATATTTAGTTATTTGACGTCTTCTACATCATCTTCAGGAGCAATGGGGGTCTGGGGGTGGCAGCCCCCAAGTTAGTTATGGTTGTCAGGTAAGGTTAGTAACACTATTGTCGTCGGAGGAGGAAGCGGGTGCTTACCTAATCGTAATTAGTGTGGGAGTATGAAGAAGCCTTCTTGTATAGACCCACACCTCTAATATTTAGTTATTTAAAGTTAAAGCCTCCCAAAATTGGAGGTGGGTTTGTTTACGTTCCGCCGCAAGTGCAGCCTAGCCGAGTCGCATTATCAATGGTAGCATTAACCTAACCTGACAACCTAAACTAACCTGAGAGTTTCCGCCACCATACCCCTGCTGCTGTCCGCACATCAGTAGTAGGGCTTTTTAAATAACTTAATTAATTTCCAGTAATAATCATTATCATAAAAAGATTATAACCCTAAAAAAATAACAAATCCAAAAAAATAACGAAATAAATGAAAATTGCTGTGGTCCGTTTCCTTAACACTTTGGCTGAGTCCATATTTCCGCCATATTAGGGCTCATTCAGGCACTCCTGAATGATTATGCAAGTGTCTGAATGAAATTAAATGTACCAGTATTCAGCCAAAAACTAGAAGAAAATAGCTTCAAAATGTTATTTAAACTGCTAAAAACTTCCCATGCATCTCTAAATGTACTATTGTTTCCAATCTGTAGACTGGCGTTGAGTAGAGCTCTCTAAGTCAACTGGTTCAGTTGTGATGACTATTTCCGTGGGCGTGGAGCGCATTTTGCCGCGATTTTAGCAATATGACAAACTTTTCAAGACTAAATCTGTTTTAGCAGACCACAAAACAACAAAGCTCCGACGTCTGCTTGCTTTTGGAAGTGCGCGCGTCGCCTCCGACAGGCTTTGTCTACATACGTCTGATGCGCGGGCTTTCAAAACAAGCTTAATAGGCTTACGGATTTTTAAATGCTGGGCGGAAGGGCTAAAAACTATAATTATTTAGAAAAGGCTCGCCGCCTTATTAAAATAATTTATTAGGGACAATGCAGGTCTATGGAATCCTTATATTGTACTCGTGTATAGTCCACTGTGGAAGAATAATTTTGATCATATTTATATAACCTGATATTAGTGGAAAAAAGGGCAAGAATGTAGTTACCGGGTGTAAAGCCCGTCTTGTTTACACTACGCGGACGATCACCCATCATGTTCCCGTCTATTTTGACTGCCTTTGGATACAAAAATATATTACCCTAACCAAACAACCTAACCTAACCTAGTATTATAGATTTATAGCCTAAGTATTTATTTTATTATAAGTATTAATAGATGATTTATGTTGTATGTCAGTAGTGGTACACCCGGTAACTACATCCATCCCGAACAAAGTCCTATCACTCTCAGAGCTCCTTCGGACATCCTCACTATTTACAAACTTCTTCAGTATGGAGTATAATCGATATTTACCCCCTGCTGGTAACACAGATGATGATTTCAATAAGTCATGGGGGGCTTCGCCCCCCCTCAACCCATACTGTATCCCACATTGGAAATATAGGTACTGGTAACTAAAACCATGAAAACATTCATTACTCAAAATCTGGAGGAAAAAAACATGAAAAATAAGAGTGCGAGCCTTTTCCCTACAATTAGGCTACCGTCAACTGGGGTGAATTCGGGGGATGGATGTAGTTTTCGGGCGTACGGTCGTCATGTTGTGCGCTTGCAGTTACGTTCCCATCTATTTTGACTTTATATTTTCTGCTATTTGCCCCCTGTCATTACTACATGAATACTAGGTTAGGCTAATTATTTTATATCCAAAGGCAGTCAAAATAGACGGGAACATGAAGGGAAAGGTCCGACGCCACTACGCGTAGTGTAAACAAGGCTGGCGGTACGCCCGCACTTAACATTCTTGCCGAATTCGGAAACGGGGTGAATTCGGACATTATCGCAAAAATCATAGGCTAATCAACATCATCAAATTTTGTTACGATAATGTCTGAATTCACCCAGTGTCCGAATTCACCCCAGTTGACGGTACCTTAAAAACTATGGCAAGAATGTAGTTACCGGGTGTACCGCCCACCTTGTTTACACTATGCAGATACCTTTGGATATAAAAATACATTAGCCTAACCAAACAACCTAACCTAACCTAGTATTCATGCAGTAATGACGGGCAAATAGCAGAAAATGTAGCGTCGAAATAGACGGGAACGTAAATAGACGGGAACGTACCGGTAAGTGCGAGCGCACAACATGACAACCGTACACCCGGAAACTACATCCTTCCCAAAACTATTAAAACCTTGAAATGCACCTACAAATAAACCATTCTTTAAATAGGATGGGTTACTCTTTCTGTATTTTGCAAGCGTTTCGTTTAATAGGTGTGGAGTGTTACTGCTGCTATTACTGTTATGGCTAGCCTAGCCTATCAAGGAATTGTCTTCGGTGTTAAATTTTCACATAGCCTAGCCCTAGCCTAGATAGGCTATTTAAAAAAATACCATAGATTTTCATGGAAAGCTTAGCCTATAAAGATAAATAAAATATTCGTAAGTATCCTAGGCTAAGTTATTTTACAAGATCCAGCATTATTGTTGGTGTCAAATTAAACTGTCTCTGGTGTCACTACTGTTTCGGCTAACTGCTTCCACATCACTTCCATTTATCGCCTTTATCATATAATCATTGGTGCCTTCATCACCGTCATCATTATGCCTTTCACCACTTTTAGGATAGTATGTGGGATCGACAGCATCACTGCCATTACTGGAGTTAGGCTAGGCCTACTAGAAACACTTGGAATCCAACGAGGAATATAATTTGTTTTAGCCTAGCCCTGATAAAAAGACGAAAAGCTTCCTTTTTCCGCTGATTGAAGGCGGATATATATATATATATATATAATATAAAAATATATACAGTATATATACAAAGCTGACACAACAGTGAAGAAAATACAGCGGGAGTCGATATAAAGATATATCTCACAACTACTACTGGACTGGAGGCCAGCTGGAGTAACTACAGGCTACCAGTTACTCACATTCTCATCACTTGTACATTCTGCCATAGTTTTGTTAAATCAGAGGAACATTAAAGCACTAATACACAATAAATCACTGGTAATAATGCGCAGTTCAGCAGAGTCGGCCACACTTTGAGAGATCAGTTCAGTTCAGTTGCATGGCGGAAGTAATGCCTTCAAAACGGCACTTCCTGATGTATCTTTTTCTTGCGGTCTGGGTTTTATATGGATTTGTCTAATTCTTTCGCTTTTTTTGTTCTTCTTATTGTTAAATGTGCAGTTTGCTTGGAGGGTTGCGGTGTCTCCAGATTACTGCACAGGCGTTTTAAGAGGGGTGAAAAGAAAAGTTGTGTTAGTATAATAGGAGTTAGGAGAGATAGTAAAGGTGAGTTTTATATTGTTTAGCGAGAGAGTTTGTCGTCATCTTTTAAAGTCAGGGTGATTTAAGTCAAGTTGGGTAGGAGGCCAGAGATGTTGATGTTGATGATGATGATCGGTGGTGGTACAGTACAGTACTGCTCGGTCGTCGGGGTGATTTAAGTCAAGGTGAGGCACTGAGGGTGAAGTCAGAGATGATGATGATGATCAGTGGAGGTACAGTACAGTAGGCTACTGTTCTATGTGTATTCTGTTGGTGTACTGTGTGGGGATGGTTATTCAGTTGGGTGGTAATTTTACATGCTTGTGATTTTGTTTGTTGTTCTGATGAAGGTTCCTAGGGTTGAGGCGATGAAATGTTTGCTGTATTGTGGTAGGTCTCCTATGCTTGATGTTGAAAGTTCCTCCTAGAGTCCTAGTACTAACGTTTTTTGTTGGTGTTTCTGAGGTTTCTGTAGCGGTTATCCTGAGGTGGTGATGATGGATGTTCGGTGTGGGTGGTGTTGTTCTGGCTTTTTTTGTTTTGGGTGCTGAAAATTTGCTGTTTTGATGGTGGGGTTTCGTTGGCCTTGGGTTTTACTGTCGGTTGTTTTTGTTTGTGTTGTTTTACTTTCATTTGGGTTTTTTTCGGTTGGGATGCTCTTGGGTTGGCTGGTATTCCCAGTACTGGTACCAGTATCAGTTATTATTATTTGTTGTTGTTGTTGCTCTGTTGAGTTGACTTGGGTCATCGTGCACTCTGGTGACTGGTGATGGTTGTGGGGTGGGTGAAGCTGTAGGGGCTGATGTATTCGGTGCCAGTACTGGTGGTGCTGTGGTACCGGTACTGGAGGTGTTGTGCAACTTATGCTAGTTGCAGCTACCGTCACTGGTGGTGTTGTGGCTGTTGCAGTTGTAGCCTCCAGTATTGATGGTGCTGTGACTGTTGTAGATACTGGTACTGTAGGTGTTGTGTTAGTTGTGGTTGCAGGTGGTGTTGGTGTTGATGTAGTTATAGTTATGGCTGCAGTAAGTGATGTGTGGTAGGGGGGTTTTGGGCCTGGTGGAGGGACTTGGCAAAGCATATGTGGGGGTCTGGTTGTTGTGAGGGTGGCGGTATGCTTTTATGTTGGTGGAAGATGGTCCACCATCTGTATCAGTGCGATATGTTTTGTTTGTACAGCATGTTGGAGGTTGCTGATGATGGAGGCCATTATGTGTAGCTGCTCCTCCATTGACAATGATGTTATGGTGTTAATTATGTTTATGTGCTTGCCTTTGTCTTTAGGGTTTGGTGCTGTGTGATGTTTTGTGGCCTAGTGTTTGAGTTGTGTTGTGGGTGGGTGGGAAACTTTGTTAGATGATTGTGGGATGTCCTAGTTGTGGGGTTCTGATTCTGTAAGATATGGGAGTATGATGTGCTGGGGTGAGGGCTGGGCTTGTTTCCCACTAGCGGACGGTATTCTGGTTGCACAGTTTGCACTGATGCACCTTGTTCCTAGATTGTATTCGTAGTACTGGCTCCCTGAGGGTTATTTTGGTGTTTTGCCTTTACAAATTCTGGGAAGGTGTTTGAGGTGGATGGGTGGTCTCCGCCGCAGTTTGGACATCCGAATTTTGTGCTCGTGCATTCACTGGTTGGATGTGGTTGAGCGCATTTGGCGCAACGGATCGATGTTGCTCGGCAGTTTTTGGTCAGGTGGCCCCATCTTTTGCACTTCCTGCAGCTGAGGGGCGGTGGGGTGTAGGGGGTGACAGTGCGCTGGAAAGTGGCAACTTTGAGGCACAGCTCCCCAGTAGTATAATCTTTATCCTTAAATCTAATGACATTGACTATATTAATGCTATCTAGGCCTATTTCTGTTTCTAGTAGACTGCTGGTGATTTCCTCTACAGTTATGTATGTGGGCATGCTTATGATACTGTGGGAAAGTTGCTGGTTATCCCTAGGTAAGGACACTAACTTCTTGATTCTTATTTTCCAATGAGAGTGTAATTTTTAAACATAAACAATGAGGTGTGCGGGAAGCGAGATGTTTGGTGGCTCAGTTATTTCGTATTTGTTTACGTTTTTCCAGTGACTTATCCTTATTGTCTAATAATACTTTAATATTTTATACATAGTTTACCTTACTGTATGTACTTCAACAGCTATATTATAGCTGTGGTGGTTTTGGGAATCGAGAAACCTGCCCTACATAGCTCACCACAACAGCTTGGTAATATGGATATTCGGATACAGTAAAGACGTGATTTTCCGGTCCCGTCGCAAGACCACCGTCTCAACCGAGCCGTCGCAATATCATCACAGGACGGGAAAAACAACACAGGCTTGCTCCAAGCCAGCGCACATTTTACAAATATATAGGCTAGGCTATACAACTTCCATTTCATCGGAATAACATTCACCGCCAATTTAATTATCATAAGGATTATATAAATGCAATTCTGATATGAAAAAAGCAATCGGTAAATAGCATAGCCTAGGCCTAGTCAAAGCTTGGTCTTGGTGTGAGAGTCACCCTGAACAGATGAAAGGTGTGGCCTTAGGATCGGCTCTCTCTCCAGGGATGGCAATTAGATTGCCTAGGTTACCACTATACGCTTCTCTTCAACCACATTCTCTCCAGGAAGCCCTTTACCTTCTCAATGGTTGTGCTATTCCACTTATCTATCGTGGTTAGACCTAGCAGGAATAGCACCATACGCAGAGGGTCCCATTGCATAACTTCTATCAACCCGTTCCACTGTACCTCTCCTATTTCCTGTCTCACTGCATTGATCATAATTTCTCTTTCCCTCCCGTACTCGTCACATTCTAGCAGTATGTGCTCGATGGTCTCATCCCGTCCCCCGTCGCACATTCTACAGATCCTACTACCCTCATTGTTCCACCTGTATGTCCGGTTGTTCACCTCCAGGGATTTAGTTCGTGCCTTGAACAGCAACTCACTCCCCATACTACCATCATCGAAAAGTTCACTTCTTGGACTATTTTTTGCCATATACCAGTCTAGTGAACTCTTTTGCCTCATTCTTTCCATCCACTCGTCCATACCCTTATCTTGGACCCACGTGTTTATCTCATTTTTCCACTTCCCTGAGCTCCACGTTCTCATACTCTCACCCATCATTATTCCACGCATCCCATGCTCCTCTATTTTCTTATCACACATCCTATTCCACTTGCTCTCCTCCTTTGTCCATTCATACACCTTCCGTGCCCATCTGTTCTCGTCCATTCTTTCCAGTCTCACCCTGTATCTCAGCGTTCCCTTCGCTATTCTTTCGGCGAAGGAGCTCCACCCTGCTTCTCCTCTCACGGCCTCCACTGCCGCGAGCTTGTTGGCACCCAGGGCCGCAGGGTGTCCAGGGCCATTCTACCAATTTTGTTTTGAGTCACCTCCATTTTCGCCAGGTCATTCGCCGTCCATTTCATGGTTTCTAGCCCATACATCAAACTCGGTACAGCCATTCCCTTCCATACTCCTCTTACCACTTCATACTTATTTGCTCTTGTCCTCGCTACACTGCCCAGCCTTCCCACCCACTGATTCTCTCTTGACAACCTCGCATTCTTGGTTCTATCGCACCCTTTCTCGTCCATTATCATTCCCAGGTATTTATATTCCCTTACTCTCCTTATTGTCCTACCACCAAGCGACCAGGTTTCATCCTCGTCTTCTGCGCCTCCATTCACCACAAGCACTTGACTCTTTTCGCTACTGAAATTAACATTGAAATCCTCACCGTACTTAGTCACCACATCTAGCAGAGTTTGCAAGTCTTCTTTACTTTCGCTCATAATTACCACGTCGTCGGCGTACATCAATATGTTCAGTACCCTCTCTCCCACATTGATCCCTATTCCCGTCTTCCCAACTCTCACTGCCAACTCCTCAGTATACATCCCAAATAGCCACGGTGATAGTACACAGCCCTGTCTCACTCCTCTTTTGCTCTTCACCCATTCCGTCTCGATGTCTCCCAGACTGTATTTCCCTCTTGTGCTCTCATACATACTCTTTATTATGGTCACAACCTTCTTGCTCATTCCCACCTTCTCCAATACCTTACTCATCTTATACCTATTCAATCTGTCGTATGCTTTCTCTATGCCCAGGAACGCTATGTAGCCCTTCTTTCCACTTTTATTCCACTTCTCTATCACCTCCCTTATCACGAACATGTTGTCTTCACCTCTTCTGTCTTTCCTGAACCCATTTTGCTTTTCTCCAATCACCTTATTCCTCTCACTGGGGTTTGTTGTGGTTTCGTGGACAAAATCTAACCAAGCGTACTGTCCTACATTAATTTATTATCAACAATTGGATATACGTTACTGTGGGCTCTTTATTACTCTACTTCCTAATAATAGGCAAGCAAATTATAAGATAATGTTTGGATAAACAAATATACCGAAATAAATTAGAATGAAGAAACAGTAAGTTGAGTGAGATGTTTCAGCTTGCCGTCAACCCAGCTCCGGACTAACAAGAGTGAGCCAGTGGGTGGGAAGACTTAGCAGTGCTGCAAGGTGTAGAGCGAACAAGTATGAAGTAGTGCGAGGAGTATGGAAAGGTATGGCTGTGCCGGGCCTGATGTATGGTCTGGAAACCATCCCGTGGACGGCGAATGACACGGCAAAGTTGGAAGTTGCCCAGAATAGGGTCGGAAGGCTCGCACTGGGAGTGAACAAGTACACTGCAGTAGAAGCCTTGAGAGGTGATGCGGGGTGGAGCTCCTTTGAAGAAAGAATAGACAAGGGAGCCCTACGGTACCGGGTTAGACTGGAAAAAATGAATGGTGATAGATGGGCACGAAAGGTGTTTGAATGGGCTAAGGAGAGCAGTAAGTGGAACAAGATGTGCGACAAAAAGATAGAGAAGTACGGAATGCGTGGTATCATGATGGGTGAAAGTATGGAAATGTGGAGCCATGAGAGATGGAAGAAAGAGATCGGCAAACGGGTACAAAGCGTAGCAAGGGATGAATGGGTAGGGAATATGAGAAACAAGAGTTCACTAGAATGGTACATGTGTAAGCAACAGCCAAGAAGGGAGCCATTCTACGATGGGAGCATCGGAGGTGAACTCCTCTTCAAGGCCCGAACTAAGTCACTTGAGCTGAACAGCAGAACATATAGATGGTCAAATGAAGGCAACAAGGCATGCAAGATGTGCGAGAGTGGGGAGGATGAGACTGTGGAGCATATCCTCCTAAAGTGCAGAAAATATGAAGGAAAAAGGCGGGTAATACTAAGATCCATAGTGCAAGAAATTGGTGCGGAGGAATGGAATAGAGTGGTAGGAAGGTATGAATGGGGGCTCGACGGAATAGTGATCTACCTGCTTGGCCTGAACGACCTAAACATGTGGAATGAGACCACTGCACGGAGTGTTAAGGACTACCTAGAGGGAGTGTGGAGGAAAAGATCAGCCTCACAATAGTGAGGCTGGGGTGAGAATGCCCACGGGGGACCAATCTTCTTTTACTCTCAACCTGTCCATTTCCATTATAGTTTATAAGTTTATCCTAGGAGAGAGAGCCGATTCTAAGGCCACACCTCGACCAGTCGAGCGTGACTCTCGCACCAAGACCAAGACCAAGACCCGGAGCTCTCTTGCCGTCGCAAGAGATATTGGTGCCTCGCTTGCTAAAGGTGGGCTTGCGACGGGACCGGAAAAACAATTTTCGGGGTAGATCTTGCGACGGGACCGGAAAATCACGTCTTAAGTTTCGTCACCATTATTAGCCACTACTATTTCAAGGCCATTGAACCTTGACTTGGTCAAAATTTACCTAGGGTCCCGTTAAAATATCCTCAAGTAACCTATTAAGAACTGGTCAGGGGACTGCCCAAAATGTACAAAGATTAGATTAACCTAACCTTAATATAATATAATATAATATAATATAATATAATATAACATAACATAACATATACATTTTGAAAAACTCACAAATTGAGAGAACAGACTCATTCGTTCCATTTCGGAATGGAGTGACATGAAGCGAAATGGAACGATTATATTTCGGTATATTTCGCTACATTCCACTCTCTTTGACATCCTGGGCGAGAATATACATTGAAGGGATTCATTAGGTTCGAACCAAGCTAATAATAAGGCTTTTTGGGCGAGAATATACATTAGAGTGACTTGGGCTACTAAACATAGTGGTGACGAAACGGGTTTTTGGGGACGAAACGGGTTGGTTACGAAACGGAATGGTGACGAAACTTCCATACCCCGGATTTTCGTATCAGCTAGCACTAAAAACGCCTACAAAATGGACACTTTCAAAGCATTTTGCATTTTTAATAATTATAAAATGATAATACTGCACAAAATCTAAACAGAGAGCACCACTTCAACTAAACAGATTTGGGTCCGTTACTGCAGCTGCAGGTCGACTACGCTGGCCCTTGTCAAATCCAGTTCTCCTGTTATCTACGAGTCATCCTATATATCAATGGCAAGACCAGCGGGGGTCTGGGAACGGCAGCCCCCAGTTTGAATACAATATGGTTTTCAGGGAACATCTCTTAACATTGGTAAATAATTAAAGAACTCTTGACAAAATGCATATCTACTGAAGTTCGGTAGCTTTACAGTACAATGCATCTCCATGATAACGGATACAAAAATATGCAGATCAGTTTCCACCCCTATGTTTCCCGATTACCGTTAAATCTTTATGCAAACCGAATTTTTTTTTAAAGTTTACTCAAATTACAAAGGGCATGATACCGACAGCTAAAAGCAAACTCACATACCTTCTAATATCATGATGAGTTCCACCTCCAGGGCCGGCTAGCAACATTATGACAGTCTCGCTGCCGCCGTCACCTCTTCAGACACTGTAAACTAAGATGGGAAACCTAGACAGTCCAATGTTCTTCCCATAGACTACATATAACCTAGACACGAAAGCGTGACGTCACACGGTTAGTTTGCCGCGCGTCCTAGGGATTTGGTGGCAGCACTATTGTACTGTACAACAACCAAAGCACCTCAGTGGCTTGTCCTTATTATAGATAGTCTGTGCGCCGCGCGTGCCTGCCAGCTAGCTTGCTGCAGTGTTTCCAAAGTTAAGGGAATATCCGCAAAACGAGGGAGCAATAGATTAAAGAGGGAACGTATTTAAGAGTTAATTAATGTTGGTAAAAACACTTGTAAATTATTTAGTATAAATTAGATATATAGGCTACTCATATATGATGCAAGCTGTATACCTTCAAGCAACACAACAAGAATTAAATTGTCATTTTGAATATATATTAGTATGTTAAATGTTATGTAGATGTTAATTTGTCAAGTAGCACTAAAACTGGACATTTATACTTATGACATCTAGGGATATTTTGTCCCGCCATTGACGTTGGCAACTCCCGAATCTCACATCAACAATGGCGGGTGTTGGAGGAGTTTTGCTTGTGTACCTCCTCATAATGACGACAATTACAGGATGACTGGCCTTTACAGTAGCCTCTACTTATGTCTATTTAACTATGTCATGTCTGCAGAGTCTCTGGATAATGTTCAATTGATTATTAATAGCGTTATTAGTACAAGGTAGGGATTATTACGAATTAATGAGGACCAAGGACAAGGATAGTCAATATAATGTCTTTGTGGGGACCCTCTCCTCCCATTGTCCTTTGCGATCGTGCTGCCATCTCTCGAACGCACGGATCCCTATTTACAGATTTGTGGCGTCTTCTTTCGTCTCTAGGTCATAATTATGTACTCTATGGTTATTCCTTTCCGGGTAACAGTAGTACAGAATCCACTCAACAGATGGTGGTGAAGTCGCGGAGGAATTAGAGAGTTTACTGGAGATGTCGCCCAGAAAACAACTCGCCCCGCATTTGTACGAGGAATTTACGCTGTTTTGGTTAGATTTGGTTGTTATATTAGGTTAATTTAATAAAAAAAAATAGTCAAATATAATCATAGGCGACCTCGTATCCGGGTGAGAAAAAGTCGGGGCGATTTGTTATCGGGGCGAGTTCTCCAATATTCACTCGAGATCCTATAAAAAGAGATTAACTGTCTTTTGTCCGTGGGTGCCATTTTGTTTCCGTAATTATCTAACCATTCTGGATTATGTTATATTTCTGTTCATGTGGAATTTAGGTTCATTGTCTAAACTATAATCCCTCTACCAGTAATGTATAATGTTCTTTATTAATACGAATGTACAGTACACTCTAAAGGTGCGGTCACACTATGAAGACTTAAGGTAATTACCGCGGCGACTCAAGGAGTGCCGATTGTCTTTGCCGATCATCCGTAACTTGACCAAGAGTAAATGTCTGCCTGAGGCAGGCTGGACGGCATCACGGATCACGGCATCATGGATGGGGCTACACGGAGACCTAGCATAGCAGACCGCCGGCGTCATGCGGCGCAACGAGGCAACAGGACGGCAAAAGGAAGGCAACTTGACGGCCTTCGTGTTACGCAGGTCCCCTACTCGCGCTGGCGCGCGAGCCCCGCCACGTGGCACGTGTCGGGGGCCAACGCTTTGGCGACGCATGGCGCCACACGGCGCTGACCAGTCGGCTACTGGTCCCCCTCACGCGCATACCGGTGGGCGCGTGACGGCGCTTGCCTCACGACCGCGGCTAGCTCGGCGACCAATTTTCCATGCCTCTTGCATGTTCAAAGCAAATCGAAACCAGCCACGACCATCCTGGCCACCCATCGTACCGTACTGTACCGTGGGGATGCGCGGGGACCACCCACGACGCGCGGTGACTTAGATGAAGACCTCCTTAAGACCTCTAAGTCGCCGCGGTAATTCCCTTAAGTCTTCATAGTGTGACTACCGCTTAAGAAGTTCATTCTGGCCCAATATGAACCCTCGATCAACCAAATGAACCCCGAAATGTAAATATTAGGTTAAAAATGAACCCCTTCACGGGCCCTTCAGTATGAGAAGTCATGTTCATCTTATTCTGGTTACCATTAGACGATTTTCTTTAATCTGTAATCTATGACTCAAAGGGCAAAATACGATCTCAATAAACCCTCTGAATAACACTGGTACTTCTGAAACTGCACAAATTCGTCTAACTTGAGCCAAAATATAAGTTAAGAGAGGACATCATCGTGCTCAAAGGATTCATGATAAGATTCGACTCAGTTCGAGATAGCTTCGAAAACTCAAAGCCACGATTTACGTCTTTGAGTGTACAGTAACTCATAACAATTCGTGTACAGTCAACTCGTTTAATCCGCAGAGGCTCAGAAATTGTAGTTATGAAATTATATTGTTTCAGATTGCAGTATGAAACAATATTGCTTATATATTTGCTGGTCCATCCCTTTTACATTTTAAATATTGCAAATTTATAACATACATTAACTTTTAAGCTTCAAATATGCAAAAACAGTATTCTGAGACCCTGCGGATTAAACAAGTTGGCTGTACCTCACCTGTTTCTTATTATGGAAGTATATCTCCGGAAACGAAATTGTGTATATAATTGTCTATGTATCAACTACAAAACAACTATGTTTTGAAAAGCAAGTTCCATCAAATAATCAACCCAGGTAATTATAATTGTATTAACCCCTTCTTTACCGAGATGTGTTTTTAGTTTTATTCTAGCTATATTTTGACGATTTTATGTAGTTTAAGAAGGATCTGTGGTAGTACAAAGGGTTAAGTGAGATAGTTCGAAGCTTTTTAATTGCTGGTTACCTTTTTAAACTTCATAAAATCGTCCAATAGTAGCCAGAAGAGAATGAAAAGGATGTTGCCGGTACAGAAGGGAGTACAAAGGAGTACAAAGGAAATCAAGCAACAACAGATCTAGTGACCCTTCTAGGTTGCTTGTCCTCCAAAACACTGAGGATCAAGTGTCCAAACAGTGGTTTAGAGTGGGTAAGGGAACATTGGAAAGGGAATTACTGCCCTGGAACTAATGTCCGTGGCAGGATTAGGAAGTTAGTAGGGGACAGATGGATTAGTAACTGAGGGGGGGATAAAATAAAGTTATTCATTTACAAACGCAGTCAGTCGCGGGTTTGATGCGAGATATTTGTCTAGGCGGAGTTTAAATGAATCAACGGTGATGCAGTCTATAACGTTTCGGGGAAGCCCATTCCACAAGTTGACAACTCGATTGAAGAAGAAATTCTTAGATTCGTGTGAGTTAAAAGATTTACCAATAATTTTGCAACCGTTTCCGCGCGTGTAATTACATTGGTCGATAGTGAAGTACTTACTAGAGTTCATATTGTCGATGCCTTTGATGATTTTGAACACTTGAATTAAGTCACCTCTTAATCTGCGCTGGGTTAAAGGAAATAGATTTAATTCTCTAAGACGCTCTTCGTATGGTTTGTTCTTTAGGCTAGGTATCATTTTGGTAACTCTACGTTGAACTCGTTCTAGCTTGTTTATATCTTTTTGGTAATAAGGGCACCAGGATTGAACGCAGTATTCCAGAAGAGGGCGGACTAAGGAATTGTAAAGGGTTAGGATAACTTCTTTGGATTTATGCTCAAATGACCTGCCTATAAAGCCAATTATTTTGTTTGCCTTCTTAACAACTTCTGAACATTGTTGACTCGGTTTTAGGTTACTCGATATTGTTACTCCCAGATCGGTTTCTCTGTTTACATTCTTAAGCTGAGTGCCATTCATCGAATAGTTTGCTTTCTCATTTAGGTATCCGATATGTAGTACTTTACATTTATCCGCATTGAAACTCATTTGCCAAATTTGGGCCCAACATGACAATTTATCTAGATTGTGTTGCATATCGTCAACTTGTTCTTTTGAGAGTACGCTATTTGCAATTTTTGTATCGTCAGCAAATTTTGAGATTGTACAGGTGAGACCCTCATCTATGTCGTTGATGTAAATTAGAAAGAGAATTGGTCCTAGTACCGATCCCTGGGGTACCCCGCTACTTACATTGGTCCATTTAGATGCCTTACCGTTTATGACTACTCTTTGCTTTCTGTCGCTGAGCCAATTTTCTATCCATTTCAACACACCGTCTTGTATTCCATGCGCTTTTAGTTTTAGCAGTAAACGTTTGTGGGGAACTTTGTCAAAGGCCTTTTGAAAATCAAGGTATATAATATCTACAGCTTTACTCTCATCGTAGAGGTTGAGGATATCGTGGAAGAAGTCTAAGAGGTTTGTTAAACAGGAACGTTTTTTACGAAAGCCGTGTTGAGTATCTTTAAGTATGATATTTTCCTCTAAGTGATTTACGAGTCTGTCTCGTATGACCGTTTCTAGCATTTTACATACAACTGAGGTTAAGCTAATTGGACGATAGTTACTGGGTAGGGATTTGCTGCCTTTTTTGAATATCGGTGTTACGTTGGCTAGCTTCCACTGATCGGGCATAGTTCCAGACTGCAAGGATTTATTGAATAGTAATGTCAGTGGTTTGGAGAGCTCATCCTTAGCTTCCTTTAGAACTCTAGGCGAGATTGTATCAGGTCCAGGCGTTTTATTTACCTTGAGTTTATCTAAACAATTCAATACTTCTCTCTCTGTAACGGTGATATTGCTTAGAACATCTGAATTATCAATCTGAATCGGCGATGGTGTAGGGATATCACTGAGGTCTTCTGTTGTAAAAACTGATGCAAAGAAGGTATTGAGGGCATTACTCATTTGTACTTCGTCTTTGGTGTATTCTCCATTTTCATCGACTAACGGTCCAACAGTTGAAGTAACTACTTTTTTCTTTCTGATATAACTATAGAATTCTTTCGGGTTTGTTTTACTTTGATTCGCAATATGTAACTCTAAGGTCTTTTTACTTTGCTTAATTAACTTTTTGGCTTTGCGTCGTAGCTCTACAAATTTCAGCCGTTCTTCTTCATTTTGTGAGGATTTTAATCTATCATTAGCAAATTTTTTAGCAAGCAGGCAGTTTGAAATATCTTTATTCCACCATTTGGGCTTATTATTATGGCCTGGACGCCGTATTTTCGATGGTATGCAGTCTTGCACTGCTTTTAGGTAAGTGGTTTCGAATAACTTCCAAGATGTATTTATGTCGTTATTGTGAATTAAAAAGCTCCAGTCAGTTTCTTTAAACATAGCTCTAAGTTTATGTAAGTTTGCTTTCTTGAAATTAGGGACTTTTTCGATGCTACTATTTGGTTCGTTACTAGTAAACTTTAAAGTGAAAGTTATCGTACGATGGTCGCTGTTACTAAATTCATCACCAACATTCAAATTCTCTATTAATTCTTCTTTTGTTGCAAGTACAATGTCAAGAACGTTATTACCACGGGTTGGCGTTCGAACAAATTGATAAAGCGAACTCTCTTGCAAGTTCGTATACAAGTCATGTCCGGAGTGTGAAGTAAGAGTATCGCCCCACTTGGTCACAGGTAAATTAAAGTCGCCAAAGGGGTTAAGGAAAACATAAGGGGGTCAACGAATTTGTATGGGTGACTGTACTATCAACGACAAAGGTTCGTTCCCCCAACTATACTCAGTTTCATTTCATCTGAAGATAAATTGAATCCCTTTGCAACAAAGTTCTCGATACTTTATGGAAGAATATGAAACCACTATGTCTCTGCATCATATTAAGACCAAGTTTATATAATTAGCACCACATTTCACTACACAATCTTCAAAATACCTGAGAAATCTTGATGGTAACTTTGTAATTTACCGTCAGATGAAATGAAACAGGGTATAGCCACTGAGTGAATCCGAAACACCTGAGGGTCGACAAACGAAGCATCTGAATGAAGCACCATTTACACCCAATAAATGTTGTGTGAGTTTGTGTTCGTGTGTTCATGGTTTTCTGTTATGTTGTCCCTATTCGGGCTCTGTCTTGAGTCGGCCACCCCCCCCCCTCCCCCCCAAAAATGGGGATTGAACCGAGTAAATACATCTCGACCCCCAGGTGATTAGTATTCACTCAGTGGCTAGTTGTGGGAACGAACCTTTGTCCTTGATAGTACAGTCACGAGCCATAATACCTGCACACCCATTGGAATATTCGAGGGGAGATGGGGGTATTTATTTGCTTATTGTTTTATCTTTGTATAATTCTTTTAGTTTCCTTCCTAGACCTCCATCAAGCTGTAAAACACACCCCTTAGAACCCTCTTCAAGATAAATCTGTACATTTTTCGGTAGAAAAATTTCCGATTACTCTTAAAATTACAGGCTCGCTATCTCTTGCCAGGAAAAATCGACACCTAATGGCACGAAAGGTCTTAACAATGACAAAGAAATGGGGTGTAAAGTCATAAAATCGCCAAACTAATGAGTCGAACGTCTTAAAATCTAAAACCCAATGGGATTAATCATGAGGGAGAAGGGGGCCCGAAAAAACAGCTCATCTCCCCTTAAATCATATTTTTTTCACCAACCAACTTTACATGTGGCACTCCAAGGACTCGCACCTAGGATACTCACACCGAAATTCAGAGTAGCTATGCATTACGCTATCAAGACAGTTAAAGAATTATGCATAAGCCTACGATTTATTATGCAGTTTCGAATCCTGCATATTAATCTGAGCATGTACATATATTCCAACTGTGCTATGGTAGCCTAATGTATAGACAAATGGAAGGAGTAATCAGTGGGAGATTTACCCTAGGGAAGGCCTCGCTATAAATTGCTCCTGAACCAGAATTAATTCATATTTGTTCACCAATCAACTTTATTTCTAGTAGAGATCCGATAGTAACAAACTTAGAAGGGACTGGAGTTCTCGAAAAGAGGCTCCAGTCCTGACGCTATTCTTGACTTACAGTGTGCTGGCTAAATAATCCAGAAGGGATAATAGCCTCTGCAGTCCTATTTTAACAAACTAACTCTAGGCTATGACTTTGTTGTTGCAATGCGAAGTTTTTTATCAATCAATAATTTTACACTGCAGACGATTGTAAATAAAATGAATAGCCCCGTCAAGAACAATCCGTCAACTGAATGGGCCGACCGGAACCAGATCGTAAGTCTGTGGCAGCAAGGGTTCGCAGCCACCGATATTTCCGCCCACACGGGAGCCAGCCTCACCACCGTTTACCGCTGGATCAGACGCTGGAAGAAAATGGGGAGCGCAAAAATGGAAGGCGCGGAAACAGAGACACTGGTGCTGCCCCTTAACGACGATCACAATAACACCCGCCAGGTAAAAATCGACACTTAAATGGCACGAAAGGTCTTAATATTGACAATGAAATGGGGTGAAAAAGTCTAAAAATCACCAAACTGATTGGCCGAACGTCTTAAAACGTCACCGGTACTGAATAGGTTAACTTTGTTAACTTTTGACCCTGTGTCCCAGGTTCGCCACATGCAGACGTCCAGCTACCGACGACGTGACCACCAACACCGCCGCCACCATCCAATCTTGTGTACGAATGCTGGTTCCACAAGTATGCAGCTATCGTCCCGGTTCCTGCTTGCAAAGGCTCTCGACGGGGCCATTCTCCCGTACGGATACTGGTGCCACAACGATTACAGGCACCCACCGCCCATTTTCTTCCCGATTCTCCCTCTCGAATGCCCCTACGAATCTCCTTACGAATCATGGTTTCCCAGCAACTCAGGACGGAGTGATATCATCGCCCGGTGCCTGAGCTTTCTTCTTAACATCCCACAAAGTCACTATATACCCTGTTCCAAGTAGGTAGGCCAAATATAGTTACCGATAACCTCTGTAACTAAAAAAGGGCTAGATCAAATGGACTGTACACTTTCACACCTATTCCTTGGCTGACCCTTCCCAAATGATAGAAGTATTAGCTCCATTACTCTTGTCGTTTGTGAGTTATAGAGGTTAATGATCAAGAGTTTTGGTCTACTTACTTTGAGTGCTAGTCTCTATGAACAACACTCATACCCACAATACTCGTTGGGTATCAGGCGCTGCGAAGGGAAAGAAATTGTTAAGAATAGAAATGATTACACACTATAGAATATGGGTAAGAAATGGGTTTATAACGTGTCCATCATAATACAATCCTTATAATTATGAATACTAACAGTAATGTACCCGTTAAATATAAGGATGAAAAGGAATATCACTATATAAATACCCAATGAGTTTATTTACCCTTCTCGTCTACTTTTTACATTGTAGGTCTCTGAAATATATGTAAAACAAAAATCTGTATTTTTTTTTTTTTTTAGTGTGAATGAAGGAGGTAAAAGGCAAAACCGCCCGAAACAAGTGTCTCCGTTACAATTAGTGTTTTGTCTTCATAATTTAGGAAATTTATTTAATGCACTGTAAAGATGACCACTTAATTGTAACAAACAATTATACAAACAATAATAGTTATAATCGTTTATGTGTTGTAATATGAATAAATATACCGAAGAACAATGTTTATGTGGACCATTTTTGTTACAATTAACCCCTTCTGTACCAGCGACGTATTTTTAATTATATTCTAGCTGTATATGTAGGATTTCGTGTACTTTAAGAAGGATCTGTGGCAGAAGAAAGGGTTAGGTGAGATTTTTCGAAGCCTATTCATTGCAGGAGGCTCTTTTGAAACTGAATATAATCGTCTCATAGAAGCCAAAATAAAGTTGAAAGGAAATCGGTACTGTATGGGTTAAGTGTTCAATCTATAGTCTTGGGAACCTGTTTTATAGTCCATATAGTTTTGTTTCATTATATAAATATATATATATATTTTTTTTTTTTCAGAAACAGATGCTCAAGCATGGAATTGCAACTAGCTCTACCTGCAACAATCTTACTTGTGTTCGAAATCTTACTTCTGTTCGTACCTGTCATCCTATCATCTGAGAATCGTCCTTCCTTTCCCGGTGTTGGTACTGAGGTGATCGACACGGCCAGAGATGACAGAGCTGCTGAACTGTATTCTTTAATGGATGTTCTGGATACCCACTACACGCCTCAATGTCTCAGAGTCGTCTTTTCGACTGATGAACGTAATGCTTACTCTAATTCGTCAACCCTAAAGGAACCACATAATGCTCATGGATATCGGCTTTCTTTGCCATCAATTTCACACGGCAATATCGGGAATGATAAACCGAGTATCATCCTCACAACAGAATTCATGAAAGTCAAAAACGCTTTGGGTTACATCACGAAGAACATTGGTAAAGTGACTTCATATTCCTGTGTGAGCTACATGTTATCAGAACCTCCAGACTCCAAACTCATGTCTTTATTTTTGGATCCACATAGCAAGAGGCTCACTGGTTACTTTTATGTCTACACCCAATCCTCCACCGAAGCAGAACAGTTCCTCTTAGACCAGCGCCTGGGGAAGGAGGAGAACGTGGCAGCTCTCGTCCAAGAGGAGTCTCAAAACAAGAGCTACTGGCGTGTATTAATCCGCCATCTCTTGCACCCTTCAGGCTCCCCGCAAGTCCTTACTGTAAACAGGTGGTCCAGAGACACAGGACTCACCAGTACGGAGAACATATTCCCCGAACAGATGGCCAACTTCTACGGCCAAAAACTAACAGGAGTAGCTTTGCCCTACTTACCCTTTGGCTACTTTCAGCAATTTGAAGGTTCCTTAGCCTTGAAGTATAGACCTTGTGTTAATGTCCTAATAATCGGCGCAATCGCTAAGAATCTAAATTTTTCGTTTGAAATGGTTATGCCTGCAGACAGACAGTGGGGTTACCTTAAGGATGATGTAAGTAGCTTACGAACTCTGTTTATTGATTAATTGAAAAACTTTCATTCAAATTCAATCGGGGTCACTTTACCTTCGACCTGTCCGTGACCCTGGAGTGGGCCCATATGAGAGCTTTTTGAGATTTTATATGGCTTAGGAAGGATATATAGGAATCAAATTCGTAATCCTCTTGTCTTTCATACACAGGGTCATTTTGGAGGCATCATTGGAGAGCTGGAATTCAACCGAGGTCACTTTGCCTTTGACCTCTCCGTGACCTTGGAGAGGACCCTGGCGGTGGACTTTACGGACTATTACTTCGTGGACGCTATTACGTTCGTCGCCGTTAAGAGCCGACCGGACCCCCTCTGGCAGAAGCTCATCACACCTTTTGCAAGTAAGGTTGGGTGGAGAGTGAGAAATTATAGTCATGGGAAATTAAAATTTAACAAAGCTTTGCAAAGCACCGAATGTTTTAATCAAATGCTGACAATCATCAAGCTGCTCCAAACCCTTCCTCTTCACAGGCTATGTTCCCTCTAACTCTTATAGCTGATCCATTTCAATAACCAGAACAACAACAAAGAGTGAGACGAACGGCAAGAAGCCTCTCGTCGGTTCCTGACGGAGGCAAAAAAGAAAATTAGATTACTTTACTTGTAGGTACAGTATGGTTGTGTGTGTTGGTGTCCGTGGGTGGTGGGTCGCTGCTCTACCACGTCATCTACCACGCCCAGGCCACTCTCACCTCCTCCAGCCTCCTGTCCTCCAATGCCTTCATGGACGTTTTGGCCTCCTTCCTCAGTCAGTCCCTACACAGCTACCTCTCACTACAGGCTGGCAAGGTGGGGAACAACTTTGGGGGCTACACCACAGTTTTGTGGAAGTTTGATATATATCAATTTACCTCAAGATCCCCTCAAAGGGATCCTGGTCGTGTATTTATTTATATATATATATATATATATATACTGTATAATTATATATATATATATTTTTTTTTTTTTTTTTAGTTTGAAGAGGATATAGAGGACACATGCAAAACATACCAAACCACAAATAAACAATCCTTCCACAGGTGTTTCTGGGGTTCTGGTTGGTGTACGCCTTCCTGGTCACCTCGTACTACAAGACCTCCCTCACCAGTACCCTGGCCGTGCCCTTCAAGCCTCCTACCTTAGACAGCCTTCAGGAGCTGCTGCAGTCTGGCCTCCCTTATGGCATGCATTACAACAAGGTAGAGAAATTATACCCACATGACGGAAAATAGTTTTATTGTGATGACACGACAGTTTAGACTCTCTCTGGAGAGATAATAGGAATTTTTACCAATGACTTAGTATTTATGCTAGTGTACAGAAAAAAAATGCAAGTTATGCCACGTTCAAAAATATTAACAAAACTACGATAGAGGTCTAGCGAGGAAACTCAAAAATAAATTAATATATCAATATACAGTATAGACCAAAAAACAAGCACTACTCCCTTAACTAAATAACTAACTGGTACTAAAAGGGTTAACCAACACACGACTGTCATCCCTATCAAGACAGTTAAAGGTTAAGTACATGACTACGATTTTATATCCATTTACCGAATACTGTACACGACGTTCATCCCCAGGGTTCGGCTTACTCGCTCTTCGCCCATTCCACGGTCCCCTTATACCAAGACATGTTCCAAAATATGCTGTTCGACACGACCCCCAAGACCCTTCAGAGTGCCAAGGACGGGCGGCTGGCATACATCAAGTTCAAGAGTCACCTGGACCTAGTGGCGGCGATACACAACAACGACCCGGAGAGAGAAACTGATTTGCATGTTGCTCCAAACGTCTTCTTTACCTCGGGGAATGGCTGTGCGGTCCCTAAAGTGAGTATACAGTTTAGGGTACAGTACAGGAGTGTACAGGGTACAAGAGGGAGGGAGGGACATGCTACAGGCAACATTACCTTTTGTTTACTTCTTGGACATAGGGACAATTACAGGAAGACTTTTTAGTAGTCGGAAGGTTATTTGTGATATTTACTCCTTAGACTCTCTGCTAGATGCCAAATAATGATAACCCGAATAGAGTGTAAAAATGCTTCCTCCGATGCTGCAAGCATAAGGCCTAACTGATTTCCATTCTGTTTTCCTAGGGAGCTCCACATCGGCGAACCTTTAACGCTGTGTTGACGCGACTGGTGGAAGCGGGCCTGATCCGGAAATGGTACCGCGATGCCCTACCCGTGTTTGTCAAGCAGGCCCAGAAGAAGGAAGAAGCAACAACACAACCCAGTCAACAGAGGAAGACAAACAACAACAACGAGAAAAGCCAATCCAGGGAGGTAAGAAAATGGAGGTGGATTGATTTAGGTTTTGTATTTTATAAAACGAAAAAACAGAATAAATATTTTGTATTTGCTTTTTATTTGTTTATGTTTTGTGTGGGGGGAGGGAGGGGATTTTTTTTTTTTGTATTGAATTATATTCCAACAGCAGAAAGGTAACCACGTCTGAGCTGTTACAATGTATGTAATAAAAAACGACGTTAAACCATTGTATGTATGTACACATAATAATAACTATAAACATAAATGGAAACATGAAAAAAGTGTGTATGTGTGTGTGAATGTGTAATTTTGATTCTTTGTATACTAATAATGATAATAATATACGTCCCTCTGGTTTGTGTTGTTCCCCAGGTGGCCTTCTCTCTGGACCACTTCCAAGGCCCCTTCTTCATGTGGTTCCTGGGTAGTGCGGGCGGAGGGCTGCTGTGTTTGGGGGAGGTCCTGCTGTGGCGTCTAGGAGGGCAGGTCTTCCACACAAACTAACTCCATAATATTTCCCTTCCTTTTGAGGACATAGACATAAAAATAATAGTAATTAATATAATGATAATAATTCCCTTCTTTCGAAGAGAAACAAAGGAGTAAAAAAACAAAACTATAATAATAACAATGATAATCACAACAATGGTAATAATAATAATAATAATGATAATATTAATAATAATAATGATAATATTAATAATAATAATAATAACTTGAATTAGTAAAAACACCATTTGAGGAGGAGCACTTAATATCACTTGAATCCCCAGGGCCTTTGTTTGGTTTCTGGGTGATTTAGGCGTATGTTTGCTGTGTCTGTTTAACCCTTTCAAAATCTAATACGCATTTATTTTCAGTTTTCCGATTATTATAAGACTATTTTATTCAGATTAGGAAGGGTATATGGAAGCCAGAGGGTTAAATGAGATAGCCTTTGCCATTATTATTTCCACAGATCCTTCTTAAGCTGTATACAATCGTCTAATGATAACCAGAATAAACTGTTAAAATGCGTCATTATCTTCAAAGGGTTAATCGGTATGCTTCCCTTGCTTTCTAAGATAACACAAATATGTAACTATATAAACAAGTAAAAAAATGATAGAACTGAAGAAAAGATAAATAAAAGGATAAACACGATATATAAAAACCCATTCATTCCCTCCCGCAACTTCGTCCAGCTTACGAAGGAACTCCAAATTGATGTGTATAAAATATGTAAGAAGGCAAAACATGACTGAGAGGGAGGTCCGGAAAAAGCGACTACCTCCCCTTTAAAAGGCCCCCACTACCTACTCCACTATGGGGGGGGGGGGGCGTTAGTGAGGTACCGGGGACTTGTTTATATACAGGGGAGGAGTGATGTGTGGCACTGCAGACCTTACCTCGCCACCGGGAACATCTTAAACCACTCGGCTGTAGGTAAGGCTAGCTCTATAATTTATATCGTCTCGTCTCGTCTCTGTCTCTGTCTCTGTCTCTCTCTCTCTCTCTCTCTCTCTCTCTCTCTCTCTCTCTCTCTCTCTCTCACACACATTAAACAGCCGGTATCAAAGTTGCACAAATCCTTCTCAACTTCGAAACTTTCTGTTTGGGGTTGGGAGTGAAATTCATAAATTAGATTATTCCTATAGGTTCAAATACATTTGATAGCGAGGTCGGTCCTTAGAGATCTGTGCCCCATAAAATGTGTTTTTCTTTCACTTAAAACATTAGGCTATATGCACCGGGGTTTGAGTACATGATTAGATTGATATCTAGTATTCGATAAATGGGTATATAATCGTAGTCATGCACTTAACCTTTAACTGTCTTGATGGTGTAATGGTTAGAGTGTTTATGATTTGTATGTGGTAACCCAGGTTCGAATCCCGGGTGGATCATATGCTTCAATACATATAATTGGGAGGTGTTTGGTCTTGGGAGTGAAATAAATATATTATATTATTCATGAACTTGACAATCGATACTGTATATTTTGATTCGGCTGATATGATGGCTCATTTGGATTTTTTTTTTTTTTTTTTTTTTGTAGAACTTAAAAAGGTTGGTCATATTAAAACTTTGTTAACTTTGATAAAGGCTGATTATCATTATGAAGTTTACATTCCATTTTATCGGCAGCATCTTTGACTTATCGATATTATTTAATATGTTTGTGATATGACCTAACCAGAGGTAGAACCCAGGCCATTAATGCAGCACTCCAACGCCTTAACCACTAGGCCACCGAGCAGCTTAAGGGGAGATTTTTAGTTTGGTCTCTAGATATCCATCAAACTTAAGATTACACCTCCTTGAGCCCCTTTCAAGATAGATTTGTAAATTTTTCGGTAGAAAAATTTCCCGGCTGAAAGCCGGTTCCTCTTAAATTACAGGCTCGCTATCGCTCGCCAGGATAAAATCGACACCTAAATGGCACGAAAGGTCTTAAAATTGACAGAAATGGGTTGAAAGTTCTTAAAATCGTCAAAATAATGGGGGCGAACGTCTTAAAATTAGAAAAACAATGGGGCTAATCATGGGGGAGAAAGGAGTCAAGAAAAAAATCCCTCAAGTAGGCTACTTGTTATCTGCAACCCATTTAAGGTCTCCCTGAATAAACAAGTAGAGCCCCAATAAATGTCATGTTTTTGTGATATGACCCAGCCAGGCCTCGAACCCATATACATTGCAGGCTCCCAGGCAAAATCGACACTTAAATGGAACGATAGGTCTTAAAATTGACAGTTTTATACAATCGAAAAATGATTAATGGCCACGTTTCTATTAAAAATAATTTCATATTTTCAACAGACGATCGCGAGAGGGACAAATGGAAGGCCGCGTCAGAAAGCCCCGGTCCCGTAACGCCGACCGCAACCAAGTCGTGATCTGGCTATGGCTGATGGGGACCCCGGCCACAGATGTAGCTCAGGAGGTTGGGGTCAGTCTCTCCACCGTCTACCGCTGGATACGCCGCTGGGAGACGAGCAGAACCGTATATCACAAGCCATACGCCGATTACGCACTTTTATCGTATGCTTCTAACAATCAAAAGTCTTACGCCGATTACGCACTTCTATCGTATGCCTCTAATAATCAAAAACCCTACGCCGATTACACTCTTTTACCATATGCCTCCAACAACCAAAAGCTCTACGCCGATTACGCACTTTTGCCATAACCCTCTAATAACGGAACTGTTTATCAAAAGCCTTAGACACACTTTAACAATGTGCCTCTAACAACAGAACCGTATATCAAAGAACCTTACTAATCTGAATAAAATTGTATTATAACAGCTAGAAAGCAGAAAAGGAATGTCTCATCGAATCTTTTAAGGGTTAAACCCGTGAACAGAAACATGCTAGAGAATCAGGGGGTGTCACACGAGCGTTTTTCCGGCAATTTTTGATGAGCAATTTTGTTCTCGTATTATATTGAGGCTCTTTCGTATCGGAATGGATAACTAGATCGGATGCAGTTGATGCTATGTAGTTTAAGGAGATGTTTTTACTTGAGGATTTTCTTTCTTTCTGGAACATTTTCTCCCTCATGTTTAACCCCATTGCTTTTGATCCATTAGTTTGGCGATTATAAGAACGTTTGCCCCATTTCTATTAATGTTAAGACCTTTTGTGCCATTTAGGTGTTTGATGGAGTTTGATGGAGGTCTAGGGGATAAACTAAAAACCAGAAAGGAGTCTAGGGAGTGTAAATTTAAGCTATATGGAGGTCTAGGGAACAAACTAAAAACCTCCCTTTAATTCTTACGAAACCTATTTTATGAAGCAGCCAGACAACAAATGACCGAACACATTGTCGGAAAAATCGCTCGTGTGACACTGCCTTACAGCGAATTGTCTCCGAATATAAAGGCAATATCAAAATGTTCAACCAATATACTTGTATTCAAACCCAATCCCCAATTTCGTATACTGTATATATATATATATATATATATATATATATATATATAGTATAACTCGCTAGGAAAATTGAAACAATGGAACACGAAGCTTTCGTATAATTATTATTCTCTCAAGACATCATAATAAGACATCATACATAATTTGATCACACGTATTTGTGATTTAACCTCCATATATATATATATATATATATATATATATATATATATATATATATACGTGTATATATATATATATGTGTATGTAGATAAATAGAAGATTGAGAGCCAAACACGTCTCCATTGTTGCAACTATATTTCGGAATTCTCTCTGTCCATCTTCAGGTTAATCATCCATGTCCACCTTAAAAGAATGATACAAACTACAATACAAACTACTAAATAAAAGTGGATCAGCGCAAACACATAGTATCAAACATTTGCAAAGACACTCATTGCTTACCAATAACGATTCCAGTGTTACACGTAAGGAGATATGATAGAAAGTTATATCATTTGACCGGCAATATATTACGAGTGAGCGAAAAATATCAAAACTAGTGATCAAAATCAAATTGTTTCGAGAATTAACAACTAAAAAATAACGCCTGTGATAAACATTGTCGTGTAATAAAATATATGTACCAAATGCCAAACTAATTAGCTACAATATATTTCTAAAAGGGAGAGTTGTTTCGTTATTTATTACTACAAAAGATATAAGATCAATTCCAACATTTGTATTAATTCAAATACAGATGACTAGTTACTGACATGACTACGACAACTTAAGGTTATATACCACCTAATGCTTCTATGGTACTAAAAGATTCAAACAAAGTAAGATTAAATATTAAAAAAGAATAGTCTATATCCATATGAATTCTGATATGACCTATACCTAAACATTTTGGAGCAATGTACAAGAAGATAAGTCAACTATCTAGATATGACATAGCGCAACACAAGTGAGAATGAAAACAGACCAATTATTAGCGATATGTTCGATAGGCGAATCCTAATGAACACTTAATATGCATTGGAAATTTACATGTAGATTTTAAGTTCCGGTTTTGATTTTTCAATTAAATATTTTTCTCCAAGGAAAACATCTTGTATATTTCTAAATGTACCTATAGACTATTCTTTTTAATATTTAATCTTACTTTAACCCTACAGTATATTGCGTTCAATTTGCTGCTTTGTTTAAATCTTTGAGTACGCAAGTAAAATATTATAGTACTAGTGATATCCATTTATAAAAGAAAGTACTTTCAGTGAAATATTCCCGTTTCGTGTGATCTGAAAAGCATGAGTGTCATACCTCGATTGAAGGGAGTACTAAACTATTATATAAAGGCAAAGTCTTGAGAGTGAGGGAGTATTGTGGAACCTCGTTCGTGCATCTTTTATTCTATATATATCATTATCTAATATTAAAATACGATATATCCATGTGTAGTGAATACAATATATGAATGTACGCCGTGTTACATTTATCCTCTATTACCTTCTGTGCATGTGTTAAAGTGAATTCAACTTCTCCAGTCGAGTAAGAACCTACCTAATGTATCCAATCAACCCCAGTAAAAACCTGGGGCATGACACAAAATATTAATATATTAGGGTTCTACTTGTTCATTCAGCGAGGCCTTCAATGTACCCATGATTTGTTTTTATTATTATATTTATTTATTATTTACAAGTATATATTACAAGTATCCTTCTCTAGTACTTAGTTGCTAGTGTTTGAGTGTATGGTATCTAGCTACGTGATCACGAGTCGGAGTGGGTGGTGGTGGATGGGATATAATTCCAAATGCAGCCACTACTTTTAAGCTCCTCCGAATTTAATTACATAAACTTTATATTGTCCGTCTTTTGTAGCACCGAGCGAGGCACAGTTCCCCCAGCAGCACCGCACATCCCGCACCACTACCCAGGAACAGCAGGAAGAAGGGACCCTGCAGGTGGTCTAGGGTGAAGGCAGTCTGGAAATTAGGGTGTATATTAATTTAAGGGGAGACGGTTCATACTTCTGGGCTACCTTCTCCCTCATGTTTAGCATATTAGTTTTGACATTTAACCACCACCCCCCCCCCCCCCCCCCCGACATATTAACTTACGAAAGTTAGGGGTTGCCGGAGCGCCTGGTATTTCAACCACAACACTCTTTCTCACACTGAGGGACCGTTAGAAGTCGGAGGAATTTGGGGTTGCCACCAACCGACAGATTATGATCTAACTTACCTAACTTACTGAGCTCAATATGACACAAGTCGCGTCATAAACTTATTAGTGAGCTATTTCACTAAGTTCATATGACGCGATCGCGTCATATGATGCTTTTGGGCGAAACCGCCAAATGATGGAGGGGAGTTAATAAGTTCGTTCCTTTAAGTTGGCGATTTTGAGACCTTTCGCCCCTTTTCTGTGTCAATATAAAGACCTTTCGTGACATTTAGGTGTCGATTTTTCCTGGCGGGCGATAGCGAGCCTGTAATTGTAAGAGTAACCGGCCTTCGGCCTGGACATTTTTCTTCCGAAAAATTTACAAATTTATCTTGAAGGGGGGGTTTAGGTTTTTTTTGTATGGCTTGATGGAGGTCTAGGGAGGAAACTTAAAACATAATTATAAGATAATTATAAGATAAAAACTAAGCAAATATATGCGCCCATATCCCCTTCCTGCCATCTCACCTCTGCAGTGTTCTCTCCGTCCACTATGTCCTGTTCTCCACCCTCAGTCGTGTCCTGGGTAGCCTCCTCTTCTGTGGGTCGCTTCATAAAGTTAGTTTGGCGATTTTAAGACTTTTCGCCCCATTTCTTTGTCATTGTTAAGATCTTTCGTGCCATTTAGGTGTCGATTTTTTCCTGGCGAGCGATAGCGAGCCTGAAATGTTAAGAGTAACCGGCCTTTGGCCGGGACATTTTTCTACCGAAAAATGTACAAATTTATTTTGAAGGGGGGTTAAAAAAAAAAATTGTTTACAGTATGATGGAGGTCTTGCGAAGAAACTAAACAATAATAAATAGATAGAACAACAAGCAAATATATGCAATCTCACCTCTGCAGTGTTCTCTCCGTCCACTATGTCTTGCTCTCCCCCATCAGTCGTGTCCTGTGTAGCCTCTTCTGTGGGACGCTTCACGAAATGTGCCAAGGCGTCTCCGTACCACTTGTTTATCAGCCCGGCGTACATACACTGCTGGATCACTACGTCGAAAGTCCTCTTGTACGGCGCACCCTGGAGTTATCATAGTACTCAATTTCAATTCAATTCAAAATATATTATTGTTGATACTGTATTCACTTAACCTCTTCAGTACCATGACGCCATTTTTACCTCTGATTCTGACTACAATTAGATAGTATGCAGTTTAAGAAGGACCTACTTTTCGAAGAGTGTTCAGAGGGGAGTTGCCAACGTCAAACAGGCTGGGACAGAATATCCCTATATATCATAAGTATACCCTAACTACGTATTTCGTCAAAATGTCCAGTTTTAATACAACTTAGCAATTTAACATCTACATAACATGTAACTGATAATATAAATTTAAAATTATCTTTTTATTTGTGTGTTTCTTGGAGTTAAACTTGCATCATATATACTGTATATATATTTATATATTGTATATGTATACTTATTTTGTTTTCTCTCTTGCTTTTATAGAGCTATATTGTTCTAAATAATTTAAAAGTGCTTTTACCCATATTAATTCACTCTTAACCCGTACAGTACCAGGGATGTCCTTTTGATCATATTCTGGCAACTACTAGACGATTATATTCAGCTTAGGAAGGACCTCTATCAATATTAAGGCTTCAAACTATCTCAACCAACCTTTTTAACTACCACAGATCCTTCCTCAGCTGCATAATATCGTTTAAATATAGCTAGAATACAATATAACACACGTCGCTGGTACTTTGAAGGGTTAATCTAAAAAAAAAACCCATTATGTGGAAGTTCCCCTAACTATGGTAACACTGCAGACAAGCCAGGCGCGCAGATATCAAGGAATATTTAATAAGGAGTAATCATTGAGGCCTTTTGGTTACAATATTATGCCCCATGACAGTGATGCTATAGTCTATTCGCTGTAAGTAGGCGAGAAATCATGACCTCTAACCTCAGCAACTCAAAAACGACTCGAGTAATCGACTTAATATTTCTACCATTTGGGAAGAGTTTATCAAGGAATAGATGTGGAAATTTACAGCCAATTTGCTGTAGCCTCTTTTGAGTTGCAGAGGATAGAGGTCATGATTTCTCGCCTACTTACAGCGAATAAACTATACCCCTAGGACCCACACGGAAATGACAGTGTGATGTCACGCTTTCAGCTCTTTACTTCTATTCTCCTTGACTGAGACCATCTAATGCGTCCCATATAAAGCACCCAATATCTCAAAGCTTCAATCAATAATCTCGGGGCCTCGTAAGAGTTACAGGCTACTGAACAGCCTAAAGGTCCCGAGGTTGAGGCCTAGAAAAAATACAATATGTCTATCTATCTATCTATTGCCTGACGCCGTAATCCCCGAAGGGGTGGCCACGAACGAACCGCCCCCATAATATACAATATGTAAATAAAGTAAAAACTTACTTTAGGCAGGAGCCAGACTAGTCCGGTGGGGAAGATCTCCTCCGCAGCCAAGTGTAAGTCGGTCTTTCTCTTGGGGTTGTTGTTGTGCATGGCTACTTGGACAGCCAGGGTGTTAGAGAAGTACATGTAGGCGTACCCTCCAGCAGATACCTTCAAGTGAAATCCGTTTAAAAGACTTTATAGTCATATAAACACCATATGAGGAGTACCACTTTATAGTCATATAAACACCATATGAGGAGTAGCACTTTATTGACAACGTTTCGCAGATAGCTTCTTCAGGTCACTCAATAGCTAGAAACTATCTGTGACACTTATTTTTTTTAGGTTTTTAGGTTTTTATTTATTTGATTTTTGTATTATATTGTATTTATTTTTTTATTTTTTTCCCCAAGACACCGTGATTCCCGAATCATGAACATAATTAGGCGTTTGTCACAAATTGCTAAGTCAAGTTGCCCGGGCTTGACATCTACCAATAACATTTTGAAAGTGAGGGCTCGATCCGCCAGCCCTTTGACCAGCAGCCGACGCTCTACTGACCATGCCACGGCAATAAAGTGTTCCTCCTAATATAGTGTCAACTTTTCAAAGGTATTTCAACACTTCATTGTCACATTTGCATAATACAAAAGGAAGCCTTAAACATTGAAATCCTTTCACATTGTTAGTTTGTGTCACACAGTATTTGAGGGCGTCTGGCGTATATGTCCTTATTCATCCATTACCCTAATGTATTAAGTCAACAAAAACAAGGTAGTACCCCAAAAGAATAATAAAACAAATGCATGAACACAGTAACAATCTTGCAAGAATTTAAGTATTATTACAGAACATCTTAATACTACGATAGCTATATTTGCCTTCCGTAAGTTTTCCTCGGTGGTGTGGTAAGTCATCTCTTGGAACATCTGCTGGTAAATGGGGACCTCTGATGTGGCGAACAGTTGGTATTCGGCTCCCTAAAGAGAAAAATGTAAGAGTATCTCCATCAGTCTACCTCTGAGGAGTTACGCTTTACCCTTTGCGTACCGGTGATGGAGTCTTTATTTGATTTCCGCTAAATTTAGATGATTTTATGAAGCTTCGGACGATTATATGGCAGCTAAAAGGATCAACCGAGATAGTTTGCAGCCTTTTAATTGGTAGACATCCTTTCTAAGCTGAATAAAATAATTTACTGGTTGCCAGAATATAATGAAAAGGACGTCCCCGGTACAGAAGGGTTTAACAACTTTTACAGATTCATATTTCAAATTGATTTAAATCTTACCAGTTGATCTAAAAACAAATAATCCATATGCATGTTTTTCAGTTACACTTAACCCGCACACTGCCACTGCAATTGGTTGTATTGTGCAATAAAAAATTACCGCCATTGTCATTGTAAGCATAATACTATACTCTAACTAATATCTGAGGACTTGCTGTTGTCTATGGTTGATTTGCCACATTTACCGATTCTCGCAGGAGGACGATCATTTTACAGATGTAGGCTAATTTAACTGCATTATGGCCACAAGTCAAACATATATATTTGCCTGCTTATATTTATCTGTGTAACTATAGTCTATCTACTTTCAGTGGAGGGTAAATTGACATTGTGATTACTCGGCTATTACGAAGATTTTGTAGCAAAATATGTTATTAATAAATGTTTGGTATCTATATGACACACACACATAGTAGTTTCCTATATTTCCATTAAGTCTCAAAATATCAATTGATATAGGGTTTAATTTACCACCAGTTGGAAAAAAACTATAATAAACGGCGTTACGAGAGGTTCAACTGCAATATTGGGGACACGAACCTTTTGAGCTTGCATCCCGAAGGAGAGGTCCGACTGCAGCAGCTCCTCAAGGGTGTCTATGGTGGAGGGAGCGAAGGGCACGGCCAGGGTACTGGTAAGGGAGGTCTTGTAGTACGAGGTGACCAGGAAGGCGTACAGGAACCAGAACCCAAGAAAGATCTGAGAGATCGTATATAAGTTAATAGATTCTAATTCAAGTTTTTAGCAATGCTTACATACACAAAAACCACCAGAATAAAAGTCTATTCGTAGGCCAAAAAGTGAACAATTAACCTCTATAACATTGCATAGATATCTGATCCGAATTGAATGCAGGTTTACTCGTACTTGTCTTGGAGTCTTCTTTGGGAGATCAAGCCTCAAACAGTTTGTAGCATCTCTGTACCATCTACAGAAGGGCGAGCCTTTGGGAGCTAGCCCTCTGTTGATTTTATCTATTGTGTTCATCTCCTTTCTTTTGGCGGCGGCTCTCATCTTGGAGAGTGACAGTTGGATTCTCATTGTGATATTGTCAATGTTTGTAGCTGCCTTTGGAGCGTCATTGCCCTCTATTCCTTTCTGGCTTGGGATCCAGTGAATGGTCACCTGCTTGCCTTAATCTTGTAGGCGTTGCAGAACTGCTAAGGTGGAGGTTATGAGATTTTTGTTGTCCTTGCAGTTTTCATGTTGGGTTTGGAAGAGGCGTGTTTTATTATTTTCTCTTCATTGTGCATCGGTGCATGCTTCCCTGCCTGTTGAATGGTGGTTAGTTCAGTCTGGAGTGAGGAGCATTCATCGGTGCCACATGAAAACTTCCCCGTTCTGGTACAATGCAGCTTTACTCTGTCCTGTGCCTGGCACCACTGAAATGTCTGTATAGTACACTGCCGATCCGTCTTCCATTTATCTCGATGTATAAATATTGGCTTCAATTCTCATTGCTATTGGGTTTTCTTTCATTACCTTTGGTTGTTTGTAGCTTTAGTTTTGTTCATGGATATGGCTCTGTATGAGTGGCTTGCCAGATCCTTGTCCTGAGTTAGATGTTGACACATACCAGACTTTGTTATGATCTTGGCTACCGACCTGTTCCACCGATTGTCCCTGAAAAGGTCCTCTTGTTGTACCATGGCCGCCTATATTCTTCTGGATACTTATACAGCACTCTTCCATGTTAGGATCTTTGCTGCCAGACATGCAATATTCTTTGCCATGTGATATTCTATTGGTGTAACCCACTTCTATTTGCATGTTTGATATCTTTGTCTACATGGGGGCACCCAACATCAGCCTCAAATCCTTGTTTTGTTCTACTTGGAGTTGGTGAACTTTTCCCTCGTCTAGAGCCACTAGTAATGGTTACGAGTATTTTATCTGTGATCGGAGTGAGTCAGTATAGTATAGCTTCAGTACGTCAGCAGTGCTAGCATGCAGTCCAGTCATAGATCTCATCACATATATTCTACTGGTTGTCCTACTTTTGAGGTACTCCCCTTGCTTTTGGAATTCAGTTTGTTGTCAAAGAAAACTCAAAAGTGCTACATCTGCTAATATACCTACAGCTTATGGGGATGCCAGATTATCCATAGACCTAAATATTTGTTTGCAAGACCTAGTTGGGCTTTTGTACACTACTCACCCTGCCAGCATGGAGTGAGAGGTAGTTATGGATAGATTGACTGAGGAAGGAGGCCAAGACGTGCATGAAGGCGTGGGAGGACAGGAGGTGGGAGGAGGTGAGAGTGGCCTGGGCGTGGTAGATGACATGGTAGAGCAGCGCCCCACCGCCCACGGAGGCCAACACACACAACCACACATTCGCTGCGAGAGCATAATAATAAGAGGTTAGGGGAGTGTCCCTTCAAGTATAGCTATATCTTCGCTTGCCTTGTCTCTCTTAATTCAAGATGTCATACATATTACATAAGCCGAAGAGATGATTGCGTTTATACAATATTTCGTATAATTTTTACCCATATAAAGATACTGACCGTCACACACACAAGGGACTGGAGTTCTTGAAAAGGGGCTGCGGTCCTGACGCTATTCTTGACTTACAACGTACTGGCTAAATTTTTAGTTAGTTAAAATAGGACTTCAGAGGCTATTAACACGATTTTATTACTAAGCCAGCACACTGTAAGTCAAGAATGTTGTCAGGACTGGAGCCCCTTATCGAGAACTCCAGTCCCTTGACCGGCTTAATAATCCAGAAGGGGTGATAGACTCTGAGGTCCTATTTTACACACACACACACACACACTTCTAAACGGTGTCAGAAGTTTGCGCCAGGCTGGACTCGGGCGACTCTTGGCAGTGATGAAGGTGATAGCATCCAAGTAGTAGGTGACGGTATGGTCCAACAGCCTGGCCCTCTCATAGGTCAGAGCTATGTCCAGGGAGAAGTTAGCTCGTCCGTGCTCCACATCCCCCGCCACACCTCCGAAGTGACCCTCAGAGAAAGGAAAATGTTTGTGTTAGTTAAAATAAAACTTCAGAGGCTATCAACCCTTCTGGATTACTAACCGGTTAAATCCCAGAGATGGCCGAGAGCCGTCAGCACAAAAGTGACGCGCCTGTACCAGCGACGGCTCTCAGCCGCCAGTAATATGTGGTCCTTGTAACTGCTAGTATCGAGCGGTATCTGCAAACATGACTTGTAGGCACTGCTATGAGAAGTTGGCAACACTTCTCAGCTTGGTTGCCAGCCTCCACAGACTGGCTTGGTCAGTGCTTCACCAACTTCTGAGGTGGGAGGGTGTGCTCTCTGAAGCCATTTTGGTCACACTGCCTGGTACTGGAGGGTAAATTTATGGAAATATCTTCTGGTATACTATGGGTTAAGCCAGCACACTGTAAGTCAAGAAAAGCGTCAGGACTGGAGCCCCTTTTCGAGAACTCCAATCCTGTGCATGAAGTCCCAAAAACAAGGCACACTGACTACTAACCAGCTATGATGTTGGCAAAGGATATCTTAATATTTTAGATTTTTTATGAGTACCAACAACATAAAAATATATAAATGAAGTATTCCATTTAAACAGTTTCATGAATTTAAGATAGATTATTTTTTTGAACTAAGAGTACTGATATTTTGGTCAGTTTTGTTATCTTTATATTGTGTTGTCCCCGTTTTATTTGGTTTATTTTGCAAGTTTTACATTAAAACTCGTTTAGATATTGGGTTTATATTCTTAGTATTTTAGTTTGAGACGCTATTTGTGGAAAGTTTAACTTTGAGTTGCCACTACTGATATAATCAACTACATAAAGTAATATACAGTGCAATTCCTTATCGCATCACCCCTGATAATTTGTGAATAAGAGAGGGAATCTGATGTCTGCATGAATTAGTCAACTTAAACAGATTTGTCATCTCACACAAAGCAATACAATGATATTATACAGTACTCACATCTTCCTTCATATAACCCCATTGGCCATCGGCGGGCGTAAAGATGTCATATGTGAAATTGAGCTTGCTGGCAATTGTGTTCAGAAGGAATCGGTCTACACAGGTTTTAAGTTCAACGAGGAGCGACCCTTCAGTTTTCTCGTAGTCAATGAATGGTATATAATCCAACACCACCCCTCTAAGTCTAGTTCCGTAGAAGTTGGCCATCTGTTCGGGGAATATGTTCTCCGTACTGGTGAGTCCTGTGTCTCTGGACCACCTGTTTACAGTGAGGACTTGCGGGGAGCCTGAAGGGTGCAAGAGCTGGCGGATTAATACACGCCAGTAGCTCTTGTTTTGAGACTCCTCTTGGACGAGAGCTGCCACGTTCTCCTCCTTCCCCAGGCGTTGGTCTAAGAGGAACTGTTCTGCTTCGGTGGAGTTTTGTGTGTGGACCAAGAAGTATCGAGTGAGCCTCTTGCTATGATAGGAAAGTAAAAGCAGAGGCAGCAGATGCGAATCTGGAAGTCGTGACATTATGTAAGTCACACATGAATACAAATTTACTTTCTCTATATTCATGATTATTTGCTGAAATGTATTCGTAACTTGGTTGAAGTTTTTGGCTGTGATGATTATGCTTATGTAAGGTTTGGATTCACTTTTTTCATTCCCATTGTGATCATGGTACTTCATAGCTACAGTCGAGGGGAAATTAAACTGACGGGGTGTTTCAGAGGGAGTGGAGTTCGTGATTCCATACGATTCTTGCCCCAATATAACGATTCTGAGACACTGAGGGGTGTAAAGGCTGTCCAGAAGCTCCACCAGTGAGGTTAGTTCATGGTTGTGTTGAGTTACTTCGACCCCACCACCACCAGCTACCGGGTAAGTGGTCCCGGTTCGGATCCCGTGGGTGAAGAGGAAGGTGAACATGGTGGCTGCTATCACTACCTTCATTATGGCTGTAAAGAGAAGAGGACATTTATTAAGGGGAGGTGGGTCGGTTTCTGGTCCCCCTTCTTCCTCATCTTTAGCCCCATTAGAGTTCCTATTTTATGACTTTCTTAATCCCTAACTCACGGCAAGAGGCGAAAGTGTGTGTGTGGAGTCCTCCGAAGCCAAAGGTGTTCTGAGGATGTCTGACTATGCTTCAGTACTTATATGAAGAAAATAAATACTACCCTTTCTCCTCACCACCCACCACCCTTATCCACACACAAGCACATTTCGTGTTATTACCTTAAGGGGGGATGGTTCGTTTTTCTGGCCCCCACTTCTCCCTCATATTTAGCCCCATTAGGTTTGAGATTTTAAGACTTTCTCCTCTTTAGTTTGTCGATTTTAAGACCTTTCGTCCCATTTCTTTATCGATCTAACGACCTTTCGTTCCTGTAATTTTAAGAAGAACCGGCCTTTGGCCGGGAAAATTTTCTATCGAAAAATGTACAAATTCGTCTTGAAGGAGAGGTATAAGGAGTGTATTTTAAAGCTTGATGGAGGTCTAGGAAGAAATCTATAAATAAGCAAATAAATGAGGCCATCCCCCTTTAATGCGTGCTAAGAACAAAGATTGGAACAAGTTGAATAATAGACCCTTTACCTAGAATTCCGCGCCAGAGTTACGTCTGTCCACATCAACGATATTCGACACCTATCTTTCTATCTATCTGTTTATCTATCTATCTACCTATATACTCAGGCCCGATCCCCACTTTTCCTTGTTTTGTTTTTTTCATTTTATTTTTTATTTTTTAGTACTTAATAAATACTCAAGACAGAGCCCGGATAATGACCACACAACAGAAAACAATGAACACACACAAACAGAATACAAATTCACACACATCTAGGTCATCCAACACTTAGGCTATGCAAAGTCTATCACAATTTCTAACGATTATGCATCTTTTGACTATATAATAACACCCCGTTCTTAACATTAATCATCAATTACAAACCCCAATGTACATTAATAAACTGATTAGAGCATATGGTCCTCCCAGGATTCGAACTCGGTACACCACACCCAGCACATAAGCACCTAAACCATTACACCACCAACATAGTTATATACAACACAGTTATATACTAGATAATAATAATAATAATAATAATATTTATTCAGTTAGCAATTTACACAGTTTATTCGCTGTAAGTACGCGAGAAATTATGACCTCTATCCTCGGTAACTCAAAAAGGGCTAAAGCAAATTGGCTGTAAATGTCCACATGTATTCCTTGATCGACTCTTCCCAAATGGTAGAAATATTAGCTCGATTACTCTAGTCGTTTTTGAGTTACAGAGGATAGAAGTCATGATTTCTCGCCTACTTACAGCAAATAGACTATAGCTGACAAAACTAAGTGCTTATATAGTATGGTAGTCGTGGGCATGTCCTTAACCCCTTCTGTACCGCGACGTCTTTTTAACTTTATTCTGACTACTATTAGAAGATTTTATTCAGTTTTAAAAGGGACCCCAACAATCAACAGGCTTCGAATGATCTCACTTACCCCGTTTTACTACCACAGATCCTTCTTAAACTGCATATAATCGTCGAAATATAGATACAATAAAATTAAAAAAAACGTCGCCGGTACAGAAGAGGATATGCATCTAGAAATTATTAAAAGCAAAATAATAAAGATGATTAACCCTTTCTGTACCGGCGACGTCTTTCTTAATATATTCTAGCTCTATTTAGACGACTTAGTGCAGATTAAGTAGGATTTGTGGTAGTAAGAAGGGTTATTTGTAGTAGTAAGAAGGGTTATTTGTGGTAGTAAGAAGGGTTATTTGTGGTAGTAAGAAGGGTTATTTGTGGTAGTAAGAAGGGTTAGTTGTGGTAGTAAGAAGGGTTATTTGTGGTAGTAAGAAGGGTTATTTGTAGTAGTAAGAAGGGTTATTTGTGGTAGTAAGAAGGGTTATTTGTGGTAGTAAGAAGGGTTATTTGTGGTAGTAAGAAGGGTTATTTGTGGTAGTAAGAAGGGTTATTTGTGGTAGTAAGAAGGGTTATTGTGGTAGTAAGAAGGGTTATTTGTGGTAGTAAGAAGGGTTATTTGTGGTAGTAAGAAGGGTTATTTGTGGTAGTAAGAAGGGTTATTTGTGGTAGTAAGAAGGGTTATTGTGGTAGTAAGAAGGGTTATTTGAGATAGTAAGAAGGGTTATTTGTGGTAGTAAGAAGGGTTATTTGTGGTAGTAAGAAGGGTTATTTGTGGTAGTAAGAAGGGTTATTGTGGTAGTAAGAAGGGTTATTTGTGGTAGTAAGAAGGGTTATTTGTGGTAGTAAGAAGGGTTATTTGTGGTAGTAAGAAGGGTTATTTGTGGTAGTAAGAAGGGTTATTTGTGGTAGTAAGAAGGGTTATTTGTGGTAGTAAGAAGGTTATTTGTGGTAGTAAGAAGGGTTATTTGTGGTAGTAAGAAGGGTTATTTGTGGTAGTAAGAAGGGTTATTTGTGGTGGTAAGAAGGGTTATTTGAGATAGTAAGAAGGGTTATTTGTGGTAGTAAGAAGGGTTATTTGTGGTAGTAAGAAGGGTTATTTGTGGTAGTAAGAAGGGTTATTTGTGGTAGTAAGAAGGGTTATTTGTGGTAGTAAGAAGGGTTATTTGTGGTAGTAAGAAGGGTTATTTGTGGTAGTAAGAAGGGTTATTTGTGGTAGTAAGAAGGGTTATTGTGGTAGTAAGAAGGGTTATTTGTGGTAGTAAGAAGGGTTATTTGTGGTAGTAAAGAAGGGTTATTTGTGGTAGTAAGAAGGGTTATTTGTGGTAGTAAAAAGGGTTATTTGTGGTAGTAAGAAGGGTTATTTGTGGTAGTAAGAAGGGTTATTTGTGGTAGTAAGAAGGGTTATTTGTGGTAGTAAGAAGGGTTATTTGTGGTAGTAAGAAGGGTTATTTGTGGTAGTAAGAAGGGTTATTTGTGGTAGTAAGAAGGGTTATTTGTGGTAGTAAGAAGGGTTATTTGTGGTAGTAAGAAGGGTTATTGTGGTAGTAAGAAGGGTTATTTGTGGTAGTAAGAAGGGTTATTTGTGGTAGTAAGAAGGGTTATTTGTGGTAGTAAGAAGGGTTATTTGAGATAGTAAGAAGGGTTATTTGTGGTAGTAAGAAGGGTTATTTGTGGTAGTAAGAAGGGTTATTTGTGGTAGTAAGAAGGGTTATTTGTGGTAGTAAGAAGGGTTATTTGTGGTAGTAAGAAGGGTTATTTGTGGTAGTAAGAAGGGTTATTTGTGGTAGTAAGAAGGGTTATTTGTGGTAGTAAGAAGGGTTATTTGTGGTAGTAAGAAGGGTTATTTGTGGTAGTAAGAAGGGTTATTTGTGGTAGTAAGAAGGGTTATTTGTGGTAGTAAGAAGGGTTATTTGTGGTAGTAAGAAGGGTTATTTGTGGTAGTAAGAAGGGTTATTTGTGGTAGTAAAAAGGGTTATTTGTGGTAGTAAGAAGGGTTATTTGTGGTAGTAAGAAGGGTTATTTGTGGTAGTAAGAAGGGTTATTTGTGGTAGTAAGAAGGGTTATTTGTGGTAGTAAGAAGGGTTATTTGTGGTAGTAAGAAGGGTTATTTGTGGTAGTAAGAAGGGTTATTTGTGGTAGTAAGAAGGGTTATTTGTGGTAGTAAGAAGGGTTATTTGTGGTAGTAAGAAGGGTTATTTGAGATAGTAAGAAGGGTTATTTGTGGTAGTAAGAAGGGTTATTTGTGGTAGTAAGAAGGGTTATTTGTGGTAGTAAGAAGGGTTATTTGTGGTAGTAAGAAGGGTTATTTGTGGTAGTAAGAAGGGTTATTTGTGGTAGTAAGAAGGGTTATTTGTGGTAGTAAGAAGGGTTATTTGTGGTAGTAAGAAGGGTTATTTGAGATAGTTCAAAGCCTGTTCATTGCAGGAGGGCCTTCTTAAACTGAATACAATCGTTCGTTAGTAGCCTGTATAGAATAAAAAGGAGGTCACCGGCACAGAAGGGGTTAACTGTCCTAACAAAAAAGTGCGAAAATACCTTCTTCCACATAGATAATACCTTCTTCCACATAGATAATACCTTCTTCCACATAGATAATACCTTCTTCCACATAGATATACATTATTAGGTTCTTAACACCAACTAACTTCACATCTAAACTCAATTAATGAAATCAACAAAGACGTGTGGCACTCCGAGGACTCGAACCTAGGATACTCACATCGAAATTCCACACACTATGCATTACACTAACAAGACAGTTAAAGAAAATTAATATGGGTGGATTTTTAAAATATCATGATCATCAATATGCAATGACTGCAATATGTGTCAGCTAAAGAAAGTACATGTAGCTAATATAATTAAGAGTTATTGATGGAGAGGGAGGGTGGAGAACTGCGGGATACCGACATTTAACTCGTATCTATCAGATTCTGGCAACTATTACACGGTTGTACTCAGCTTAGGAAGGACCTCTAGCCATAATAAGGCTTCATTATATCTCGACCGACCATTTTGACCACCACATATCCTTCCTAAGCTGCATAATATCGTCAAAATATAGCTAGAATAAAATATAGCACACGTCACTGGTACTCAAAGGGTTAAAGGGCAACTATTACACGATTGTATTCAGCTTAGGAAGGACCTCTAGCCATAATAAGGCTTCACTATAATCTCCACCAACCCTTTTATCTACCACATATCCTTCCTAAGCTGCATAATATCGTCAAAATATAGCTAGAATAAAATATAGCACACGTCGCTGGTACTCAAAGGGTAAAAGGGAGCAGGTCTCTTACAAAACAACGTGTGTCGGGTGGCAGCTCCAGGAATTTATGTTCCTGCCAATCGTGATCGTGGCGGGAGTGTGGAGAATGTTAATACGTAATGATGTAACAATATTTACACACATAACAGTATTATACAAGCGTTTTCTATCTCTACCACCCTCCCACCCCCCTCTCTCTCTCTCTCTCCCTTTTCTTATACATAGGCTAAACACATAGTCTACATATTTGCTAAATCAACTTTAGATCAATATCATAGGCGTGTACAATATATGCATATAATTATATATTACACAAAGAAGAATATGTTTTGTATGTTGACAACCAAATGAGTTCATGAACAATATTCGTTGTATCTTTCCCTTTAGAATATATATAGCCTATATATATATATATATATATATATATATATATTATATATATATATTTTAGAGTTGAGATTTTAAGACGCTTGCCCCATTATTTTGTCGATTTTAAGACCTATCGCCCCATTCCTTTGTCAATATTAAGACCTTTCGTGCCCTTTAGGTGTTGATTGTTTCCATGGTGAACGATAGCGAGCCTGTAGTTGTGGAGGAACCGGCCTTTAGCCGTGACATTTTTCTATCGCAAAATGTACAAATTAATCTCAAAGGGGGACCTAATGGATGTTATTTATTTTTATTTTTTTAGTTTGATGGAGGTCTAGGGAGGAAACTAAAAAAAAAAAAAAATATATACGACAAAATCTACCAAAAAATAACCCTTCCTCTTTAATAATGTTCACTCCTCTTTACAGCCAACTATGGTCCAGAATGAAGGTAGTGATAGAATGAAGGTAGTGATAGCAGCCACCGTGATCAATAAAGGACGTCACGGGTACAGAAGGGATTAAAGGGGTAGGGTGTATATTTGGGTTATTATTCTTTGTATTTTTGTTTTTTTAGATATATTTTTTTTATTTCTTCCCTAAACCTCCATCGAACTAAAATAAAAATTACCCCCTAGACCCACCTGCTAGATACATTTGTACATTTTTCGGCAAAAAAAGGTCCCGGCTAAAGGCCGGATCCTCCTAAAATGCAAGACACGAAAAGTCTTAATATTGACAAAGAAATTGGGCGCAAAGTCTTAAAATAGACAAACTAATGGGGCTAAACATGAGGAAGAAGGGGGACCAGAAAACTGACCCACCTCCCCTTAATTTAATAATGTCCTCTTCTCTTTACAGCCAGAATGAAGATAGTGATTGCAGCCACCGTGTTCACCTTCCTCTTCACCCACGGGATCCGAACCGGGACCACTTACCCGGTAGCTGGTGGTGGTGTGGTCGAGGCAACCCAACACAACCATGAACTAACCTCACTGGTGGAGCTTCTGGACAGCCTTTACACCCCTCAGTGTCTCAGAATCGTTATATCGGAGCAAGAATCATATGGAATCACCAACTCCACTCCCTCAGAAACACCCCATCAGTTTCATTTCCCCTCGACTGTAGATATGAAGTACCATGATCACAATGGGAATGAAAAAAGTGAATCCAAGCCTTATATAAGCATAATCATTACTGCCAAAAACTTCAACCAAGTTACGAATACATTTCAGCAAATAATCATGAATATAGAGAAAGTAAATTTGTATTCATGTGTGACTTACATAATGTCACGACCTCCAGATTCACATCTGCTGCCTCTGCTTTTACTTTCCTATCATAGCAAGAGGCTCACTCGATACTTCCTGGTCCACACACAAAACTCCACCGAAGCAGAACAGTTCCTCTTAGACCAGCGCCTGGGGAAGGAGGAGAACGTGGCAGCTCTCGTCCAAGAGGAGTCTCAAAACAAGAGTTACTGGCGTGTATTAATCCGCCAGCTCTTGCACCCTTCAGGCTCCCCGCAAGTCCTCACTGTAAACAGGTGGTCCAGAGACACAGGACTCACCAGTACGGAGAACATATTCCCCGAACAGATGGCCAACTTCTACGGAACTAGACTTAGAGGGGTGGTGTTGGATTATATACCATTCATTGACTACGAGAAAACTGAAGGGTCGCTCCTCGTTGAACTTAAAACCTGTGTAGACCGATTCCTTCTGAACACAATTGCCAACAAGCTCAATTTTACATATGACATCTTTATGCCCGCCGATGGCCAATGGGGTTATATGAAGGAAGATGTGAGTACTGCATAATAATATTGTATTGCTTTATGTGAGATAAAAATGTTGCATGTATTTAAGTTGACCAAGGTGTATCCAGTTTTGCTACTTGTGTTGCGTTGTATTTAAATTCATGCAGAAATCATATTCACCCTCATATTTTAGTTCACAAATTAGCTGGGGTCATGCGATAAGAAATTGCACTGTATATTACTTTATGTAGTTGATTATATCAGTATTGACAACTCCAAGGTAAAATGTCGACAAATAGCATACCAAACTAAAATACTAAGAAAATATGCCCTATAGCCAAACAAATAAAATTAATAAAAATAATCCGTATCTTGAATTCATAAAATAGTTTAATGGAATACTTTATATATATATATATATATATATATATATATATATATATGTTGTTGGTACTCATAAAAACTTAAAATAATTTGATATCCATTGACATCATAACTGGTTAGTAGTCAGTGTGCCTTGTTATTGGGACTCCATGCACAGTGTTGGAGTTCTCTAAAAGTGGCACCAGTCCCATACTGTACCAGAGGATATTTCTAGAAATGTACCCTCCAGTTCCAGGCAGTGTGGCCAAAATAGCTTCAGAGGCAAGAGAGCATACCCTCCCACCTCAGAAGTTGGTAAAGCACTGACCCAGCCAGCCAGTGAGGCTGGCAACTTAGCTGAGAAGTGTTGCCAACTCCTCAGAGCAGTGCCTAAAAGTCATGTTTTGTAGCTACCGCTCGCTCGATACTAGCAGCTACAAGGACCGTATATTACTGGCGGCTGAGAGCCGTCGCTGGTACTGGCGCATCGCTTTTGTTCTGACGGCCGTCTCTGGGATTTAACTGGTGAATAATCCAAAAGGGTTAATAGCCTCTGAAGTCCTATTTTAACTAACACAAACATTTTCCTTTTTCTGAGGGTCACTTCGGAGGTGTGGCGGGGGATGTGGAGTACGGACGAGCGAACTTCTCCCTGGACATAGCTCTGACGTACGAGAGGGCCAGGCTGTTGGACCACACCGTCACCTACTACTTGGATGCCATAACCTTCATCACTGCTAAGAGTCGCCCGAGTCCAGCCTGGCGAAAACTTCTGACACCGTTTAGAAGTGTGTGTGTAAAATAAGACCTCAGAGTCTATCACCCCTTCTGGATTATTAAGCAAGTCAAGGGACTGGAGTTTTCGATAAGGGGCTCTAGTCCTAACAACATTCTTGACTTACAGTGTGCTGGCTTAGTAATCAAATCGTGTTAATAGCCTCTGAAGTCCTATTTTAACTAACTAAAATATTTAGCCAGTACATTGCAAGTCAATAATAGCGTCAGAACCGCAGCCCATTTTCGAGAACTCCAGTCCCTTATGTGTGTGGGTGTCCGTATCTTTATATGGGTAAATATTATACAAAATATTGTATAAACGCAACCATTTCTTTGACTAAAGTAATATGTATGACCTCTTGAATTAAGAGAGACAAGGCAGGCAAAGATATAGCTATACTTGAAGGGACACTCCCCTAACCTCTTATTATTATGCTCTTGCAGCGAATGTATGGTTGTGTGTGTTGGTCTCTGTGGGTGGTGGGTCGCTGCTCTACCACGTCATCTACCACGCCCAGGCCACTCTCACCTCCTCCCGCCTCCTGTCCTCCCACGCCTTCATGCACATCTTGGCCTCCTTCCTTAGTCAATCTATCCATAACTACCTCTCACTCCAGGCTGGCAGGGTGAGTAGTATACAATAGCCCAACTAAGAATTTGAAAACAAAATATTAAGGTATATGGATAATCTGGCATCCGTATAATCTAAAACTTTATTATCAGATGTAGTGTCTGGGCATATTATTTGACAAACTGAATTCAAAATCAAGTGGAGTACCTCAAAACTAGGACAACCAGTAGAATATATGTGATGAGATCTATGACTGGACTGCATGCTGGCACAGACCAACTTACTGAGGCTATTACTATACAGCCGCACTACGATCACGGATAAATTACTCATCACCATTACTAGTGGCTCTAGACGAGGGAAAAGTTCACCAACTCCAAGTAGAACAAAACAAGGCTTTGAGGCTGATGTTGGGTGCCCCCATATAGACTAGGATATCAAACATGCAAATGGAAACGGGAATTACACCAGTAGAAAAACATATTTCAAAGAATGTTTTATGTCTGACAGCAAAGACACTAACATGGAAGAGTGATGTACAAGTAACCAGAAGAATACAGGGGGCCATGGAACAACAAGGACCTTTTCATGGACAATCGGTGGAGCAGAGCAGTAGCCATGATCATAACAACGTCTGGTATGTGTCAACACCTAAATCAGGGAAAGGATCTGGCAAGCCACTCATAGAGAGCCATATCCTTGAACAAAAAGAAACAAAGTAAAGCTACAAACGACCAAATGTAAAAAAACAAAAAAACAATAGCAATGAGAATAGAAGCCAATATAAATAAAGCAAGACAAACGGAAGACGGACCTGCAGTTTACTATACAAACACTTAAGTAGTGCCAAACACAAGACAGAGTGGAGCTGCATTGTACCACAACGAGGAAGTTTTCATGTGGCGAGCCACCGATGAATGCTCCTCACTCCGGACTGACCTAACCACCATTCAACAGGCAAGGAAGCATTTATTGATGCACACTGAGGAGAAAATAATAAAACACGCCATCTCCAAACTTGTCACAGACGTACTTAAACATGAAAATGCAAGGACAACAACCTCATAACCTCCACCTTAGCAGTTCTGCAACGCCTACAAGATCAAGGTAAGCAGGTTACCATCCACTGGATCCCAAGCCAGATCGGAATAGAAGGCAACAATGCGGCAGATTCAGCGACAAAGGCAGCTACAAACATTGACAATATCACAATGAGAATCCAACAGTCACCCTCCAAGATGAAAGCTGCCACCAAAAGAAACGAGATGAACACAATAAATAACGTCAACAGAGGGCTAGCTGCCACAGGCTCGCCCTTCTGTAGATGGTACAAAGATGCTACGGACTGTTTGAGGCTTGATCTCCCAAAGATGACTCCAAGACAAGTACGAGTAAACCTGCATCAATTCTGATTAGATATATATGCAAAGTTATAAAAGTTAATTGTTCAAGTTTGTGGCCCATGAATAGACTTATATTTTGGTGGTTTTAGTTTATGTAAGCATTGCTAAAAACTTGAATTAGAATCTATTAACTTATATACGATCTCTCAGATATTTCTAGGGTTCTGGCTGCTATACGCCTTCTTGGTAACCTCGTACTACAAGACCTCCCTCACCAGCACCCTGGCTGTGCCCTTCGCTCCCTCCACCATAGACACCCTTGAGGAGCTGTTGCAGTCGGACCTCTCCTTCGGGATGCAAGCTCAAAAGGTTCATGTCCCCAATATTGCAGTTGAACCTCTTGTAACGCCATTTATTATATTTTTTTTCCAACTGGTGGTAAATTAAACCCTTTAGCAATTGATATCTCAAGACTTGATGGAAATATAGGAAACTACTATGTGTGTGTGTCATATATAATTATACCAAACATTTATTAATAACATATTTCGCTACAAAATCTTCGTAATAGCCGAGTAATCACGATGACAATTTACCCTCCACTGAATGTAGACAGACTATAGTTACACAGATAATTATAAGCAGGAAAATATATATTTTTAACTCGTGGCCATAATGCAGTCAAATTAGCCTACATCTCTAAAATGATCGTCCTCCTGCGAGAATCGGTAATTGTGTCAGACCAGTTCGTGGGGCGAGATATGTTTGGTATTAGGTTTACGATGACAATGGTATGGAGTCTTTATTGCATATTAAGACAATGCAATGGCAGCATACGGGTTAAGTGTAACGGAGAAACGTGCATATGCATGTAAATTATGTTGGTGTGGCAGAGATTGAATGAGATAAAAGAAAAAGTAGCATAGTTTGTTTTTGGATCAACTGGTTAATTATTATTTTTTGAATTAGTAGTCCATAAAAGTTGTTCAAAGTAACTCCACAGAGGTAGACTTATGGTCATACTCTTTAATTTGTCTCTTTATAGGGAGCCGAGTACCAACTGTTTGCCACATCAGAGGTCCCAATTTACAAGCAGATGTTCCAAGAGATGACCTACCACACCACCGAGGAAAACTTACGGAAGGCAAGTATAGCTATCGTAGTATTAAGATGCTTTGTAATAATACTTAAATTCTTGCAAGATTGTTACCCGTGTTCATGCATTTTTTGTTAATTATTTTTTTGGGGTACTATCTTGTTTAGTGTTGACTTAATACATTAGGGTCATGGATGAATAAGGACATATACGCCAGACACCCGCAAATCCTCTGTGACACAAACTAATAATGTAAAAATATTTCAATGTTTAAGGCTACTTTTTGTGTTATGCAAATGTGACAATAAAGTGTTGTAATAGCTTTGAAAACTTGACAGAATGCATGTAAACACCATATTAGGAGGAGCACTTTATTGTTGTGGCATAGTCAGTAGAGCACCAGCTGCTGGTCAAAGGGCTGGCGGATCGAGCCCTCACTTTCAAAACGTTATTGGAAGATGTCAAGCCCGGGCAACTTGACCTAGCGATTCGTGTATATATATATATATACTGTATATGTCGCAGATAGTTTTTAGTTATTAAGTGACCTGAAGAAGCTAGCTGCGAAACGTTGTCAATAAAGTGCTACTCCTCATATGGTCTTTATATGACTATAAAGTCTTTTAAATGGATTTCACTTGAAGGTATCTGCTGGAGGGTACGCCTACATGTACTTCTCTAACACCCTGGCTGTCCAAGTAGCCATGCATAACAACAACCCCAAGAGAAAGACCGACTTACACTTGGCCGCGGAGGAGATCTTCCCCACCGGACTAGTCTGGCTCCTGCCTAAAGTAAGGTTTTACTTTATTTTTATTTTATATTTTTGTATGCCTCAACCTCGGGAGTATAGGCTGTTCAGTAGCCTGCAACACATATGAGGCCCAGAGATTATCGATTGAAGCTTCGAGATACTATGTTGGGTGCTTCATATGTGTCGCACTAGATGATCTCTGTGGAGCTTCAAGGTGTTGGTTGCTTCCTTTCTGCCACACTAGGTGACGACACCTTATTTATACACGTCACTTGATTTGCAGAAATCATTTACTATTTCGGTTACTTCTTTACAATAGGATTATATAATACGTAACTGCAAACAGTAATTAATTATTATTCTTTAGGAGTGTAATATACCGTTATCAATTAGGTATTAATATAATATAGTAACACACAAAATAAAATTCCCTTCTGGGGTTTGCAGTCTGGTACTATAGTCGGTTTTGTTTTTGTTTTCCAACTAACGGTAACTAGTCATGTAACTGTCTTGGTTACTCAGCAAGTACTAAGACTTTGTAGTGATGTTGTTAATTATGAAAACCTTGTATTAATTGGACACAGAGACAGTATATTCGCAGTTTTACATTAAATATCGAAAAAATCAATTGGCAAGAGATTTAATTTACCATCAGCTGCAATAAAATAGCCTATAGTTGAGAGGATACCGTTCAGATCACTCCTCCCTTTTGAATTTAATTGAATTTGAATATTATGCTAACTTCAGGGTGCGCCGTACAAGAAGACCTTCGACCAGGTGATCCAGCAGTGTCTGTATGCCGGGCTGATAAACAAGTGGTACAGAGACGCCTTGGCACATTTCGTGAAGCGTCCCACAGAAGAGGAGCCTACCCAGGACACGACTGGTGGGGGAGAACAGGACATCGTGGACGGAAAGAGCACTGCAGAGGTGAGATTGTATGTATATACTCAGGCACATACCCCATAGCTGGGGGTGGCCGACTCGAGACCGAACTCGAACAGAAACAACAAAATAAACTAATAATACAAATTCACACACATCCAGAAGACTCAGAGACCAAGGCCCATTTGGGGACCCCAGCAAAAGAATTAATATAGTTAGTTCAAATAGGACTTCAGAGGCTATCAACCCATATGGATTATTTAGCCACCAGCACACTAAGTCAAGAAGAAAATCAGGACTGGAACCCCTTTTCGAGAACTCCAGTCCCTTGATTGCATGAATTAGTTAAAATAGGACTTCAGAGGCTATCAACCCTATTGGATTATTAAGCCAGCACACTGCAAGTCAAGAAGAAAATCAGGACTGGAGCCCCTTTTTAAGAACTCCAAATAGGACTTCAGAGGCTATCAACCCTATTGGATTATTAAGCCAGCACACTGCAAGTCAAGAAGAAAATCAGGACTGGAGCCCCTTTTTAAGAACTCCAGTCCGTTGAAAGCATGAATAATTTAGTTAGTTAAAATAGGACTTCAGAGGCTATCAACCCTATTGGATTATTAAGCCAGCACACTAAGTCAAGAATAACGTCAAGACTGGAGCGCCTTTTCGAGAACCACAGTCCCTTGAATATACGACAAAATATATTAGCGATTATAATCTATATCTACCTCGGTACTATAGACTTTATGTAGCCTGTAACTCTTGCGAAGCCCCAAGATTATCAAATGAAGCTTCGATATTTTGCTTTGTTAAAACCCCTCGAGGATTATATCGCATGTTGGCAGTTCATTCTGGAGGAAACTAGACAAATAATAATTATAAATACATGACAAAATCGCCCAAAAAGTGAACCATCCCCCCCTTAATTGACCCTAATTTCCAGACCGCCTTCAGCCTCAACCACCTCCAGGGGCCCTTCTTCCTGCTGTTCCTGGGCAGTGCTGCGGGATGTGCGGTACTGCTGGGGGAACTGCTCTTTGATTGGCTCTACAAATCCTCGGTGTGAAGATTTGGCCCAGATTCGTGAAATATTAGTTAAAATAAGACTACAGAGGTTATCAACCCTTCTGGATTATTAAGCCAGCACACTGTACGTCAAGAATAGCGTCAGGACTGGAACCCGTTTTCAAGAACTCCAGTCCCGTTAATTCTACTATTACCGACAAAAGTTCGTTCCCCCAACCAGCCACTGAGCTGTTGTTGTTGTTGTTGTTCCCCAGGCTGTCTGGCCGAACAGCCCCTAGGTTTCGAGCAAGGCCAAGGCCATAAACGAGCGCCCCCACTAAATCCTCCCTGCTTACCACTAACAAAGCCCGGGTGACCGAAGCCACTCCAAGGCAGGGAGCTGAGGAAGGTGCGGAAACGCCCGGGAAACCAAAGCCCCACCCAAGGCCCTGTGCCCCTCAGCAATTATGAAGGGAAAGTTGAGCCACTGAGTTAATCCGAAACACCTAGGGGTCGACAAACGAAGCATCTGAAAGAAGTGCCATTTACACCCAATTAATGCTTCCTTTTTTCGACCCCCAGGTGACTCAGATTCACTCAGTGGCAGGTTGGGGGAAAGAAAATTTGTCGTTGATGAAGTAGTTGGAATATAGAAAAGAAGACAAAAATCAGATGCCATAGTCTCTAGCCCACTCATAAGAATTCGTGGACCCTCTGTTTTTCTTTATGTAATTATAACTATCAGAGCTTCTTAAGTCCTATTTTAACTAATTAGACTATGAAGATGCTAAAGGAAAAGAATTGACGCTGCAGCATAAGGACTAGGGTCATTGAAAGACAAGGACTTAACCCTTTCAAGCTCCAATACGCGTTTCTGTTCTGTGTTCTGGCTACTCTTAGACGATTGTATTCAGATTAGTAACGGTATATGGAAGTCAAAGGGTTGATCGAGATAGTATTTACCCTGTTAATAGCCACAGATCCTTCCTAAGCTGCATAAAACCGTCTAATGATAGCCAAAATAAACTGCTAAAACGCGTCAGAGCTTCAAGGGGTTAAATTAATAGTGTAGAATTAATTATTATTATTTGATGGCTTCCCCCACCACCATATACTGTATTTTATGCTTTGTTTATACCCTATTGCAATGACCTGGAGAAACCTCAATAAAGTGCTCCTCCTCAGAGGGTATTTATATCCATTTGGTTAAATTCTGTTTTGATGTTCATAATATATATATATTGCATTTAGTATGTACGTAGATGTGCACTAATTTTTCCTCAGTTTTCAAGATGGAGAGCCCATACTTGGCACGCATACTAAGGGGTGTCAGAATAGGCTTTATGCAGGGGGGGGGGGGACTCCCAATTCCCTCAGCTTTCAAGATGGAGAGCCCATACTTGGCATGCATACTAAGGGGGTGCCAGAGTAGGTCTTAAGCCAAACAAATGTTGTCCCCTCACCGGCCGGGGGGAGAGAAAAGGAAAGATAATGTATATGCGTGAAAGATAGAGAGAGAGAAAAGGGGGGGGGGGGAGATTGAAAACGCCTGTATACGTGTGTGTATATGTTGGTACTTAATGATTGCACTCCCACCGCGATGATTAATTCAACCTGTCTCAATCGTTGTTCTTAGTACGCGTGACAGTGATAAAACTAAGTGTGTTGGGGGTCGGGAGGAGGAAGGGAGGATTCTCTTCGTATAAGTACTGCAGAACAGTCAAGACCTACGCAGAACACCTTTCGCTTCTGAGGGCTGCACACACACTTTCTTCTCTTACCGTGAGTTAGGGAATTACAACGGCATCACAGAGGAAATCAAGCAGCAATAGATCTACTGGTCAGGTATCTCGGAACACCTTTGGCTTCTGAGGACTTGACATATTCTCTTCTTTTGCCGTGCGTTAGTGGATTACAAGGGGATTATAGAGGAAAGCGAGCAACAACAGAATTTAGTGGGAAAATGAAATACAAAGTCATACACGAAACTCCTGACCAAACATAGTGTAAATCTATACCGTTAACTCCTTCACCACGATGACGCCTTTTTACCTTGGATTCTGGCTAAAATTTGAGGATTTTATGTAGTTTAAGGGGAGGTATTTACTTTGTTCCCTAGACCTCCATCAAGCTTAAAATTACACCCCCTTGACCCCCTTTCAAGATAAATTTGTACATTTTTCGGTAGAAAAATTTCCCGGCCGAAGGCCGGTTACTCTTAAATTACAGGCTCGCTATCGCTCGCCAGGATAAAATTGACACCTGAATGGCACGAAAGGTCTTAATATGGGGTGTAAGTTCTTAAAATCGCTAAACTAATGGGGCAAACGTTTTATAATATCAAAAGCAATGGGGCTAAACATGAGGGAGAAAGGGGTCAAGAAAAAAATCCCTCAAGTGGAGATCTCCCCTTAAGAAGGACCTGTGTTATTCAGAGGGCTTATGGAGATCGTATTTACCCCTTTGAGTCCCAGAGGTAGATTAAAAGGTAAAGGAAATCGTCTAATGGTAACCTGAATATGATGAAAACTACGTCATCGTGTTGGCCTTAATACCGTGGGTCTAAGCAAAGGACGCCTTAAGGGGATGGGTCGTTTTTCTGGACCCCTTTCTTCATCGTGTTTACCCCTATTAGTTTTGAGATTTTAAGACATTCGACCCGTTAGTTTGGCGTTTTAACACCTTTCACCCCACTTAGTTTTCAAATTTAAGACCTGTTGTGTCATTTAGGGGTCGATTTTCTTCCTGGCGAGCGATAGCATCCCGGTAGAGGCAATCATTCATGATTTATTAACCCTACATATTGCATTGTGTAAGTGGTTAAATTTAATTATTTTCTATATAATTATTTTATTTTTATTTTATTTTTTTGCCAGACTGGGTAATTTTCCCGAAAAGGGGTGGCCATAAACATGAGGCGTTTGTCACGAATCGAGACAGAGCCCGAACAGAAACAACATTTAAGGGGAGGTATTTAGTTTGTTCCCTACTTTTTCATCAAGCTTAAAATTACACCCCCTAGACCCCCTTTCAAGATAAATTTGTACATTTTTCGGTAGAAAAATGTCCCGGCCGGAGGCCGGTTGCTCTTAAATTACAGGCTCGCTGTCGCTCGCCAGGAAATAATCTACACCTTAACGGCACGAAAGGTCTTAAAATTGACAGAAATGGGCCAAAATGTCTTAAAATATCCAAACTACTAGGGCGAAGGTCTTAAAATCTCAAAAGCAATGGGGCTAAACATGAGGGAGAAAGGGGTAAAGAAAAAAATCCCTCCAGTGGAAATCTCCCCTTAACGTTCCCATTCTTAGGGTCCGGGACCACTTCCCCATTCCCTCGCTCCCTCGCCCCTTACTCTGTCTCGCCTAGTAGGTGAATTTTACAAGGGGAGGAGAGGATTCCTAGCCCCACGCCCTCAGAAGGAAATGTAGGACAGTAAAAGAGACAGACAGAACCGGCTAAGGATGGGTAGAGGATGCCAAACCACACTCTGGATAGGACCACCCTTCACCCTAAATCGTCAATTAATAGCCAGAATAAACATTCAATATACGTCATAATCCCCAAGGGGGTGATAGGCAGCTCTACTGGCACCAGATGCCAGATCCTTATTGATCTAACACGGTATAACTTTTCATGTTGACTGATGATGCCTCTTGCTTAGATTTTATATTTATTGATACTATTTGCAAAGGCATTTTTACTTTCCTTTCATGATATATGGAGAATATTCCTTCATCCTTTTGGCAATTAAAAATATATTCATCACCATCATCATCAGCCATTAAGAGTCCACTGCTGGACAAAGGCCTCCCTTAACCTTTTCCATGGCTCCCAAGACTTTGCCAGCCGTTGCCATGTTACCCCTGCAGTCTTTTCTATCTCGTCTCCTTTACTCCACCTATTGTTCTCTCTTCTTAGTTGTTGTTGTTGTTGTTCCCCAAGCTGCCTGGCCGAACAGCCCCAAGGCCCCGAGCAAGGCCAAGGCCATAACTGAGTGCCCCCACAGAACCCTCCCCGCCGACCACAATAAAGCCTGGGTGACCGAAGCCACTCCATGGCGGGGAGCTTGAGGAGGGTGCGGAAACGCCCGGGAAACCAAAGCCCCACCCAGGGCCCTGTGCCCCTCAGCAATTATGAAGAGAAAGTTGAGGGGCAAGGGAAAAATGTGACGCTTTGGCTTCCAATCTTGGTAGATTGGGAGGTCAATCCACGTTAGAGACGCCGTCACTTGAGATCTAGAAAATATATAAGTAAAAGGAACAGTCAGAGTAAGCTATGGGTATGGCAGAGATTGCTCAGTTCTCACTCTGATAGACCAGCCCATCACCACATCTTAGTACATGCCCTCCACTTCTGTTCCTTAATACTTTCTAGAATATCCAACATCAGTGGACACTATTCGTCATGCATTTGGAACCGGTGCTATCCTCCTTGGGGCTCATGATTTTGAATATATATTAGATTAGTGGACATTTTATTTTTGTATTATTCACTTCATTATTAGATTTCAGCTTCTCAATTTGTTCAAGATACTCATGATACCCATGATAAAAGCAACGGAACACAGGAGTACCAGAATCGATCGGTGTCGCCTCGTTTGGCTGTACAAGGAGGGTTTAGCGATATCCAAGATAGCCGCATCCACGGGAGCCAGTGTATCCACCGTGTACCGCTGGATCCGCCACTACGACCAGACAGGCACCCTGGACCCCAAGTACTGCATCCACAAGGGCTTCTGCTCCTTTCTGCGCAGCGTTAATTTGTCCCGCCCATCATTCCAGCCCCTCACGAGAACATCAACAGCAAATGAGGTTATTAATCTAATTACTTTAATTCACTTCCCAATGAAATAATGAAAGCATTTGATCCAGCCAGACTCCCTGTGCATTAGTTCTAAATATATGTTACCAGTCAAGTGATGCGAGAATTTCATCCAGTTTTTACCGCATTTTGCCATGTTTACCTGGGGGAAAAAATGCTTCGCTATGTAATGAATCATTTATTCAAGTAATTTTCATTTGACCTGCTGTTCAACTAGTTTCACAATAAAATGTTAAGGTAAGATTTGAAATATTGGTTGCCATGCAAGTATCAACCCTCTCCGACATGCGACGCAATTTTGAGCCTATTGGGGATACTTTAAAGCCTTTGTTACCATCAGGGGTATTTAGAAACCTTAATTTAGTTACTTCAACCTCTGCAGTTGTCTTTGAGTTAGCTGTGGGCAGAAAACTAATTTTGGAGAGGTAATTATAAGAGTGAGAGAACTCTATTTCTTATTACTAATCTGGCAACCTCTGTGTCATAAATGTGTGAAAGGGTTAATATGATTTATTACTCACTCCATTTTGTAAACCCAAAAATTCTAGACCCCCTAGGAGTCACCATATTGCTCTGTGCTAGACTTAGGCCGATTTGGCAACTCTTCCAAAAATGCAACGAAAACCACATAATTGTGTAGGAAATTAAATTCCACATCCAACCATATATACTGTATAATAGTATATATATGAATACCCAAAATATTCGTGGTTGAGGTGTTAAGGTGGTCCGTAGTTGAAAATGTGGCTTGAAATCGGCAATGTGCGGCCGTGCGTATGTGCATATTGGTCTGGTGGAGGGAGGAAATGGGGGAGCAGGCTGGAGGCAAGATGGTGGGCAGCAAATGTCATTGGAAGCTCACCTCATAAACCCTGATAGTCGCACTTTTTGTACCTGTTTGACATCTCTTCTTCCGAGAGGAGCGTCGCAGCCCACCAGTAAAACCTCTCGAGACGATTGTCGCAGCCGCTAGGTTAACTTCTTGTATACAGTATACTACTAAGTGTTGTAAAAAAATCTAAATTTATTATTTACAAGGAGTCTGATTGATTGGAAATATTCATTTCTTGGCAATAAACGTATTTGAGAATAGAAATGTGGCAAAATGTGGAAAATCATTATATGTTTTCCTTTGATTCAGTAGCTCTGTTAGTGTAGACAGACATAAGCAATTAACAATAAATTGTAAATGATTTTTGCAATGCTAAATAATATACATCTCTGCGCACACTTAATCCCTTATCGATTATGACGCATTTTGATAGTTTATTCTGGCTATTTAGACTATATTATTCAGTTTAAGAAGTCCTTGTGAGAGATTAAAGTTAATCGAGATAGTTTTAGCCCCATTTGTATTCCTAGAGTTCAATCCTAAAGTGCATGCAACCAGACTAAGTTAAATAATGCGTCCTCAAATGCTGAAATAGTTAATCCTCGACTTCAACATCTGCAGCTTTACTTCGGTAATCGTCGCCATGGGTTCGTGTTGGCGCCACCGTGTAGGATATGCCATCCACAACACGGCACCGTCTCCTTCCTACGCCACGAGTCACAGCTATTTATGTCACCCCGCTTGATGCTCACGACTCCTGCCAGAACCATCTACCACCCGTATTTTTATAGACAACCCAAGATCCATGGTGCTGGATCCACTCTCTTATCCTTACGCAGTTTGTTAGACAACATGCAGTAGGAGGCTTATATAATATTTTCTCATTAAACCCGAACACTCCCAGAGATGGCCGTGAGCCATCAGTAAAAAAAGTCTCTTGCCAGTACCAGAGACTGACAACGTCAGTCAGTAATTTGCGGGCCTTGTAACAACCAGTATCGAGCAGTAACTGCTAACATGACTTGGCAACACTTCTCAGCTTGGTTGCAAGCCTCCACAGGCTGGCTGGGCCAGCGTTTCACGAACTTTTAAGGTGGGAAGATGTGGTCTCTTGCCTCTGAAGCCATTTTGGCCACAATGCCTGGTACTGGTGGGTACATTTATGGTAATATCCTCTGGTACAGTATGGGTTAACCCGGCCAGAACCATCTACTACTCTTATTAATATAGACAATCCAAGATCCATGGTGGTAGGTCCTCTCAAATATCCTTATGTAGTTTGTTAAGACAGTAGAAGGCCTTATGCTATTTCTTCCTTAAACAAACGTCTCAATACCCCTGCCAGAACCATCTACTACCCGTATCATTATAGACAACGCAAGATCCTTGGTGCCAGATCTACTTGAATTTTATTCTGCAGTTTGTTATCCAGCATGCAGTAGAAAATATTAATACAAAATTCCCTGAACACACATATCACTTTATCGGGGCCAGGACCAGCTACTACTAAACACTTCAGAACTTGGCTTTGATGGTTCAAAGATTCGAATTGGTGTAAACTTATAATGTTCACGATTGTACAGTTCTCAGCATGTAAAAGGTTACACCAGTTTGTTTAGAAACATCTGCGCAAAGATAATGTATTGTATTGTCTCGTTTATGTGTGATACTAATGGTGCGTCGCAATTTATGCTCTTGACTGTACCTGCATGCCGACATATTCTGTCATTATTGTAATTGGTAGGATCTCTTAAATAATTACTTAATAAATATATCGTACCCAAGATCATTGTTGGTTTTCTTATTTACTTTGTGAATGAGTGAACGTCTAAAGTCTCTTTATTCGAAGCTGTTGAAATACATTAGGATATATTTCTATTGTTTACCCTGAACAAGTTATCCTTCCATTTTCTAAGTATAAGGAATTCACTAGGTATCAAGAATAACTTTTCAATAATTTATTAGGTCGCTTTTTTGTCCTGTTATTATCATCAGACAATTATTGTTCCAGTTTTGAGATTTTAACATCAATGGTGTAGAAACTGGAATAATATGCCCTTCATGTTCACAGATTCTTAACAAACTGTATAAACAAATGTCTAATGATAGCCAAAATCTGGGAAAAAAACGTCCTCGAATACAAAGGGTAAAAAAATACACTACCTACAGAATGAAATGGGAGCATAATGAATGTCACAACATAAGCAACTGTAGGAGGCGGGATATATTTAACTATTTGAGTGTTCGTTCAGATTTCACTGACCTTATTTTAAAGTTAAAAGACAAGGCTTTTAATCCTATTCATGTATCTGTTATTATTATTGGGGTAAAGTTCATTCACCAAGAAAATAGGACACCATAGATCAAAAGTATAACAGTTGTGCGATCCCTGTATGTGCTAAAACTATCTATTGTACTCTGCTTTTTCAGGACTCGTAAATGAGGATGCAGTTTATTGTACCATTCACAATCATCACTCTCTTCACTACCCCTCAGTCATTGGAAGGGGCCCGTCATTCACTCGTTGGGGTCGTTAAGGATGGTATGGATGGTCTACCTCACGACCTTCCCCTGCTCCTAGATCACCTTGACGCACGCTATACTCCTCACTGCCTTAGGGTGGTGTTATCTCAGGCTTTAAGTACAGCGAAGAACTCCTCAGCCAAGAACTCTTCAGCCAAGAACTCCTCAGCTACGATGGTAACAGAAAAGTTCTCGAATAATCCACTTTCCCAAATAAGTACCCGGGACGATAATGCTAGTGCTGCTCCCAAGGCAAATGTATACATAATATTTTCACCCGACACATCAGAGCAAGTATATAAAACTATTTCTTATATCTACAGGAGTGCAGAAAAGGTTAATCCAGTTTCGTGCATTACCTTCATACTGTCACAAATTCCAGACAATCGCCTCTTGGATGTGCTCACAGACAAGGCTACGAAGAAGAGGATCACACGTTATTTTCTACTTTATTCTGAAAGCAACATAGCAGCACATAGCTTCCTCTTAGACCAGCGCCTGGGGAAGGAGGAGAACGTGGCAGCTCTCGTCCAAGAGGAGTCTCAAAACAAGAGCTACTGGCATGTATTAATCCGCCAGCTATTGCACCCTTCAGGCTCCCCACAAGTCCTCACTGTAAACAGGTGGTCCAGAGACACAGGACTCGCCAGTACGAACAACATATTCCCGGATCAGATGGCCAACTTCTATGGCCAAAAACTCACTGGATCAGCATTGAGTGTTATTCCTTACTCTGATTACGAGAGAACTGAAGGATCGCTATATATTAAATTAAAACCCTGCGTCAATCGCTTGATGATCGAAACACTGGCTGAACAGTTCAACTTTACTTATGATATGAAGGTGCCTGCAGATGGAAAATGGGGCAACCTTGAGGAAAACGTAAGTATTCTAGCAATATTTAGACGATTTTGTGCAGGTTAAGAAGGAGAAATAGTTTGAAGTCTTAATTGCTGGAGCCCATTCATAAGCTGAATATTATCGTCTGATAGTAGCTGAAATGAAATTAAAAGGACAGCTTCCGCAATGAAAGGGTTAACTTATAAAAATTAAATTTGTAATATTATCGAACAATGAATAGCAGATTACTTAAAGGAGGGATTTTGTCTGGACCCCTTTTTCCCTCATGTTTAGCCCCATTGCTTTTGAGTTTTCAGACGTTCGCTCCTTAGTTTGTCGATTTTAAGAACTTTCACACTATTTCTGTCAATTTTAAGACCCTTCGTGCCATTTAGCTGTCGATTTTTTCCTGGTGGGCGATAGCAAGCCTGTAATTTAAGAGGAACCGGGAAATTTTTCTGCCAAAAAATTTACAAATTTATCTTGAAAGTGGGTCTAGGGGGTGTAATTATAAGCTTGATGGAGGTCTAGGGACCAAACTAAAACCCTCCCCTTAAAACATAAACACAGTGTTAGACATGGATGTATTGCACAAGTTCCCTCAAATGGAAATCTCCCCTTAACCCCTTCTGTACCGTCGACGTCTTCTTAATTCCATTCTAGCTATATTTAGACTATATTGTGCAGTTTAAGAAGAATTTGTGGTAGTAAAAAGGGTTAAGCGAGATAATTCGAAGTCTGTTAATTGCTGGAGGCCCTTTTAAAACTAAATACTATCGTCCAATAGGGTCACTTCAATGGTATCGTGGGAGACTTGGAGTTCGAGAGGGCCCACTTCGCCTTCGACCTGACCGTGACGATCGAGAGGTCCCGGAATGTGGACTTCGCTAACAACTACTACAACATCTTGGCCGTAACCTTCCTGACAGCCAAAAGCCGCCCGGATCCTCTGTGGCGCAAGCTCATCACACCCTTCAGAGGTGAGATATAGGGGAGGTAGTTGTTTTTTCTGGTACCTCCTTCTTCCTCATGTTTAGCCCCAGTACTACAACATCCTGGCTATCACTTTAAGAGCCGTCCGGACCCACTGTGGCGCAAGCTGATAATGCCCTTCAGAAGTGAGATATAAGGGAAGTAGTTTATTTTGTTTTATTTTAAGACGATTGCTCCATATATATTGTCAACTTTAAAACCTTTCATGCCATGTAGGTGTAGATTTTATCCTGGTGAACGTTAGAAAGCCTGCAGTTTAGGAGGTATATTACATTTATGAACAGGACTGTTATAGGTACAGTGTGGGTGTGTGTGTTGGTCTCCGTGGGTGGTGGGTCGCTGCTGTACCACGCCATCTACCACGCCCAGGCCACTCTCACCTCCTCCCGCCTCCTGTCCTCCCACGCCTTCATGCACGTCTTGGCCTCCTTCCTCAGTCAGTCTCTACACAACTACCTCTCACTACAGGCTGGCAAGGTGAGAGAAGCTTCTGAAAAAAGTACAGGCAGTTCCAATTGATATCTTGCCAAGGCGAGATTCTTTCCCTCTAACAATCACACTCTTTTGTTCAGCACCTGAGCAAAAATCATGAACCGTATCATACCTATTTTAATAATTATGTCTTGGTTGCATGATTATATGACCCTAGTAATTATACTTTTAATGAAGTATAGCTCAATATATATTGAGTACATCTATTGAGGTTGGTTTTTCCCACAATTTCCAGTTTTCACTCTCTTGTGAAGGTCAGGATTATACACTATCCCTGCAGTGGCTTCCATGCTCATCACCTTCTTCCTTGTCACTGCTTTCGGCGTTCCCACATCCTTCCTCCCCTGTTGTGCCCTCTATCAAACTGCATACTTCAAATTTCTATCTAAACTCATCACACTGCCCAAATACTTCAATGAACTGACATTAGCCATTGCATGACCATTCACGAAAATCATAATTTTACTCTTTACCACATTTACTTGCATGTTCCATATCTCACACACAGCACCAAACATATTTACTAAACCTTACAACCCCAACCCATGTTAGACTGGTTCTGACTCCCCCATACTTATATTGTCACTAATGCCTTGCCGCTCATGTTGACAGGTAGTAGTCAGGTACACACCGATCTTGCCAGCTTATAAGGAATATCATCTAGAAGACACAAGTTTTGAGAACTGAAAATGTATGACAAATGTATGACGCATGTTTCTGCTCGACAGGTATTTCTGGGGTTCTGGTTCCTGTACGCCTTCCTGGTCACCTCGTACTACAGGACCTCCCTCACCAGCACCCTGGCCGTGCCCTTCCCTCCCTCCACCATAGACACCCTAGAGCAGCTGCAACAATCTGGACTTTATTGTGGGATGAGAGGAGCTAGGGTTAGTGTGAGGTTTATATAACGCTCCATCTCGTAACTGCATTATATATTTATACAAAAATAGATAAGTTTCCCTTTTCCATATAGTTCATAGAGAAGATCTAGCCTTGCAAATAGTAAATGAACTCATGATTGAATTGCAACTATTAAATGCACTTTCAGAATTATGAACATACTCCATTTATATCCTTCTTTCTAGCAGGATGAAAATTGGCATGAGGTACAGTTGTGGACATTAATTCCTATACATATTGAAGCCTTGAACTGATTAAATGAACCTTCGAAATTCAAATATAAGGTAACAAATTAATAGGAAGATTCAATTTAATTTGAGACAGCTTCGAGAATGTATGCATCGCCATTAATGTCCACAACTGTACGTAGACATCCTCCGACAAAAGTACTACCCTTTATCTAGTCAATGGATAATACATCAATAAATTAAATTCCGATTTTACCTGGCTTTAAGGGGAGGTTTCCACTTAAAGGATTTTTTTTCGAACTTCCTTCTCCCTCATGTTTAACCCCATTGCTTTTGAGATTGTAAGACGTTTGCCCCATTAGTTTGGCGATTTTAATAACTTTCGCCCCATTTGTCAATTTTAAGACCTTTCGTGCCATTTAGGTTTCGATGTTTTCCTGGCGAGCGATAGCGAGCCTGTAACTTAAGAGGAATCGGCCTTCGGCCGGGACATTTGTCTACCGAAAAATTTACATATTTATCTTGAAAGGGGGTCTAGGGGATGTAATTTTAAGCTTGATGGAGGTCTTAGCAACACACTAGAAACCTCCCCTTAACCAATTGTCTTCTCCATGGATAGGGTTTAACATGGAACAAGAATATGCCAAAAGACTTTTGCTTTATGTTTTAGGGGATTCACACAAAATTCAGTCTCCCATTCTCAGGGGATCGCCTACTCCCTCCCATTCTCAGGGGATCGCCTACTCCCTCCCATTCTCAGGGGATCGCCTACTCCCTCCCATTCTCAGGGGATCGCCTACTCCCTCCCATTCTCAGGGGATCGCCTACTCCCTCCCATTCTCAGGGGATCGCCTACTCCCTCTTCGCCACTTCCGATGATCCCGTCTACAAGCACATTTTCAAGCAACTGAGGTTCGGTTCCACGTCAGACATCATGGAGAAGGTGGCGGAGGGACAATACTCCTTCATCGCCTTCAGTAGTCTCCTTCAGCTCCTCCAGACCATACACAACAACAACCCGAAGAGGCAGACTGATATACACATGGCCAGGGATAAACTCTTCCCTTCTGGCATTGCTATTGCTACACCTCAAGTAAATACAAGTGGTTAGTTAATTAAGTAAATAGAAATGGTGAATTCCATTAGTTTTGTATCTTCATTCATTTCAAAAGTGTGACTATTCAAATTTCTGAACAATATCTAAAGCTAGTTTTCAAGCTTTCTCTGGAGATGCCGGTCATGAGGCAAAGTACTCTCCTGCACAGTTGAGGACAGCGACTCCGAAGAAGACAATTATAATCGGACTATAGTAGTCAATAATTTTGGCCTATTAATATGAATAGACTATATACATGTTCCAGTTTCACTGGGTGATAGGCTATAGAAGTTAGAGTTCTGGTAATCTTAAAGGTTGATGAGTAATTTCAAACGTATTTTTTATTCTGTGGGAGCTGTGGTTATGCTGTAGAGTTATTAAAAAACACTGTTCTCGTTAATTTCCCAGTATAAGCGTTTTCTCATCACTAAACATTTAATTTCTTCCATATAATTATATTGGTTAAAATTACCATAGTTATTATTGATACTGTAGTAGTATTATGTTACTGATATTGGTTTGATATATATTATTATTAATGTTATTAGGGTGCGCCATATCTACGGTCTTTCGACGCAGTCCTACAGAGGTGCTTTAAGTCCGGGCTGATCGCCAAGTGGGTTAAAGACACCATACCCATATACTTAAAGCAAAAACAACAAACAAGTGAAGAGCAGGAGGGGGATCTGGCAGGAAAGACGACTACTAAAGAGGTAACAGTACTATTATAGAATTTAGCTACCATATAGGACTTTGATTCGACTGGATGGGACTCGTCGGCCACCCATCTAGGGTAGTAAACCTTATACAAATCCTTACTGCTCACCTAAGGGTGAAGCAGGCTGGTGGATGGACTATCCGCCCACCACTGTTGAAAAGTAGTGCTAACAAGATGCATAGAGGACCTCGGAGTCAGACGGACCCTATATTAAGTGGTCAATTATGTACTCCTCACAGGGGACAGGTCTGCCTTGGGGCGTTTCTTGTATAGCCACCTTCATAAAGCGGAGTAAGGCACCCAGCAATAGATAAATATATATATATATAAAACTCAAAGTTTCATTAAAGAGACCTACTAATCAAGTAAGAGTTATATTTTATTCCCACAAAACCCAGCTGGGATTGAACCCTGGACCAAGTGACCACCTTGTTCCAGGGTTCAAACTCGGTTGGAGTGTTGGATTTTTCTGGAGTGGCATTAATTATTATTATTGTAGTCTTTAGTTAAAAATTTTGACCATGAAAGATGCATTAAAAAGGATATTAATGAGGGAACAGGGGTATTTATATTTTCTTTAATTATTTCACTTTCTTAATGTAATTGGTCTCAAAGCTACTCAATTCGTCTGTTCAAGGTGATTTTCAGGATCCCCCTCTCCCTTAAACTTGGTCCCCTTAGTTTTGAAATTTTAAGACATTCGCTCCATTAGTTTGGCGATTTAAAGACCTTTCGGGCCAGTTAGATGTCAATGTTTTCCTGGCGAGCGATAGCAAGCCTGTAATTTAGGAGGAACCGGGGCATTTTTCTACCGAAAAAGTACACATTTTTCTCGAAGGTGTGTCTTGGGGGTATTTTTTCAAACTGTATGGAGGTCAAAGTTTATATAACATTATATATTAATAAATCACCCAAAATAGGTAAAATTTAGGCTTGCATTGTGTCCCCTCAAACTTAAGAAATATACGAGATACCACTAGTTTACATATTAATAAAGTTTAACGATATTAACAGAAATATACAGCATAGTAGCCTAATCAACATTATCAAACCAACCAAAACATTTACCCATTTAAGAAAATGTCTTCATTTGTTCGACGATTGCTAAAGTCCATTCATCATAGGTAGGCCAGAAATCGTGATCCTTAACCTCTGTAACTCAAAGAGGCTGTACAGTCGCGCTAATAAGTGATGTCTCGGCACCAAGTATGGTTTGATCAATAATGGGTATCAGCAATATCTAGGCTTCATTTCTTCATTTCGAGTGAAATATACCAACATGTTCCTACACTTACTCACCCTATTCAACATCTGACAGACATTAATACAGCACAGGGCAAGCCAAACGTAATGACAGCTGAGACATGACTTATTAGCGCGACCGTACATTGCCACACCTTTTCCCTGACTGACCCTTCTCAAATGGTAGAAATATTAGCTCGGATAAAGGTTAGTGGTAAAGAAGTGTTGCTTACCTGTAATGAATGGACTATAAACGTTTGGTAGCTGCAGTGGTAAAAATGAGGGAAGTGAAAGAACGCAAACATTTTGATAATCGAAATGTTCGAAATGTATTGTATGCCTAATGCATATGTAGTTTATTGTATGCCTAATGCATATGTAGTTTATTGTATGCCTAATGCATATGTAGTTTAACCATTAAGGGGAGGTTTCTGGGCCCCCTTCTCTCTTGAGATTGTAAGACCTTTCACCCTATTTCTTGTTCCAGGTTGTACTGAACTTAAATCACCTCCAAGGACCTTTCTTCCTCCTCTTTCTTGGGTACACGGGAGGATTTCTGCTGCTACTGCTGGAAGTTTTCATCGTAGCTTTAAAGAACTAAGGTCGTGTACAGTTGTGGACATTAGTGCTGATACGTATTGAAGCCTCGAACTGATTAAATGAACCTGAAATTCAAATATAAGGTAAAGAATTAATAAGAAGATTCACTTCAGCTCGAGACTGCTTCGATAATGTATGTAACGCCATTACTGTCCACAACTGTACAGACACGAGCCGTAATACCTGCACACCCATTTGAAGTTTTTGAATATTTAAAACTAACATGTGAAGCCTCTGGGATATAACAGAGCATTGGATTGTCTTGCTTGGTTTCGATACGGATTCAAATGGGTGTGTAGGTATTATGGCCCATGTGGGGAAAGACACAATGGCTCATGACGGCTGTTCCTCTCCATGATGTTATAAGTGGAAATATAATGCGCATGCTTGAATTAAGAGTAATATATTATGCAGTGGTTAACTATTCTGACTAGTAACTTTATACTATTTTTACTTTCATAAGATCACGACGGGGAACAGAACTTATGTAGGCAACTGAGGATAAAGTAAGTTAAGTCGGTAAAGTAACTTTGAAAAAAGGCATTTATTATGAAAAAACGTCATAGAAATACAAGTGCCCTCTATAGGGATATCTTTTAAACAATGCTGTGAAAAATATATAATTGGCCGTAATATGTAGATTTTGTTTAAAAAAATAAAAATTTAACCTAAAACTGTTATAAGGAAAATTTTGTAAAAATAAAGGTAGCCTACTATCATAAGACGATTGCATACAGCTTAGGAAATATGTGGGAATGAAAAGGTTAATTCCTAATATTACGAATTGGCAGGAGAGGTAACTTGTCCTTAGACAGCAAGTATTAATCATTCAACAACACCCTTGTAGCCTCTTACTCGTAACACCCACTGACTGCAACAGACAGAGCTCTAACGCAACTTCCAAGCCCTCCGAGGACCAAAGGTGCAGACTATCCTCTAAAGGTTCACAGACTTCAAAATCTTCACAGACCAGACTGAGCAGTGATTCTCGATCCTACCTGACTATGATATCGCCAGACAACTAGGCGCCAACCAAGGAATGTTCGTGAACCCTCCCATAATGCCTCAGTACTTCCTATGCTTAAATAAAGTGTCTATGAACATGTAGGGCCACATAGGGTTAAACTACAATATGTATGCTATTTATACGAAGCTTAAAATCACATACGCACTGTGTTGTTTCACTGGAAATCCTTATATGCATTTCAGCTTAATAACACTTAATTTTAGCGCCAGAATTTAACCAATCAGCAACATAAGGGGCGGGGGATGACGCAATCTTTAAGGAGGGAATGTAACATCAGAGATATATATACTTACCAGGAGATGGTTAACTTCCTATCTAATGTACAAATAAAATTGTGCTCCTAAAGGTTGACAAATGCCCTTTTAATCAACCACAAAATAACGCCATCTGTTGTTGCTATCCAGAACTAATTGTTATACCTAAGCCCCAAGGGGAGACACAATCTAGGAACCCCAGTCCTCCTCTACAACGGCCCCAGAACCCCAGTCCTCCTCTACCACTGACCCCGAACCCCAGGGAGATGCAGCCCAGAAACCCCATGGCAAAATACACCAGTGCCCCCTTCCCAGGTACCAGCCACGATAGAAAGCGCGGCTATAGCCATAGCCCCCCCACTCCCAAATAGCAGCGCCTATCAGAGGACCTCGGTGTTAATATTAATAGTACGCTGAGTTGAGATCTGGCTTTCAGGTCCCCTTTAACTTAATTCCAATTATCATTCCAGTTGCCTAATTAAAATTATTCGTACACAATATCCATAAATTATGTCTCTACTATAGTTACATTGTTATAAGTCTGAGTAATCACTAAATTACCAGGCCGCTGTATAGCTATAGAAGAGAAGCTCTGCCACACCCACATCCACACTAGCTGCAATCTCGGGATTCCCCCACACTTTCCACATTACCGGAGAGTATGCGATTATCCTCACGTTCCTATAGTAAATGTTGATCTATGTATATCCTATGTGTCTGATTTCAATTTAAATTATTATTCATGTTATTAGTGTCATATCTATGCTGTATTACTACTATTGAGTCAATTGTAAAATAATACAGACAGATACGCCTCCTACTTTGCAAGTTAAATAATAAAACCTGTACACCTGTTACTCTTGTATCTCTCAACACTTACCCCTCGGTTAAGGGGAGGTATTTACTTTATACCCTAGACCTCCATCAAGATTAAAATTAAGCCCCCTAGACCCCCTTTCAAGATAAATTTGTACATTTTTCGGTAGAAAAATGTCCTGGCCGAAGGCCGATTCTTCTTAAATTACAGGCTCGCTTTCGCTCGCCAGAACAAAATCGACACCTAAATGGCACGAAAGGTCTTAAAATTGACAGAAATGGGGCGAATGTTTTAAAATCTCAAAATCAATGGGGCTAAACATGAGGGAGAAAGAGGTCAAGAACAAAATCCCTCAAGTGGAAATCTGCCCTTAAACGGACACTGTAACAGATAGTTTGCTGTGCGGCTATATCTCGTGATAGTCGGCATCTTACTAATAGTGGCGAAAAGCTACGGGATCTCACACCTCTTTCATTCATCTACGTTTGTGTACGTTTGTGTCCGTTAGTTAGCTGAATGGGGCCGAATGGATACAAGCCAAGGAAAGGAGAGAAATATAAAAAAAGCCGGTGACCCCCGTTAACAACGGGGTGTTACTTATACATAACCGCATTATCTCTGGGGTCGATACAGATTCAAAGGAGTATGCAAATTACGGCTGGTGAATATTTACGCTTGTCCATATTTCATTAAGAGGAGCACGGGCGTATTTATTGGCTCAATTATGTATATTTGTATTATTATTATTTTAGTTTCCTCCCTAGACCTCCATCAAGCTTAACCGCCCCCCCCCCCCCCCGCCCCCGCCCCCAACCCTCCAAGATATATTTGTACATTTTTATGACAGAAAAATTTCCCGGCCAAAAGGCAGATTTCTCTTAAATTACAGGCTCGCTTTCGCTCGCCAGGAATATATCGACACCTAAACGATATGAAAAGTCTTAAGATTGACAACAAAAATGGGGCGAAAGGTTTTAAAATCGACAAACAAATGGGGCGAACGTCTTAAAATCGCAAAACTAATGGGACTAAACACGAGGGAGAAAGGGGGCCAGAAAAACGTATACCCTCCCCTCTTAATAACACCGGTTAGGAACTAGTGCATCGATTACGGACGAGATACAAGAGCACTTCATCACGGCTCAATATACCTTCGCGGGATTGCTTATATACATCGTTAGAAATCATTAACCCATTTAGTATCAAGATGCCTTTTATTCATTCTATTCGGGCTTCCATTAGACGACTTTATTCAGCTTAGGAAGGCCCTTTAAGAATAAATAAGATGAACTATATCTTAATTAAGGAAGGATTGTTATTTTTTTTTCTAGTCTCCTCCCTAGACCTCCATTAAACTTTAAGACCTTTCGCCCCATTTCTTTGTCATTATTAAGATTTGTGTCATTTAGGTGTCGAAAAAAAATGTATTAATTTACAAATGTAGTCAGTCGTGGATTTAAGGCAAGGTGTTTGTCTAGGCGAAGTTTAACAGAATCAACGATGCTGCAGTCTATGGTATCTCGGGGAAGCCCATTCCACAAGTTGACAACTCTATTGAAGAAGAAATTCTTAGACTCGTGTGAGTTAAAAGATTTACCAATAAGTTTGCCTCAATATGCGCTGGGTTAAAGGAAATAGATTAAATTCTCCAAGACGATCCTTTTATGGTTTGTTCTTTAGGCAAGGTATGATTTTGGTAACTCTACGCTGAACTCGTTCTAGTTTGTCTATATCTTTTTGGTAGCAAGGGCACCAGGATTGAACGCAATATTCCAGGAGAGGGCGGACTAAGGAATTGTAAGGGCAAGAGAGAGAGAGAACACTGGAGACAAAGAATGTATGTGTGTACTAAGTAATACACAGGAGAGTTCAAGAATTAATGGACCTTCTCAGTTTCTGGTTCGCAATATATCAAAATCTGAATGATTCAATAATCGACGTTGTCCCTCAGGTGTTATGGTGTGAGAGAGAGAGAGAGAGTGTATATAATGTGTATGTAGATATATAGATTGTATATGTGGGTTGTGTGTGTGTGTGTATATGTGAATGTCTTGTTAGTGTGTGTGTGTGAGAGAGTGTGTATGTACGTAAATATATATGTGTATGTAGGTGTATAGATTGTGTGTGTGTGAGAGTGTGTATATATGTAAATGTTTGTTTGTGTGTAGGTGGATTGGTTGTATGTGTGTGCTGCTATGTGTGTGTACTGTATATATGTAAATTGGTGTGTGTATGCAGTTTAGATTGTATTTGTGTGCTCCTGTGTGTGTGTGTAAGAGAGTGTGTGTATATACGTAAATATCTATGAGCATGTAGGTGTATAGATTGTATGTGTGTGTGTAAGAGTGTGTATATATGTAAATGTCTGTGTGTGTGTGTAGGTGTATATATTGTATGTGTGTGTGTAAGAGTGTGTATATATGTAAATGTCTGTGTGTGTGTAGGTGTATAGATTGTATGTGTGTGTGTGTAAGAGTGTGTATATATGTAAATGTATGTGTGTATGTAGGTGTATATATTGTATATGTGTGTGTAAGAGTGTGTATATATGTAAATATATGTGTGTATGTAGGTGTATAGATTGTATGTATGTGTGTGTAAGAGTGTGTATATATGTGTAAATGTCTGTGTGTATGTAGGTGTATAGATTGTATGTGTGTGTGTAAGAGTGTGTATATATGTGTAAATGTATGTGTGTATGTAGGTGTATAGATTGTATGTGTGTGTGTAAGAGTGTGTATATATGTGTAAATGTCTGTGTGTATGTAGGTGTATAGATTGTATGTGTGTGTGTGTGTAAGAGTATGTATATATATGTAAATGTCTGTGTATGTAGGTGTATAGATTGTATATGTGTGCTCGTGTGTGTGTATATATGTAAATATCTGTGTGTATGTAGGTGTATAGATTGTCTATGTGTGTCTGTAAGAGTGTATATATATGTTAATGTTTGTGTCCGTATGTAGGTGTATAGATTGTATATGTGTGCTTGTATGTGTGTATGTGTAAGAGAGAGTGTGTACTGTATATACGTAAATGTCTGTGTGTATGTTTGAGAGGAGAGGAGAGGGGGGGGGGGGGTTAACTAGTGCTATTATATAAACCAGGTAGCATTAGACAGAACCTTCAGAGCACCGCTGGACTCCGGGACAAACACATCACTCCTCCATCCTCTGGTCAGTTAAACCCATTCTGTACCGGGGACGTCCTTTTAAATTTATTCTGGCTAATTATTATACGACTTTATTCAGTTTAAAAAGGGCCTCCAGCAATTATCAGCCTTCGAACTATCTCACTTAACCCTTTTTTCTACCACAGATCCTTCTGAAGCTGCACAAAATCATATAAATGTAGTACGATTAAAATTAAGCAGACGGCGCTGGTACAGAAGGTGTTAAGGGGAGAAGGGCAGGTTTTTCTGCCTCCCGCAACATCACTTATTAGGCCGACTGTACATAAGGGGTTAATAGGTTCCTAGATGCTACCTTAGAAGCAGGAATCATTGGAAGAGTTAGGGGGATAGGCGTGTTTATTTGTTCATTTTTGGATCATTTACCTATGTGTCTTAGTGTCCTCCCTAGACCTCAATCAAGCTTCCCCCCCCCCCCCTCCCACTTAATGGGGCTAAACATGAGGGGGAAGGGTGTCCAGAAAACCGGCCCACCTCCCCTTAATAGGTTCCTAGAAGCTACTTTATAGGCCGGAAACGTTGGAAGGGTTAAGGGGGATGAACGTGTATATTTGATCATTTTTGGATCATTTACTTAAATTTCTAGTTTCCTCCCTAGACCTCAATCAAGCTTACCCCCCCCCCCCCCTCTGACCCATCTTCAAGATAAACCTGAACATTTTTCTATCGAAAAATGTCTCGGCCAAAAGCCGGTTCCTCTTAAATTACAGGCTTGCTATCGCTCGTAAGATAAAATCGACACCTAAATAACACAAACAATCTTCATATTGACAAAGAGATGTGGTGAAAGGTCTTAAAATCGCCAGGCTAATGAGCCGAGCGTCTTAAAATGTGAAAACTAATGGGGCTAAACATGAGGAAGAAGAGGGACCAAAAAAAAGCGACCCACTTCCCCTTAATAGGATTCCAATAACTACTTTACAGGCTGGTGACACTATTAATTATTACTACAATAACCACACGACGGAGTGGTTGTGTGCTGATGATGAAGGATAAGAGCGCCAAGTATAATTATAATCATCCACATTATAACAGAGGCATTATCCCTTATTAATTATGTGTCATGTGTGGTAGGGTACAGTCGGGCTAATAAGTGATGTCTCGGTACCAAGTATGTTTTTATCAATAATTGGTATTGGCAATATTTACACATGATTTCTTCTTTTTGAGTGAAATATACCAACATGTTCCTACACTTACCCACCCTATTCAAAATCTGACAGACATCAATATAGCACAGAGCGAGCCAAACGTAATGACAGCTGAGACATGACTTATTAGCGCCACTGTACCCAAAGTATATATTTTTTTAAGAGACAATGAACGGAGGAAGGAAAAACACAGATAAAACAAAAAGGTCCATGTGCCAAAAGGCATCCTCCATTCATAAAATGTTTGTAACAACTGGATTTAAACATTTGTAGATTGTAAGTTTGTGGAAAGCAATTCGAGGGAAGTGAATTCCAAAGAGTAGTAGCTCTGGGGATAAATGAATTCTGATAAGCAGAAGTTCTGCATTGTGGAGGAGAAAGTGTAAATTCATGGGCGCTCTCAGCTGCCCTAGTTCTACGGGGAAAGATGTGGAGAGGCGGCACAATTGAAGCAAGTTCCTCGGAACAATTGCTGTGAAAATATCTGTAGAATAATGCAAGGGATGCAACGTTTCTTCGTATGGATAATGTAGGAAGGTCCTGTGTGATTGCAGGGTTATTGATTAATCTAATAGCTTTATTTTGAATTTTGTCCAACTGCCTCAATGCAACCACTCCCACTTCCACCCCACTGAGGTGAACAGTAATCCATCTGAGAACGCACATGACTTTTATATATCACGGCCAACTGCTCGTCAGTGAAGAATTCTCGAACTCTGTACAGGAGTCCCAGTTTTTTAGAGGCATTCTTAGCAATGCTTCTAACATAATGTGTCCAGCTCAAGTTAGTAGTTAATGTTACACCGAGAATGTCAATACTAGGGGAAGTGGGAATATTTACATCATTAAAAAATATATGGGAGTCAGTGAGATTCTGTCGGTTAGAAAATTGAATGTACTTGGTTTCCTGTGCATTAAAGGTAACTAGATTCTTTTGTCCCCATCCATTAATTCTAGAAAGGTCCTGGTTCAGAGAAATTGCAGTGTTTATTTTTGAATTTATAAGATCGGGTTGGGTGACAGAATTGGTAAATGTGAAGGAACTGTGGAGTGTTGAGTCATCTGCGTAGGAATGTATTGGATTATGAGTGGTAGATATGAGATCATTGATATGAATGAGGAACAGAATTGGGGACAAAACTGATTATAATAATACTCTAGAGTCTAGAGTGTATTTACTTTGACCGTACCTACCCGATAGCAATCTTTTGTGAGCATGTATTATGTGCTATTGTATTATGTGCTATTGTATTATGTGCTATTGTATTATGTGCTATTGTATTATGTGCTATTGTATTATGTGCTATTGTATTATGTGCTATTGTATTATGTGCTATTGTATTATGTGCTATTGTATTATGTGCTATTGTATTATGTGCTATTGTATTATGTGCTATTGTTCATAATCTTGTCAAAATGGAAACTGGTTTGTATATTAAAAAAAAAAAATCCTTTATCTTATTTGGATGAGGGAGCCAAAAGGCAAAACTGCTTGTGACGAGTGTCTACCCCAGAGTTGAAAGTGACAGGGCCAAAATGAAGGAATGTTCGAGACAAAATGTCTGGACACACGGAGTTTGAAGCAATTTAAGCCATCGGATGAGAGAAAGACTGACTCTGGGAGAGAGTTCCAGAGCTCAGCTGTTGAATAGAAGAAGGATTGGGAGTATCGTTTCATTCTTGGGTTGGAGATTTGCATAGAGTAGGGGTGGGATTGCGTTGCAAGACGGTTAATACGTACCCTACGTAGAGGGGGTGGTATACACTGAGAGAGCTCTGAGGAACGCTGATTATTGTAATAGCAATAGAATAGCTAGAAAGATGCAACATTGCGGCGAAGAGAGAGATTGCAGAGAATCAGTGAGTGGACGCCAGTTAACGAGACAAAAGGCATTCTTTTCTACTTTGTCTAGAAGTGCTGTGTGAGAGAATCCTCCCCACACAATACTCAATACATGAACGCACTGTGCCCCTGTAAAGAGCAAGAAGCTGTGCAGGGTTAAAGAACCCCTTGAGGCGGTTGAGCACACCCAGCTTCTGGGAAGCCGTTTTAGCAAGAGTGATAATAGGATCTTTCCAAGAGAGATCAGAAGAAAAAGAGACACCGAGAATACTGAGAGAAGATGAAGGGTTGATTTTTGTATTGTTGATGTATAAGGGATAGTCCTCTGGGAGTTCTTGACTGGTAGATAAATGGATAAATTTGGTTTTGGAAGCATTGAAAGCTACAAGATGTTCTCTACCCAATTGGATATGGTTGTTAGATCAGGAGATAAGTGTTCTATGGCTTCATCACCTGAATTTTTGAGTGATTGCTTGCTTGGGCGTTCTGGAAAACTAGTTGAATAGTGCAAGGTAGAGTCGTCAGCATATGAATGGCTAGGACTGGAGGTACAATTGAGAAGATTGTTTATGAATACTAGAAAGAGAATTGGAGATACGACATAACCCTGAGGAACACCGGAGTTGATAGGATGAGGAAGTGAACGATGGCCGTCCACAACCGCAGCTATGGAATGGCCAGAAAGGAAGTTAGAGATAAAGGCACAAATGGAGGGATAGAGACCAAAGGAGGGTAGTTTAGATATTAGAGATTTGTGCCAGACTCTATTGAAAGCTTTCGATATGTGAAGAAGTATGAGTGGAAGCGGTGCTGGATGGGGGGAGGGACGTCGACGTTTCGTTCACGGCCACCACTTCGGGGATCACGGCGTTCGGCAATAGATAGATAGACAGATAGACTTTAGTGGTTTTCACTGCCAGAAGTAAAAATATGAAAGAAGACAACATTTGTTAAAGTGATTGGCGAATAATTTGATATCTGCAGAACTATAAATTATTTCACAAGATACCCCAGAACAGACAAAATGGAAAGACACCCATTGAGGATCGACCGGTGCCGCATCATCTGGCTATGGCGCAAAGGAGTAGCAGCCACGGACATAGCTCAAGCCACGGGAGCCAGTCTATCCACGGTGTATCGCTGGGGGAGGTACTGGGAGCAGCGGGGTACCATGGACCCCAAGTACTGCTCCCACAAGGGCCTCTGCTTCTTTCTGCCCTCTCGTAATGATGGAGTAGATCCTCTAGTGTCTACCTTCTCGCTCTGGAAATCACCGTCAGAGGTTATTAGAAATATTGTATAATTGCTTAACCCGATGAACGTGCTATACCACACCCGTAGCATGCTGACTACGCCATATCAAATTTCGACTGAGCACCCATTTCATTCACCAAAAAAAAAAATAATAATACAAAATAATAATAAAGTATTTATTAGCTCAGACTTACAAAACAAAATGTATGGAGCACTATACAATTATATTATCAAGAACAATCCGAAATATATGACTATAGTAATAAAGTTTGGATATATATACAAGATATATTCTCAGACACATTAAATTGATTCCCACACGTTTTATATTTCCTAGTTGCACAGCGTTCACCCACATCAAGACGATCAACATGGATTATTGCTATCAACAATCATGGACATTCACAATCAACAACAACAACACAGTGAATTATCTTACTTGCCACTGCTGCCGTCTCATTTGCTACTCGAAACTCCTGGATTCAACGCAAATTATTTTTCTTATCATCCCAAATGCCCAGACTGTATAAGATGTTCATCAACCTTTCCACTCAAACCACTACACTTACGCTTGTATTCTTAAGGGGGTATAGTTTGTTGTTTGTTTTATATATTTATTTATTATTGTATTTTTGAGTTTCCTCGCAGACCACCATCAAGCTTAAAAATACACTCCCTTTCAAGATAAGTTTGTACATTTTTCGTCTTTTTTTCTAAATATACAGGCTCGCTTTCGCTCGCCAGGAACAAAATCTACACCTAAATGGCACGAAAGGTCTTAATATTGACAAAGAAATGGGGCGAAAGGTCTCAAAATCGCCAAACTAACGGAATGAAAGTCTTAAAACATCGAAACTAATATGCTAAACATGGGGGCGAAGGGGGTCCAGAAAAAGCGAGTAATACCCCCTTAAGGTGTGTCCTATTGATCCTGTACTTTATATTCCGACTATAACCAGACTCATTACATTCCTTCTTAAGCCGGTATCACACGAGCGCTTTTTCCCTCAACATTTATGCTCAACACTGGTCTGGTAGCTTATGAGGTCAACATTTAACAGATTGCTTTTGCCTAAATTCATCTATCATCAGTCTAGTTTCCGATACCAGGGCAAAATATTCCAGAAATGTTGCCAGAAAAATGTTGATTATAGAATGTAGACTATAAAAGCTCTCGTGTGATACCGGCTTTATCCTTCTGGGTATTCACTGCCAACCATATAACATCCTAGGGCGAATATTGACTCACTAATTGTATAAAATAAAAACTAACTTCCTGTATGATTGTTGTTGTTTTTGTTGATACACATATTTAAGAATCGTTTCCCTCTTGGTAATGTGGTGCATTCTTCATTTTAAAGCTGGCTATCATTAAACAATTTTGTATCGCTTGCCAGGAAAACAAATCGATACCTAAATCGAAAGGTCTTAAAAGTGGCACAGAAATAAGGCAAAAGGTCCTAAAATAGCCAAAGTAATGGAGTGAACGTCTTAAGATCTCAAAACTAATGAGGCTAAACATGAGGAAGAAGGGGGTTCAGAAAATAAACCCATTAACCCGTTACAGTGGTCAAGTACAACACGTTTTCCACAACATTGTCCCAGAATCGTATCATAACAATTGTACAACGTCGTTAAAGATGTGACGATCATTGGAAGAGAAGACATTTTAACCCTCTCAGAATATGGACGCTTTCAATATTTCAGTGTTAACCTTCTGACCTCCAAAATGTCTTCACATTCTGAAGAAAATCGTCTATAATAGCCCGAGTGAAATAAATAATGAATCCCTTAATATTGAAAGGGTTAAATTTCAAATAAATTCAAAACATGTTAGTCATAAATTTGTTTACAAATATATACAATGGTTACAACAGATAATTATATAATATTTTGTCCATGACAATGAGGACTGATACCGAAAGGTATATATGTCCTCTTTGTATTTTCATTATTATGTGGTTACCTGCACATAACAATAAGATATATGCCCAAGAAACAAAAGAAACAAGAACAAAAATTAATAGGAAAACAAAAAAATATACACATTAAAAAAAAAATAATAATAATAATAATAATAAATTATTTTTTTAATTATCAGGCTAATACTGTAACAATTAAACTGTCGAAACTTTGCTCATAATGAATTGTTTGTATTACCTCTCTGGGATGTCTGGGGCCGGGGTAATGCTGGAGGCTCCTAGTCATCCTTTGTCTCTGGGTCTTCTCCTGGGCGACCTAGATGTGTGTGAATATATATACCGGTATATACAGTATATGTATATTTTTGTTTCCTGTTCGGGCCCTGTCTCGAGTCGGCCACCACCAGCTATTGGGTATATGGCTTTGTATATGCATACATAAATACATGCACACATACATACATAATATTATTGAATAGATCGTAATGTGCATTACTTTTCTTTGTAGGAACCCTAAATGGAAATGGATTTTTATCAAGCAATTGCAATCATCACTCTCTTCAACTTCAAATTATCCGGAGGGATTGATCACTCACTGTCTGGAGTGGTTATTAATGGTGTGGATTGGTCACGTGATGCCCAAGCTGCTGAATTACCAATACTTATGGATTACTTGGACAGACATTACACGCCGCAGTGCCTCAGGGTCATAATATCTCACGGGTTAAGTGTGTATATGAATTCATCAGCTACAACGATAAATACTCATGTTTGGGATAGCCTGCATTCCCAGGCAGTTGGAATCAATTATGCTAAGTTTCCCAAAGCAAATACAAATATAAGATTTGTACCCACAGCAATGAATCAAATTGAGAAAACAATGGATTACATAAACAAGAATATGAAAACCATGAATTCTAAATCTTGTGTAACATATATGTTACTTCAACCTCCAGACTCTCGCCTCTTGTTCTTGCTCACACAAAGAGCTACGAAGAAAAGCATTACACGGCATTTCTTGATTTACTCACAAAACATCACTTCTGCAGAAAACTTTCTTTTGGATAAACGTTTGGAGAAAGAAGAGAACGTGGCAGCACTCGTCCAAGAGGAGTCTCAAAACAAGAGCTACTGGCGTGTATTAATCCGCCAGCTCTTGCACCCTTCAGGCTCCCCGCAAGTCCTCACTGTAAACAAGTGGTCCAGAGACACAGGACTCACCAGTACGGAGAACATATTCCCCGAACAGATGGCCAACTTTTATGGCAAGAAGCTTATTGGATCAGTGTTGAGCTTCATACCCTACTCGGATTTCCAGAGATTCGAAGGGTCGCTGGTTGTTAAGCTGAAACCTTGCGTGAATCGCTATATCCTCGACATACTGGCCCAACAATTGAACTTTACTTATGAGATGAGAATGCCTGCAGATGGTAAATGGGGTAATCGTGATGAAAGCGTGAGTATATACTAAGCTTTGTTTCAAGACTTTAAAAATATAATAGGTCTACCCTTTAACCCTTTGATGGATTATCTATATCAAAGTTTCTAAAGATAGTTCAATCATTCCTTAATACTAATTATAATTTTCATGAAGGTAGTGCTACAAATAGAAGTGTAAATAAATGCATTACAAAAATAAGTGGGGTTAGGAAGTGACTGAATACAAAAAATTAAAATATTTAGTTATAGACTCCTGAGACAGTTGGTTCCCATCTTACTAGGTTGCCAATTAATACCATAATCATATCTCCCAGAATGATGCACATAAACACTATTTGACAACTCGATTCAAAGTAAAAAAAAAAACAGTTTCTCAAAAGGCATGGGGGGTCCATAAATAGGCCCACGAGACATGCTGGACCATAAGTGACAGGACTGAGAGAGTCACACTTCTGCTCACCACTGAAGCACCCCTCACACTGACTCACTGCAGTCCGAAACACTCAGAATGGGCTCACATGGATGTGCAGTACCCAAAATACTGGCTTTGCCCATAGAAGAATCGCAATAGGGGGAACCACGATACCTTACCAGGGTTAATAACTGCATAAAGACCTGTCCAAATTTTACAGAAATTAATTATTAAAGATATGATATTTTCGTTGTGTTCAAAACTATTAATTTCGCATGCAGGGTCACTTTGTCGGCATTGTAGGGGATGTGGAGTTTGAGCGGGCCAACTTCGCCTTCGACCTGTCCGTGACCCGAGAGAGAGCCCAGAACGTGGAGTTTACCGAGTACTATTCCTTCCAAGCGCTCACCTTCCTCACCGCCAAGAGCCGCCCGGACCCACTCTGGCGCAAGCTGATCACGCCCTTCAGAGGTGAGATATAGGGAAGGTCAGGTCAGGTGAAGGTATTAAGGTATAAGCCTTTACAACGGCACCTCATAGCTACTTCCTACTTTTCTAAAGAGTGTAGAGAGGGGAGAAGGGGTGTTGGAGAGAGAAGAAGCTGTTGGAGTGGTTTTGTTATGTGTGTTATTAGTCTCTATACGTCGTCGAGATAGTTTGTTTTTTGGACGGTTACAAAGACATGATATTTTTGAAGTAATAGTGATAGTAAACTTAAAACTGCACAGATTACGAGCAAGATTGTGAGTGAATTATTGACTTTTAATAGTTGGCAAAAGTACTGCAAGTCTCGATGCACATTTTTATTAAGAAAATAATGGAATTGGTAACCCTTCAATCAATCTAGAATTATATATATATATATATATATATATAAAGCTTTAGAAAATATTACCACATTATTTCTTATTTTGCTAAATGTAACAGGCTATTAAAGTTTATATTTTAGACCTTCCTTCGAGATAGCATCTCTAAAATAGAGATCGAATGCTAGGAACAAGTTGGTGCGTAGGTGGTGTTGAGGAAAAGAAGGGTTTGTGCACTGATGTCTTCTAGGGGCTTGTTGGTAGCCATCTCGCTGATGGTGATGTCAGGGCAAGGGACGTTCTGGGCAAGAAGGGTACGCTGATGCTGGTGAAGACTTATGCCCTTGTTGTTCAAGAACCCGGATCTCAGTGATTCTTGCAAATTTAAGTTCTTGCATATTAATTTTATAAGTGTAATTTTATGTTAATGCGTAGGTACAGTGTGGGTGTGTGTGTTGGTCTCTGTGGGTGGTGGGGCGCTGCTCTACCACGTGATCTACCACGCCCAGGCCACTCTCACCTCCTCCCGCCTCCTGTCCTCCCACGCCTTCATGGACATCTTGGCCTCCTTCCTCAGTCAGTCTCTCCACAGTTATCTCTCATTACAGGCGGGCAAGGTGAGATTTGTAATTTTTTGCAAATATTGATTAAGGGGAGGGTTTTAGTTTGCTCCCTAGACCTGCATCAAGCTATACAAATATACCCTCAAGACCCCCATTCGAGATAAATATGTACATTTTTCGGTAGAGAAAATGCTGAATTCCAGTTCTTCCTAAAAGGTGGACTAAAGATGGTTGTGTGTTTCTCTTCAGGTGTTTCTAGGGTTCTGGTTCCTGTATTCCTTCTTGGTGACTTCCTACTACAGCACTTCCCTCACCAGCACCCTGGCTGTGCCCTTCGCTCCCTCCACCATAGACACCCTTGAGCAACTCCAGCAGTCAGGCCTTTACTGTGGAATGAAAGCTGCTAAGGTTTGTGATATACACAAGACATCATATATTGTTAGAGATATGTAGCAAAAAGCGGGCCTTTACTTTGGGATGAAAGCTACCTATGTTAAGAGATATACATAAGACATCGTATTTTGTTGGAGGTAGAGTAGCAGCATTCAGGACTCTACTGCGAAATGAAAGCTACTAAGGTTAGTAATATGCATAAGGCACATTGTATTTTATTGGAGATTCGTAACAGCATTTGGGCTTATATTTCACTATTTTACTGTGGAATGAAAGCTGCCTATGTTTGGGATATACATAATGAAAATCGTATTTTGTTGGAGATAAGTAACTTCATTCAGTACTCTACTGTAAATGAAAGCTGCTAAGGTTAAGAGATATATACAAGGTAAATCGTAAATTGTAGGATTTCCGTAGCAGCAGTTAGACCTTTACTGTGGGATGAAAGCTGGGAAGGTTAGTGGTATACATATGGCACATCGTATTTTGTTAGACATCCGTGCAATTTATTTTGTTTCTTGCATTTACTAGTCTTGGTACTGTTTTCATGAATATTTTTAAAGAATAATGGTTCTGCTAAAATATGTCGGTAAGTAAAACAGAATGGACGGATCTTGAAATTCAAACCGAAATGGACACTGTCAGTTTTGTAACAGAATGGTATCTTGATAAGCTAATCTTTGCTTTAGCAATGTAATAATTAGTAAATAAGCCCATACACCAATCAATATATCAAGCAGAAGAACGGACTAAAATTAACCTTCCTTTTCTCAGGGTGCCGCCTATGCCCTCTTCGCCACCTCCAGCGATCCAGTCTACCAACACGTCTTCAAACAACTGAGGTTCGGTTCCACGTCAGACATCATGAAGAAGGTGGCAGAAGGACAATACTCCTTCATCGCCTTCAGCAGCCTCCTTCAGCTCCTGGCGGCCATACACAACAACAACCCAAAGAGGAAGACCGATATACACATGGCCAGGGAGACTTTCTTCCCTTCAGGCAATGGCTGCGCAGTTCCCCAAGTAGGAAAGATAATTGACCACTTGCGAGTTCGAGGCTATAAGGAAGTTGGAGCTGTAGACATCGATATTAAGCTCAAGTAACAGCTAAAATGCGGTCGTAGTACATCTATAGATACATTAAACCAAACTCAACATGTTTTCTATCCATAAGAAACCTACATAAATATTGCATTTCTGTTTTATATAAAGGTTTACGGCTTCAATTTCCTAGTAGCCTGAAACTCGCAAGTGGTCAATCCTGTTAACCCCTTCAGTATGATGATGCCTTTCTTCATTTTCATGCCTATCATTAGATGATTTTATCCATCATTTGAAGGGCTTGTAGAGTTAAGGAGGGGACGTTATCTTATATTCGGAACATATTATAATCTGTCAAATCATCTACTTTGCATTAAGGGACTTTCATATATTCATGATGTACGCCACGACTCAACAGAACCTGAAAATGGTAGTGTTTTGTGGGTAAAATTATCCCAATTCCAGCATGCAACAAAGATGAGCTACTAATAGCTTACGAAAGCTATTGAGCACTACTAATCGCTACGATCAACTAACATTGCTGCTACTAAGAGCTAAGATTCTTTCAGACGCCACAGCACAAATTAAAATTCTATAACCTGTCCAAAAATTTCAACTGCCTTGCTTACTCCCCACGACCTACGGACGACGACGTGCCAAGACACGTGAGGATGTCAGCCAGACCATGATGCCGATTTCCCCTCGAAGCGCTTGTCGTGACTTGTCGGGATCGACTTTTTGAATGTGTGAAACCCCTTCTAGGCTCAATAGTTTAATTTCTAATGCCTGACCTTTTAACCCAGGGTGCTCCATACCTCCGGACCTTCAACGCGGTCATGCAGAGATGCCTCAAGGCCGGCCTCATCACAAAGTGGATTGACGACACCATTCCCAACTACTTAAAGAAACCAGAAGAAGAAGACAGTGAAGACGAGGAGGAGGAGGATGGGGCAGTGAAGAGCACCACTAATGAGGTAGGTTAATGGGAGGTTTTTAGTTTCGACCTTAGAAATTCATCAACCTTAAATATAATGTATATAGTTATACAAATATTGTAAATAATGTATAATATATTTTTTCTCTCCCGTAGGTGGTGTTGAATCTGAACCACCTGCAGGGCCCCTTCTTCATCCTCTTTCTGGGCAGTGCTGGCGGGGCTCTGGTGCTACTGCTGGAGACTTTCACGTTCAGATACTTTTAATCATTTCACAATTTCTGTATACCAGCGGCGTCTTTTTTATTGGATTTCAGCTACATTTAGACGATTTTATAGAGCTTGGGGAAAGATATTTGATAGCTATAGGGATTAATTGAGATAGTCTGTAACCTTTTAAGGGGTAAACGTCTTTCCTAACCTGAATAATATCGTCCAATAGTTGCCAGAATATAATGGAAAGGACGACAGCGGTACTGAATGGGTTAAGGGGGGTGGAGGGTGTCTGGACTACCTTTTCCTTCATTTTTAGCCCCATACGTTTGGTGATTTTATAACCTTTCGTGCTATTTAGGTGGCACGATAGCGAACCTGCAATTTAGAAGGAACAGGTCTTCGGTCAGCCAAATAAGTCTTGTCGTGTTTTGCTCGCTGTGTGTTGTATTAATGTCCGCCAGATGTTGAATACGGTGTAAAAAGGTAGAAGCATGTTTGTATATCTCACTAGAAACGATCAAATGAAGTTGAGATAGTGCTGATACCAAAATTATTGATCAAAATACACTTGAAGCCGCGACATCACTTATTTGGCCGACTGTACTTAAACAAGTGAATGCTGAATCAACACGGTACAACCTTCAATTATACAACATAAACGTAAATTCTATGAAATACGATTCCGTGATTGCAACAACTATGTGCAGCGTGATTGCAACAACTATGTGCAGCGTGATTGCAACAACTATGTGCAGCGTGTGTTATTATGGGGAGATTTACACCTGGAGGATTTTTTTGTGGACCACTTTCTCCCTCATGTTTAGCCCCATTGCTTTTGAGATTTTAAGACGTTCGCCCCATTAGTTTGGCGATTTTAAGAACCCTCGCCCCATTTCTGTCAATTTTAAGACCATTCGTGCCATTTAGGTGTCGATTTTTTTCCTGGCGAGCGATAGCGAGCCTGTAATTTAAGGGGAACCGGCCTTCGGCCGGGAAATTTGTCTACCGAAAAATGTACAAATTTATCTTGAAAGGGGGTCTAGGGGGAGTAATTTTAAGCTAGATGGAAGTCTAGGGAATCAACTAAAAACCTCCCCTTAATACAGTTATTGGGAGTTACTAGAACTAATGAATAGCTTATTAACCCCTTATGTACCGGTGACATATTTGTGAATATTATTCTAGCTATATTTAGACGATTTTGTGCAGTTTAAGAAGGATATGTGGTAGTAGAAAGGGTTAAGTGAGATAGTTCGAAGCCTGATAATTGCTGGAGGCCCGTTTTAAGATGAATGTAATCGTCTAATAGTAGCCAGAATACACTTTAAAGGACTCTGCCGGTACAGAAGGGATTAATTGCTAGAGAAACCGTAGCAAATCGTAAAATATTACCAATAATAAAAACATGTAATTGTATTTACAGGAATACAGAACCTGTATAATTCAATATAGTTATAGAAAATGTAATCTATTATACCAATCGTTAAATCGTTAAAAATGTAATTTATTATACCAATCGTTAAAATGTAATTTATTATACCAATCGTTAAAATGTAATTTATTATACCAATCGTTAAAATGTAATCTAATATACCAATCGTTAAATCGTTAAAATGTAATCTATTATACCAATCGTTAAAATGTAATCTATTATACCAATCGTTAAATCGTTAAAATGTAATCTATTATACCAATCGTTAAAATGTAATCTATTATACCAATCGTTAAATCGTTGATCTCGATAATGAGTAGCGTACGTATTCGTAAAAATGGGTGAATCCTGTTGGTTTTCACACACCACTGATTATATATATTATATTATTTACGAATTGACTATGTATTTACGAAAAAGGTCACTCCCTTTCTTAAGGGGAGATTTCCACCTGGAGGATTTTTTTCCGGATCTCTTTCTCCCTCATGTTTAGCCCCATTGCTTTTGAGATTTTAAGACGTTCGCCCCATTAGTTTGGCGATTTTAAGTACCCTCGCCCCATTTCTGTACATTTTTCGGTAGAAAAATTTACAAATTTATCTTGAAAGGGGTTCTAGGGGAGTAATTTTAAGTTAGTCTAGGGAATCAACTAAAAACCTCCCCTTAAGATATCTTCATGCCTACTATAGTCTATTCATTCTAAGGTGTCTACAAATCCAGATCCCGAACCGATTATTATGAATAGAAAGTGTACTTGAAAAATAATGTTGACAATTTCTTTCTCCACTTAGGTTAAGTCAACTGGTAAATATGGGTGGAAAATTACAACCCGTTTGCTCCAGCCATCCCGGAGATGGATATGGGTTAAAATATCTATAGTGGACATAAACAACTAGATTTTCATTCAAGGCAATAGGTTTCACAGATTTAAGAATATAGTCATTATTCATACGGTCACAGTTTCCTCTCATTATTCATACGGTCACAGTTTCCTCTCATTGTCACATTCATTATTGTGTTTATGATATCACTATCTACCCCTCTCTCTCCCTCTCTCTCTCTCTCATTGTTACTATGGGTTGATAAGGTGTGTGTGTGTGTGTGTGTGTACTCCTTTGTGTGGGGTGGGGCGCGGGGGGGGTGGGGGGAATGACAAGGAGGGTAGGAAGGTACCAGGGACTTGTTTTTATACAGTGGAGGAGCGATGGTGTGGCACTGCAGACCTTACCTCGCCACCGGGAACATCTTAAACCACTCTGCTGTAGGTAAGGCACTCTCTCTCTCTCTCTCTCTCTCTCTCTCTCTCTCACACCAAATCAGGCTCACCTCAAGCAAAATGGTGCACAAGTGACATAGCTTCAGCTATTAGAAAGATGAAGGTTGCATACAGAAAGGCCAAAAGAAGTCAGGACCAAAAGAAGTCAGGACCAAAAAATCTAGATTCCTTCAATATTTTGATGTAGAACAGTTAAATCTCTTATAAAATAGCAAAGCGGAATGAAGAACACGACGGTGCATCCCTTTGCAATGAGAACCCTAAGGATTTCTCCAGCCATGTGAACAGTAGGAAGCCATTCAAAAGTAATATTGGATATTTTAATCGTTCCAACCACTAACCTCTGACACTGAAATAGCTAAATCCATATACGAATGTTTTGCCTCAGTATTAAAAAGGAAAATACCAGCGACATGCCAAGTCCAGGATTAGTGCATAAGGGTGACGTTCTTAGCAAAATTAGATGTACCCCAAAAGAGGTAGCAAAAAGAATAGGCAAGTTAAATAGGTTAAAGTAATGTGGCCCAGATGGTTTTCTTCCCCGAGTTGTACGAGAAGTGGGAGATGAAATCGCACCTTTCTTGGCAGGAATTTACAATACATTACTAGAAACTACAGCGGTACCTGAAGACTGGCCAATGTGACCCCAATAATTTAGGATCATGAGTGTCCCAAGAATTATCGGCCAATTAGTTTGACTTATATTATAGTAAAACCTTTAGAAGGGATACTATACTCTGTTTCTTTCTAGCTGATGGTAAATTGCCATGTGTTCCTCTTCATATCTTACCTATTATGAAGATTTGTTAGTGAAATATGTTGGTAATTATGAAAGCTTGGAATTAATTTTTTTTCTATATTCCAACTTACTTCCTCTCGGGCATAGGCTGAGAGCCTTAACATTCACCGCTTTACAATGAACAGTGAAGCCCGTGAGGTCTTGTTCCAGTCTAGGGAGTGAGACATGTGAAGCACGTAGAGTACAACGAGCACCTGCCATCTTGCCTTCACATGAGGCACGGTGTTCACTCATGGCCCGAAACGACCCCATCTCTGAAGCCATCTCGTTCCCGTGCTTCACTGTCTCACCCCCTACACTCGGACTCTCACACTTACACACACACAACGCCACCTGTTGAGCAGATAACTCACCAGGCATTGCACCCCTATAGCATATTTTGAATATGGGAATATTCATACAGTGCTATTTAATCAGGGAACAATGAGGGTATTTTATTGACGTTTCGGTGGGCTTGTGGTAATGCACTGATACTAGGTACAGCACAAATTCCATCCCAATAATATCTTCCCATTGATACATCGGGATTGAACCCGGGACCTTTGGATTACCAGGCCAGTGGCAAGACCACTCCAGCACACCTCCCCTAATATGATAAAGAAACATTGTAGCTTCATATTTCTTCACTAACTATCAAGAAATAAGTTACTAAGGGGTTCAATTTGCCATCAGCTGAAATTATATAAACTATAGTTGTTGTTGTTCAATCCGCGGTGTGACTGCTCGATGACACCGTAACTGCGAAGGAATTGAATTGATTGATAGAATTCTTGGCACCTAACTACGAAGGAAGCAGACTGTCACAAAGGGTGCTGACCATTTGTCCTCTTCTCCACTGATGATGTGTGTGTGTGTGTGTGTGTGCTACCAGTTCTTTACAGTCTGAGAATATGTGTTGTTGTTGTTGTTCCCTAGGCTGCCTGGCCGAACAGCCCCGAGTCCCTAAGGAAGGCCATAGCCACGATCGGGCTTTCCCACAGGGCCTTCAAGGAGTGCAGATTATGTTGTTGGTGTGTAGAATGCAGTCTTCTGTGATGTGTTTAATAGTATGGGGTGCTGAGAATATGTGTGTTACTGTATGCTCTCGCTCGCCAGGAAAAAAATACGACATCTAAATGGCACGAAAGGTCTTCAAATTGGCAAATAAATTGGGCGAATGGTCTTATAATCGCCAAACTAATGGGGGCGCTTGGTTATGGCATTGGCTCGAGATCTTGGGGCTGTTAGGTCAGAGAGCCTGGGGAACAACAACAACAACAACGTATTAAAATCTCAAAAATTATGCAGCTAAACATGAGGAGAAGGGGATCCGGAAATAATGACTTCCCTTTAATGGAGGCCTAGACTGGGTAACCAACTTCTGTGCCACCCTGTACTAAGTGGACTGAGGACTGGGGACTGAGGACTGAGGACTGGGGACTGAGGACTGAGGACTGGGGACGGATCACGAACTATAACAACGTTTAAGGGGAGATGGTTCGTTTTTCTGGGCCCTCTTCTTCCTCATGTTTAGCCCCGTTAGCTTTCAATTTTATGGCGTTCGGCTTATTAGTTTGGCGATTTTAAGACCTTTCACCCTATTTCTGTCAATATTGAGACTTTTCGCATCATCAGGTGTCGATTTTATCCAGGCGAGCGATAGCGAGTCTTTAAATTAAGAGGAACTGGCCATTGGCTGGGAAATTTTTCTATCGAAAAATGTACAAATTTATCTTGGAGGGTTTTGAGGTGTATGTTTTGTTTTGTTTGTTTTAGCTTGATGGAGGTCTATGGAGGAAACTAAAATACATGATAGAAAGATACATAATTATTGTGTTCTCTACACTAACCAACTTTACTCCTAAACTCGATTAATGAAATTAACAAACACATGTGGCAGTCCGGGGATTCGAACCCAGGAAGCTCACACCGAAAATCAACACACTTATGCATTGCACCACGAAGACAGTTAAAGAATGCTGCACAAGCCTACGATTTATCATTTATTATGCAGTTTCGAATCCTGCATACCAATCTTAGCATGTACAATAATTCCAACTGCACTATCGGAGGCTATAAATATGCGAATGGAAATAGTAATGAGAAAATAAATACGCCCATCCCCCGTAATATAGTCATTAATCTCTCATCATCATCAACATAACTTTGGAAGTTTAGAGGCAGTAACCGTATTGATTATTACTACAATATTCACATGACAGAGGGCATTGTTGGTTCATTACAAACTATTACAACATCAATCATAATTATCATCAACATTACTTCAGAGGCAGAAACGGTTATGGATTACTACTACAATATTCACATGACAGAGGGCATTGTTGGTTCATTACAAACTAATACAACATCAATCATAATTATCATCAACATTACTTCAGAGGCAGAAACGGTTATGGATTACTACTACAATATTCACATGACAGAGGGCATTGTTGGTTCATTACAAACTATTACAACATCAATCATAATTATCATCAACATTACTTCAGAGGCAGAAACTGTTTTGGATTACTACTACAATATTCACATGACAGAGGGCATTGTTGGTTCATTACAAACTATTACAACATCAATCATAATTATCATCAACATTACTTCAGAGGCAGAAACTGTTTTGGATTACTACAATATTCACATGACAGAGGGCATTGTTGGTTCATTACAAACTATTACAACATCAATCATAATTATCATCAACATTACTTCAGAGGCAGAAACGGTTATGGATTACTACTACAATATTCACAGAGGGCATTGTTGGTCATGCAGAAACGGTTAGGATTACTACTACAATAAGAGGGCATTGTTAACAAACTATTACAACATCAATCATAATTATCATCAACGTTACTCCAGAGGCAGAAACGGTTATGACTTAATACTACAATATTCACATGACAGAGGGCATTGTTGGTTCATTACAAACTATTACAACATCAATCATAATTATCATCAACATTACTTCAGAGGCAGAAACGGTTATGGATTACTACTACAATATTCACATGACAGAGGGCATTGTTGGTTCATTACAAACTATTACAACATCAATCATAATTATCATCAACATTACTTCAGAGGCAGAAACGGTTATGGATTACTACTACAATATTCACATGACAGAGGGCATTGTTGGTTCATTACAAACTATTACAACATCAAGCATAATTATCATCAACATTACTTCAGAGGCAGAAACGGTTATGGATTACTACTACAATATTCACATGACAGAGGGCATTGTTGGTTCATTACAAACTATTACAACATCAATCATAATTATCATCAACATTACTTCAGAGGCAGAAACGGTTATGGATTACTACTACAATATTCACATGACAGAGGGCATTGTTGGTTCATTACAAACTATTACAACATCAATCATAATTATCATCAACATTACTTCAGAGGCAGAAACGGTTATGGATTACTACTACTACAATATTCACATGACAGAGGGCATTGTTGGTTCATTACAAACTATTACAACATCAATCATAATTATCATCAACATTACTTCAGAGGCAGAAACGGTTATGGATTACTACTACAATATTCACATGACAGAGGGCATTGTTGGTTCATTACAAACTATTACAACATCAATCATAATTATCATCAACATTACTTCAGAGGCAGAAACGGTTATGGATTACTACTACATATTCACATGACAGAGGGCATTGTTGGTTCATTACAAACTATTACAACATCAAGCATAATTATCATCAACATTACTTCAGAGGCAGAAACGGTTATGGATTACTACTACAATATTCACATGACAGAGGGCATTGTTGGTTCATTACAAACTATTACATCAAGCATTATTACATCAACATTACTTCAGAGGCAGAAACGGTTCTACTTACAATATTCACATGACAGAGGGCATTGTTGGTTCATTACAAACTATTACAACATCAATCATAATTATCATCAACATTACTTCAGAGGCAGAAACGGTTATGGATTACTACTACAATATTCACATGACAGAGGGCATTGTTGGTTCATTACAAACTATTACAACATCAAGCATAATTATCATCAACATTACTTCAGAGGCAGAAACGGTTATGGATTACTACTACAATATTCACATGACAGAGGGCATTGTTGGTTCATTACAAACTATTACAACATCAATCATAATTATCATCAACATTACTTTAGAGTCTATATATCTATCTATATGCTCAGGCCCAATCCCCACCTTTCCTATGTTTTACTTTTATTTTCATCTATTTTATTTTATTTATTTATTCTTGGGGGTGGCTGACTCAAGACAGAGCAAGAACAAGGAAAACACAAAACACAAGACAAAACAACGAACAGACACAGCCAAAACACAAAATTCACACACATCTAGGTCACCCAGGAGAATACCCAGAGACTTTAGAGGCAGAAACTGTTATTGATTACTAGTACAATATTCACACGACATGTTGGCTCATTACAAACTATTACAGCATAAAGTATAGGCAATATCAACAGTTCTCCAAAATACCAATATAATACTTTGTGGGATATAATTAGGTGAAACATCTTGACCATTCACATCTATGACTCAAAAGTGACGACAGTAATCGAGCTGGTATTATTATATTTTTATAAAAAAAATCTATGTGAGTGAGGGAGACAAATCGCAGAACCGCCTGCAGCAAGTGCCTCCCGCAGAGTTGAAAGAGTGATAGGGCCAAAATCAGGGTGACCGACACGAGACAGAGACAGAACAGAAACAACATTTAAAGTTCTTATTCTCAGGGACCGGGACCACTTTCGCGTTCTCTCGCCCGTTGCTCTGTCTCGTCACTCAACCAAACAGCTCTGACATGGGAACATTTTGAAATTATATATCTTGAACATTAATTTCTGGTAGTTGTTGTGAAGTTACTATTGAGTTGTCTAAGGTAATATACTCCTTGATGGCTGGCAATACAATAAACGTTTTTCTAGGGCCTTTCCTAGCTGATGCTGAGAGGATTGGGTTCTAGTCATGTGGTGATGGGCTGGTCTATCAGAGTGAGAGCTGAGCGATCTCTGCCATACCCATAGCTTACTCTGACTCTTCCTTTTTCATATATATCTTCTAGATCTCAAGTGACAGCGTCTTTTCCGTGGATTGACCTCCCTACTGCCAACCTAAAAGTTGGCAGATTGGGAGCCAAAGCGTCACATTTTTCCCTTGCCCCTCTACTTTCCCTTCATAATTGCTGAGGGACACAGGGCCTTGGGTGGGGGTTTGGTTTCCCAGGTGTTTCCATATCCTCCTCAGCTCCCTGCCTTAGAGTGGCTTCGGTCACCCGGGCTTTGTTAGTGGTAAGCAGGGAGGGTTTTGTGGGGGCGCTCGTTTATGGCCTTGGCCTTGCTCGGGACCTTGGGGCTGTTCGGCCAGGCAGCCTGGGGAACAACAACGTTTTTTTCTGCTACAGGAATCAAGTATTTGTTAAGGGGCTAATTTAAAAGCGATGGAATACAGATACATTTTTCTCTAAAGGGTAATTTTACTTAACTCGTATGAAGTTATTAGACTTTATACATATTTTTAGTAAATAGAAAGTATTTCATATGCAATTGATAGAGACTATTCATTTTTTTTTCTGCGCATGAAAAGGTACTCATAATTGTTTTTTAATTATATAAATATACAAAGATATCTTCTATCAATAAAATCCATTATTAACTTTTGAACCATTAGAACCAAAAATAACTTCACAAAGTGTCAAATTAATTTTGAAAAGCCGACAGCATGAAAAAACACTTAGAGAGGATGCACTTTTTTAAAACATTTCGCAGATAGCTTCTTTTGTCACTCTCTGCGAAACGTCGTCAATAAAATGCTCCTCCTCGAATGGTCCTTCTATTAAATTTAACAAGGTACCCACAAACAGACACGATGGAAAGGCAGCCATTGAGATTCGACCGCTGCAGTATCGTCTGGTTGTGGCGGAAGGGAGTACCAGCTGCGGACATATCCCAAGCGACGGGAGCCAGCCTGTCCACGGTGTATCGGTGGGTGAGGTACTGGAAGCAGAAGGGCGCCATGGACCCCAAGTACTGCTCTCATATCGGCTTCTGCTCCTTCCTGCCCTACCTTAATAAAGAAGTAGTCCCTAGCTTGCCGACCTACCTGATATCGAAGTCACCATCAGAGGTTATTAGAAATATTATATATAATGGTTTAACCCGCTGAGCACCAGTAGCGTGCTCACTACGCCATAAAAATATTTCACTGGGCACCCGAGACACTCACAATACTACCAAGCCCATCACACGTCCTTGGCTGGTGCATCACCGGTATGATGCGGTAAACAATAATCACCTATAATTATCTAAGAACACTATAAACCCTCATTATTACTATAAGTTAGGCGAAATGAATGAAAATTAACGGTCACTACCATTGGCCATTGCTCAGCTCTGTGTCTATGGTCAATTCAATTAAATTCAATTAAAAAATCTATATATTCAAAAATCTTTATTGTCACAAAAAAAATACATATTTATCAGTAAATATTTGATACATTTTACAATATGTGACAATGAGGATCAGATACCTTAAGGTATATATGTCCTCAATCACAAATTACTATACTTAAAAGTAGAGTCAACAAGAAACAAACAACCAAAAACGAAAGAATATATCCTAGCTCTTCCTTAAAATAATTGAATTCAGTCATAATAATATGGTCGTGTTTTTATGGCTTCAGTGCACTATTTCACTCCTTTACAAGGGCCGAGAAGACCTTGTCAAAGTGTTATAATATACCTGCCTGAAGAGACCCTCCAACATATTAGTTTGAAGTCTCCATTTCGGATTTATATGAAAAGCTACACATATTGGTAATGCGACTTATGATAATCAAAGGTTGCTGGAATATTTTACTGGATTCTATTAATAGTCAATATATTTTAACATTTGGCATTGCATTAGAATGATATGATTGACTACCTTCAATCTAAATTAAATAATCTTTAAGTGTTCAAAAAAATTTAGTCATGACTTTCAAAATCACTTCGGACATAACTCATATTTGGGTATGTCAAGAACAATTTAGAATATTTATGACAATATGAGCCAAAGTATTTCTTTAGGTCTGTATTATAGCTTATGCTTAACATACTAGGCATTAATTGATATAAAGATCATATTATACATGTTTGTAATTAATGTATCCTATATATTTACTTAAATGGCAATACACGTTTTTATCTTTAAACAAAAAATCATAAAAAAACATAAATGTACGATTCAACTCCGAGATATCTTCGTTTACATGGCATTACTGACTTCCCGAATTCTACTTTTTTATTGTTCTCAGTTGCACAGCGTTAATCCACATCAAGTCCATCATCCCAGACTAATCCTGTCAGCTGTTACGGATTTTCACGATCAACAACAACACAACGCAATCATCTCCCTGCCACTGCAGCCGTCTCCCTTGCTTCTCAAAACTCCCGGATTCAACATTAGTTATTATTCCTATCATCCCAAGTGCTCGGACTGTATTTATCCATCAACCTTTCCATTCAAACCACAACATTGGTGGACTAAAGCAGAAAAATAACTCAATTCACAGTAGGATTATATGGTGGGCCTTTTCTGAAACTGATATAATCCTGTGTACCGGGTGGACCTGTAAATACAGTATATCTCAATAATCCTGTGTACCGGGTGGACCTGTACATACAGTATATCTCAATAATCCTGTGTACCAGGTGGACCTGTAAATACAGTATATCTCAATAATCCTGTGTACCGGGTGGACCTGTCAATACAGTATATCTCAATAATCCTGTGTACCGGGTGGACCTGTAAATACAGTATATCTCAATAATCCTGTGTACCGGGTGGACCTGTCAATACAGTATATCTCAATAATCCTGTGTACCGGGTGGACCTGTCAATACAGTATATCTCAATAATCCTGTGTACCGGGTGGACCTGTAAATACAGTATATCTCAATAATCCTGTGTACCGGGTGGACCTGTCAATACAGTATATCTCAATAATCCTGTGTACCGGGTGGACCTGTAAATACAGTATATCTCAATAATCCTGTGTACCGGGTGGACCTGTCAATACAGTATATCTCAATAATCCTGTGTACCGGGTGGACCTGTAAATACAGTATATCTCAATAATCCTGTGTACCGGGTGGACCTGTCAATACAGTATATCTCAATAATCCTGTGTACCGGGTGGACCTGTAAATACAGTATATCTCAATAATCCTGTGTACCGGGTGGACCTGTAAATACAGTATATCTCAATAATCCTGTGTACCGGGTGGACCTGTAAATACAGTATATCTCAATAATTTGGTAAGGTTACAATATATTTTTACATTTTACATTCATAAATAGTCCACTAATATACTAGGTTAGGTTAAGTTAGGTTAGGTTGGGTTAAAGATATTATTCAGTGTTTCTTAGTAAATAGGCATCTGAAAAACAGTTCCACCCGCTACACAGGATCTTACCCTAAAGCCTCCTGGTTAAAAGCCTCTAATGTCTTGATATCCCAATGCTTAGTTCGCCAAATTTCGGTGTGAGTATCCTAGGTTCGAGTCTTTGGAGTACCACATATATTTATTAGTTTTATTGATTTTATCAATTAGGTATATTTGTAAGTTAATTGGTGGGTTGTGAATAAATTTAAAATTATCAGTCCTGCACTGTCGGAAATTATGAGTTTAAAAATGTATGGAGAGGGTAATTAAGCTACCCATACTAATATACCCTTATACTGTAAATGTATATTAGAAGTAATAAACCTATCTAATAATAATTATAAGGATAGAAAAGCATATCACTTAATATAAACACTGATTTTGCATATCTTGTTCATACCAGTGATGTTTTATAATGTGTACTGATTTTCTTCCAATAATAATAATAGAGTGAAAATTCTCTAACTAACTTATTACATCGAAATATGCCACATCTCCAAATCAAGTTGTTCTGTGCTGATCTATCCCTTCCTGCGACTAGTCCACTATGATCTTCCAACCCTGGAGGATTAGGACACATTTTAGCAAGACTATTCTGGTTATTAGTAGACAATTTTATTCAGTTTTAGACAAATTGTGCTGGGGGAGGGGGGTGCCAAACACCATGGTCGCTGCAAGTTCTCCCACATTTGGTCCCGAGCGCAAAATCTGTAAAGTCAGCCAAGGAGGACGAACGTCATGTTGACAAAGTCGTGTGCGAGAACGTGGATTCAGTGAGATTGTATTTATCAGAGAGAATTTTCACCACCATCAACACTTATTAATATACTATGTATACGAGGCAGAGTTACGAGTATTATATACGTTTATGTACCTAGTTGTATTGCTTGTGATAATAGTATTGTATGTCCAACAACTTTGTGTATGAATAAAACCCATTTAGTGTGCATTATTGTTATTATTTATCCAATTGTTGCTTCGCAGCCAGTTGGTTATGTTTGTTCAATAACGTCTTAACAATATATACGTAACAATACCACTATTATAATATAACTTGACAGCCGAATTTATTATAGCTATATATAGAGCTGTATACTACTGGCGTGAGAGGTATAGTTGCCAAATCATGAAACTGAGACAAGTGCTGTTAATGAGCGACAGAATATAATGTTTTCACTGGTTTATTTATAGAATTGGAGTTATTAATTTACCTTTAAGAAAAAAGTTGCATGAAGTGGGTACAACCATTATTTCCATTAATTCGAAGCAATAACGTATTCTGTTGGTCAAGTACAAAACGTTCTCCACATCATTGTCCTAGGTTCATATCTTGAATATTTGATGGTCATTGGGAAATACGTCATCGATTATTTTTTGTACATAAACTAATTGTTTATATTCTATTGTTTAGATCGTAATGTGTATCCCTTTCCTTTACAGGATTCCCAAAATGGATCTTATGCATGCACTTGCAATCATCACTTTCTTCAACTTCAAGTTATCAGGAGGGACTCGTCACTCACTGTCTGGAGTGGTTAATGATGGTGTGGATTGGTCACGTGATGCTCAAGCTGCTGAATTACCAATACTTATGGATTTCCTGGACAGACATTACACTCCGCAGTGCCTCAGGGTCCTTATATCTGACAAGTTAAGTGCATCGAAGAATTCCTCAGCGACAACGATAAGGAGTCATAATTTGGGTAGCCTGCATTTCCAACCATCTCGAGTCAATCCTGCTAAGATTTACAAAGCAAATATAAATATAGGATTTGTACCCACAGCAATGTCTCAAATAGAGAAAACTATGAATTACATACACAAAAAGATGGAAATAATTAATTCCAAATCTTGTGTAACTTATATGTTACTTCAACCTCCAGACTCTCGCCTCTTGTTCTTGCTCACACAAAAAGCTACGAAGAAAAGCATTACACGGTATTTCTTAATTCACTCACAAAACATCACTGCTGCAGAAAACCTTCTTTTAGATAAACGTTTGGAAAAAGAAGAAAACGTGGCAGCTCTCGTCCAAAATCAATCCCATAACAAGAGCTACTGGCGTGTATTAATCCGCCAGCTCTTGCATCCTTCAGGCTCCCCGCAAGTCCTCACTGTAAACAGGTGGTCCAGAGACACAGGACTCGCCAGTAAGGAGAACATGTTCCCAGAACAGATGGCCAACTTCTACGGCAAGAAACTTCTTGGATCAGTGTTGAGCTTCATACCCTACTCAGATATCCAGAGATTCGAAGGGTCGCTGGTTGTGAAACTGAAGCCTTGCGTGAATCGCTATATCCTCGACACACTGGCCCAACAATTGAACTTTACCTACGAGATGAGAATGCCTGCAGATGGTAAATGGGGCAATCGTGATGAAAGTGTGAGTAAATACTAAGCTTTGTAATCCTTGTTTTGATACTTTATTTGTCAACTTATGAATGGTAGGGAAGGTCTTTGTAATAGCTATGAATGTTTGATGTGGATGATCTGCAGTTTATGTTGGATGATATCATAAATAATAGAGATGAACATGATGAATATAGTGACAGTTATGAATACTAGATTATTATATGATGATGCCTGGGGTATTAATAAGATGATAGCTGATGATGATGTGTATACATAGAGTACTGTTGATAGTAAACGTAAAGCTGATCATTGGAAGGAAGATGTAAAATTGCATGCCAAGAACATTTTGTAGTTTATAATGTTGACAAATATAGCACCGATGTTATGTAATGATTACTTGCACTTTTTACTTAGTTCAGTCACAATCTTTGACTATATTATTACCATTAGCTTCAGTAAGACCTTGCATTAATGAATCCAAATTTTACCAATAGCTTATTATTCAAAATGTGAATTTGTTCAGTGTTCAAATATGATACTCTTGCTTGCAGGGTCACTTTGTGGGCATTGTAGGGGATGTTGAGTTCGAGCGGGCCAACTTCGCCTTCGACCTGTCCGTGAGCCAAGACAGAGCCCAGAACGTGGACTTTTCCGAGTACTATTCCTTCCAAGCTATCACTTTCCTTACCGCCAAGAGCCGCCCGGACCCACTGTGGCGCAAACTGATCACGCCCTTCAGAGGTGAGATATAGGTCCCCCCCATCTTCCTCATGTTTAGCCCCAGTACTATTCCACCCAGGCCATATCCCTTTACACATCCAAGAGCCGCTCGGACCCTCTGTGGCGCAAGCTGATCACGCCCTTCAGAGGTACAGGCAATATCTCCACTTGGACATAATCTATAAATTAACATACGCCCTAATCCCTGATGGGGTAGCCAAAAACAAACCTCTCCCTGTCCCCCAACAACACTCATCCCTCCTCCCAGCCAATCCCCCTCTCCCCCATACATATCCCCACTCCTTCCCTCCACCTGAATATATACAAAAGTTTAATTGTTAACAGAGATTAGGAACCCAGCATTTAATTCAGAGTAAGATTCTGATTTTCTGATCAGAACATACGTAACCTATGCTCGGTTTCATTTCATCTGACGCTAAATTACAATGTTCTTATATCAATTACTCAACTAACACGAACAATTTAAAAAGTATGGAGATAATTATGAAAACTTGGTATTTATAGGATGCAGGAGTATAATAGTTGCATATAGTTTCAATAATTATAAAAAAAACAGTTGGCGAGAGATTCAATTTGGCGTCAGATGAAATTAAACCGACTATAGATCATAATTATATAGTCGATGAGCCAGATCCCAAAATCACAGAATCGTTCCCATCCGACGGGGTTAAGCTTTTAGCATAACTCCCACTAAATGGCTAAGAAGTGACATGCGAACTCAATGACCGAGTTTATCATATCGAAATAACATTATAACAATAATAAATTTGTCTTGTAGAGTAAAATGGTCGCTAACAGTTCTTGGTGAAGGGACCAATTTTATCCCTGGTCCATGGACTAATATGCAATATTCGTCAAAGCGTTCCTATTCAAATATTGCTACATTTGTACTGTAAGTAATTATGGTGTACAGATGGTTAAAGGACTAAATGTTTGTAAATTCATTTATATGCACCAGCTGTGGGAATTATAATGTAAAACTTGCAAAATAAACAAACCAAAACTGGGACGATAAAAGCAAAAAACTCATCAAAATCGCTGTGGAAATAACGCTTAATAAAATCAAATTTCGAAATAAAAGAACAATCCACCACATAGGGTGTACATAAAAAAAAACAGAGTGCATCACGAGTCTCTATGGAAACTACTGCGATTACATGGGATACCTACATCAATTATGATCTGGTGTCTGGACTTTATACAAAAACAGAATACTATCACATATGGGTAACAGGTAACCTCCTTCTACCCTGCACCTATTGACTAATTTTGGCCCTGTCCCTACTGCTTCAGGATTCTCACCTTCAGACCACATGAAAGGACAAGGAACACCCAAGGACACCTCCAAAAGACCTCCTGGCAAAAAATATACTTTCAGGAGCAAGGAATCCTACATCTTCAAGGAACACTCCCACGGGTCGCCCATCCATTTACGACCCAGACCCTTGGTGCTTAACCTACCTAGGCACAGCTGAAAGGAGCTTCACAACATCAACAAAGAACTTTCATATTGGTCACCCATCCAACTGCTAACCAGACCCCCTGCTGATTAACACACCAAAGCAGAGGACACTCCTAGTTTCCTTCATACCTTCACAACATATCTAGAGACAAGGAGTGTAGTAATTCACACGGACTGCAAAATGGCTTTCCAAAAGCTAATGAGACCTGGCATTGAAGACAACATAGGACTCATCATGACCACCCCCACAGCCATCCAGACACTAGCGAGGCAGCAAAAGTCGGTCACTCAACTAGATACTCAATCATGTGGGCAGCACAGGGAACGAAGAAGCCAACAGAGTTGTTAAGCTAGCAACACAACTCCCCAACCCATCCCTCCAAGTCACAACCTCCATAGGAAGGCCCAAGGCAGCAACCAAAGTGATAGCTGCCACCCTTCGCGTGATCCTCCATCAAAACCAGGTCTGGCGTGAGTCACAGTTCGCCACATGGTATCAGAACGCCACAGGTTACGCAGCCAGCAAACTCACCCCAGCCACCTCAAAAGAAACAAGAGTAAACCTCCACAGACTGAGGCTGTGATACTGCTGCTGTTGGGAAATCAGAAGCAGAAGCCTAGACTTGCGACCTTTCGAGGAAAACACTAACGAATCCTCTACACTACCTACTAGTATGTCCTGCAACACAAGCAATAAGAGATGCCACCAACATCCCAACAATTACAGTACTGGATATAGAAGTGGCAAGAGATGAAACCGCCATGCTAATCAAGCTGGCGTTCGCAAATCACCTTGAAAGAGTTTACAGGTTTGGTCAAGCGATCATGTTGATAACAACTCTCAATGGAAGGAGTTGCTCACTAACACGTCACCATGGTATAGGTCCATTAGGTTTGATTGGTGGTTATAGGGGTATAAATTTGTAGGTATACTGCAATTCTCTGTGCCTGCTTTATAAATAACAAGCAATTTCAATCACATTGGAATCATTCTATTATTTAGGAATTGTGTGGTTGTGTGTGTTGGTCTCAGTGGGTGGTGGGTCGCTGCTCTACCACGTCATCTACCACGCCCAGGCCACTCTCACCTCCTCCCGCCTCCTGTCCTCCCACGCCTTCATGCACGTCTTGGCCTCCTTCCTTAAACAATCTATCCATAACCATCTCTCAATACAGGCTGGCAAGGTGAGCTTTGTATTTTGAGCAGGTTATGATAAACTTTTGAACATTCCAAGATATATATACAGAATATATGCCGATAATCTTGTTATAATGCCCTGCATTAGTAATATATATATATGAAACACTTAATTTATCAGTCAATATATATATACATATACAAGTTACGAGCTGGGGTTCTCGAAAAGGGGCTCCAGTCCTGAAAATGTGCTTGACTTGCAGTGTGCTGGCTCAATAGTCCAGAAGGGTTGATAGCCTCTGAAGTCCTATTTAAACTATTCACTAAAATAATATAAACATAATTCGATAATGTGGAACTATTGTCCACCGGATCTGTTTCAGGAATAACCCTGATTGTGGAGGCTTATTTTTGTTTTTCCTGTTTCCATTGAGGGAGCTTATAATACAGAGGTAGATAAGTGACTAGTCATTACAATCTGAATGTGAAACCAAATAATAGTTTAATAATCATCCAATACATGCTTGTGAATCTTAATATATATATTATATTACAGAGCTAATAACAAAACTAATGCCAATAAAAAAAAATCAACATTGATAGGAGTCCTAGAAGCTTTGTGAACTTATATACTGAGAGGATAGATTTACTGCCTGAAAAATGCTTAGCCAGAAGGAAATCTAAATAATAATCATAATATTATCTTTCCCCAATCCCCTGCAATGCTAGTGGAATTGACCACTTGCGAGTTTCGTTCTATAAGGAAGTTGGAGCTGTAGACGTTGATATTTAGCAGAATTATCAGCTAAAATACGGTTGTAGTTCATACTGTATATAAATACATAAAACACAATTCAACTTTTAATTCATCGAAACCTACATTATTATTAAATTTCCGTTTTATATCCATGTTTACGGTTCCAACTTCCTTACAGCCTGAAACTCGCAAGTGGTCAATTGATAAAATTATGCGTTTCTCTTCAGGTGTTTCTGGGGTTCTGGTTCCTGTACTCCTTCCTAGTGACCTCCTACTACAGCACCACCCTCACCAGTACCCTGACCGTGCCCTTTGCTCCCTCCACCATAGACACCCTTGAGCAACTCCAGCAGTCAGGACTCTACTATGGGATGACAGCTGCTAAGGTTTGTGATATACATAAGACATCGAATACTGTTGGAGATATGTAGCAGAAAGTGGGCCTATACTTTGGGATGGAAGCTGTCATGTTAGTGATATACATAAGGCAAATCTTATTTTATCGGAGATACATAACAGCAGTCAGACCTTTACTGTGGAATGAAAGCAACGAAGGTTAGTGCTAATGAGGAGACAAATGTCGTTGGAAATATCTAGCGTAAAAGTATGATCTTGTAATTCCAGTTTTTCGTCTTTTTTCCCATAACAACTTTATAAATATGTCTTCGTAGCGCAATGGATAAATGCACTGAATTTCGGTGTGAGCATCCTAGGTTCGAAGCCCTGGACTGCCACATGTATTTGTTGATTTCATTAATTGAGTTTAGGAGTAAAGTCGGTTGGTGGAGGTAACATAATAATTCCAGTAAAACAGGCTAAACATTGCATTCAGTTCAATCTGAAAATGGACACTACTTCATTGCTATTCCGATTTTGTAACTGGATGAGAAGTTGAAAGGCAATCATCGCTTTAGCAAAGGAATATTTAGCACATAGAGCCCATACCTCAAGCACTCAGTCGTATCCTAAATCCTGCACATAAATCGTCTACAATACCCCTCTCTTCCTAAGGGTACGACTTATGCCCTCTTCGCCACCTCCAGTGATCCGGTCTACCAACATGTCTTCAAACAACTGAGGTTCGGTACCCCGTCAGACATCATGAAGAAGGTGGCGGAGGGACAATACTCCTTCTTCGCCTTCAGCAGCCTCCTTCAGCTCCTGGCGGCCATACACAACAACAACCCGAAGAGGAAGACCGATATTCACATGGCTAGGGAGACGTTCTTCCCTTTAGGCACTGGCTGTGCAGTCCCCCAAGTAGGAACGATGCTTCTCTTAAACACTCTCTTATTAAATCTTGGCTCAAGTAAGATTTAAGAAGATTAAGGAGAGGTTTTTAGCTTGTTTTCTACTCCTCCAGCAATCTTAAAATTCCACCCCCTTGACCATCTTTCAAGATAAATTTGTAAATTTTTCGGCAGAAAAATGTCCCGGCCGAAGGCCGATTACTCTTAAATTACAGGCTCGCTATCGCTCGCCAGGATAAAATAGACACCTAAATGGCACGAAAAGTCTTAAAATTGACAGAATGGGGCGGAAATTCTTAAAAATCACCAAACTAATGGGGCAAACGTCTTAAAATCTCAAAAGCAATGGGGCTAGACATGAGGGAGAAAGGGGTCAAGAAAAAAGTCCCTCAAGTGGAAATCCCCCCTTAACTTGACTAGTCTAATGGCGAGGCTTAAGAATATTAACATTATACGAGTTCCTGAAATCTGAATTTTTGAAAATCAATTGTAAAGGAGAAGGGTATGTGCAAATCGATGGTCCAGTGGATTAATTTTTCGGCTACATTTTTAATTATAGCATATCTTTTATGTTCCCTTGACCATTTAATAACGCTGTCCTGACTTGTAAGTTCAATAAATATAAGATTGTTTTTTTTACACAGAGTCGGTCAGATATTTGCATTTGCATTAGCCTCAATATTCCTAATGCATGAAGTTCTTTTGCCTCAGGGTGCACCATACCTCCGGACCTTCAACGTAATCATGCAGCGATGCCTTAAGACCGGCCTCATCAAGAAGTGGATTGACGACACCATCCCCAATTACTTAAAGAATCCAGAAGAGGACAGTGAAGAAGATGAGGAGGATGGAACAGTCAAGAGGACCACTAATGAGGTAGGTTAAGGGGCAGGTAATCGCTTTTTCTGGTCCCCCTTCTCCCTCATGATTAGACCCATTAGTTTTCAGATTTGTGACCTCACGCTTTCAACTCTATCTTTACTCTACGGTCGGTCGCACCCTACAGCATTCGCCACACACCACCACCACACCCAAGACTAAGGGAACAATCACCTCGTACAGTCGGCCTAATAAGTGATGTCTCGGCACCAGGTGTATTTTGTTCTATAATTGGTATCGGCTATATCTAAACAGGATTTCTTCATTTCGAGTGAGATATACAAACATGTTCCTACACTTACCCACCCTATTCAACATCTGCCCGACATTTATACAGCACACAGAGAGCAAAACGTAGTGACAGCCGAGACATGACTTATTAGCGCTACTGTACTAACGGATAATAATGTCAAGGAGGGTGCGTGTAAACAAGCCCAGGCAAAGCTGGACCCTCAATGACAAGTTACCTCGTTCGCACAACCTGTAACCCAGTACCTTTCTGGCGTTCACGAGCGTACACTGGGCCGACACAGTACTCCCACAACCACAATAGTGAAGCCACTCTGACTAGGTCCCATAACAAGTAAATAACAAGTGCATACAGACAATTAATGCACTCAAACAAGTCAATTGGCCGCTTGCGAGTTTCAGGCTATAAGTTGAAGCTGTAAACATTGATATTAAACATAAATGCAATAATAATGTAGGCTTCTGATGGATAGAACATTTATTTTATTTTATGTATTTATAAAGGCATTACATCTGCAGTTGGATGCCATAGTCTTTAGCCCACTCATAAATATTCGTTGACTTCACCTCTTTCTAATTATGGAAGTATATCTCTGGAAACGAATTTATGAATAATATTTTCTATGCATCAACTGCAATATGATCTATACTATTTATTGATAAGCAAGTTCTAACCAAAAATATATCCTGATAGTTAAAATTGCATAAAGAAAAACATTGGGGGTCCAGTGGTCCACGAATTCTTATAAGTGGGTTAGAGACTATGGTATCCGAGTGTACAATGGCGGGCTAAACTCCCAAGCAACCACGAACCATATACAGTATGTGCAATTATTGACATTTGCCAAACAAAAACTTGAATTCTAATATTATATCTGCAACCATCAATTATTGAAGGATAACTTTATTCCAGGCAAAGTGCTCATAGTCCCACGGAGCCCGGGGGTGATAGTTACGTTAAATTAAATCAGAATGCAAAATGTGTGAGAAAAGATACTACTCCTAAAGCTGCTCAACCCGGACTGAGCTCCAAGCTCCAGCAGCCAGCGACGTTCACTCCATGAGTAAAGATAGATAGAGGAGAAAGTGAGAAGTCACAAATCTGAAAATAGTGATTCGCGCGTTCAACAGATGGCAGCACGATCACAAAAGAAAATGGTAGGGTCCCTATTAATTTGTAATAATCCCTACCTTGTACTAATAACGCTACTAATAATCAACTCAACGTTATCCAGAGACTGTAAAAATTACAGTTCAATAGACATAAGTAGAGGCTGCTGTAAAGGCCAGATCATCGTGAAATTGTCATCATTATGAGAAGGTTCACAGGCAAGCCTCCTCCAACCCCCGCCATTTGTTGTTGACTTGGTGTGAGGTTCGGGAGTTGCCAATGTCAAACAGGCTGGGACAAAATAGCCTTAGATGTCATAAGTATAACCTACGTACAGTACGTATTTCATATAAATGTTAAGTTTTAGTGCAACTTTTACAAATTAACATCTACATAACATGTAACTAATAATATATAGTCAAAATTATATTCTTATGCTTGTTGTGTTGCTTGGAGTTATACAGCTTAAACCATATAAGTATTTTATATAGTGTATAATTATGTATACTTAATTTTTTCCTCTTGCTTTTATATATCTATTTCATTTAAAATAATTGACAAGTGTTTTTACCTACATTAATTCAATCTTAAAAACGTTGCCTCTTTAATCTACAGCCCCTCATTATGCGGACTTTGCCTGACGGTGGTAACACTGCAGACAAGCCAGGCGAGCAGATAACAAGGAGCAGATAACAAGGAGCAGATAACAAGGAGCAGATAACAAGGAGCAGATAACAAGGAGCAGATAACAAGGAGCAGACATCAAGGAGCAGATAACAAGGAGCAGATAACAAGGAGCAGACATCAAGGAGTATTTAATAAGGAATAACGACTGGGGCTTTACGTTATGCCAAAGCAGACCGGCTCAAAGAGAATATAAGGAAAGAGGAAAAACAGATTACTTCATCGCGCGAACTAGGGGTGGCAGCACTATCGTGGGGCATAATATTATCAGCAAAAGGTCAAAACACAAATTCGGTGGTCCATATGATTTTACGTTTAGTAATATGTATAATGTATTTCTCTCCCGTAGGTGGTGTTGAACCTGAACCACCTGCAGGGCCCCTTCTTCATGCTGTTCCTGGGCAGTACGGGCGGGGCTCTGGTGCTACTGATGGAGACTTTCACCTTCAGATACTTTTAAGGGGGTGGAAGGGGGTCTGGATTAACTTTTCCTTCATGTTAACCCCACTAGTTTTGAGATTATAAGATGTTCGGCCCATTAGTTTGGCGATTTCAAGACCTATTGCCCAATTTCTTTCTCAATATTAAGACATTTTGTGCCATTTAGGTGTCGATTTTTTCTTGGCTGGCGAGCGATAGCGAGCCTGTATGTTGGGAGGAACCGGCCTTTGGCCGGGACATTTTTCTACCGAAAAATGTACAAATTTATATAAAAGGTGGATCTATGGGATGTTTTTATTAACCTTGATGTAGGTCTAGGGAGGAAACTAAAAAAATAATATAAAAGTAAATTTGTCAACCAATAAATAAATCCTTCCCATAGGTGGTGCTTATTGCTCGAGGCATTAACCTTCAGATACTTTTAAAATTTTGATTACAAATATATAATTTATTATCTTTCAAAACAGAGAATACCTACTGTATATTAAAACTTATTTTGTTTGGAAAGTATACTTGCCTATAATTTTACTTCTATCCGCATATATTGAGTATACAACATTAGTATACCAGACACAATAGGCTACTAAACAAAGCAAAATGAGACGCAGAAAGAAAAACAGCACCAAAAATAAACTGCTAATGGAGACAACACAGGGAGATGTATTTGTGAATATAGCAATCACAATCAAAATATGCATAGATCTTCCTTTGAATTCTCCTTACCAAGAAATGCCTACAGTTGCCGATAGAGGCGCTGAACGCAATGTTTACCGCGGTGCATTGTGGGAAATTGGCGACATCGCGGTGCATTGTGGGAAATTGGCGACATCGCGGACATACCCACCCTCCCTCTCCTTCAACAAATCTTTATTATAAGCAGTTAGTCTAAATTTCTGTGGCTGACACATACTTTGGTCTATGCATACTGTTGTATATATTTTAAAATTATCCATATTCTTCTATCTATCTATCTAGCTATTGCCTGACGCCATGATCGCCGAAGGGGTGGCCACGAACGAACCGCCCCCAAGCACCTCTGTCCCCAGTCAGTCATCGCCCCTCCTCCCAACCAGCACTGCCTTCATTCATATACTTCCTCACTCCATCCTTCCACCTCTCCTTCGGTCTACCTCTCCCTCTCTGTCCCTCCACCTCGCTCTCGTACACCCTCTTAGTCATTCTCTCGCTTCCCATACGTTCCATATGGCCAAACCATCTCAAGTAGTTCCTTTTCACACTATCCACCACATCTACCTCCACACCATACCTCCTTCTTACTTCCTCATTCGTCTGTCTATCCCTCCATGTAACTCCTCATGCACTTCTCAAGTAACTCATTTCCCCCGTTCTCACTCTTGGTCTGAGTCTCTCCACGAACGTCCATGCTTCGCTTCCGTAAGTTAGTGTCGGGACTACCACACTGTCATGCAAGGACTTCTTCACTTCCATACTGACCACTCTATTTCTTGTTACTGCTTTCAACGTTATTTTGCATTTTGCATTTACAATACAAAGTCAGCAAGTATTTTCGCGCCTATTTTGTTATGATAATTAATCAGCTTATAATTATGGTTGTAGTCATTATGAGCTGCATATGGACTTTCCCTGTATTACTATACTATATAAGCACTTAGTGTAGTCGTATAGCCTACTGGTAAATAGTAACATGTAGAATCACAAAAAAATTAGATAAACTGTGCATATCCTAGGAACCTAGGTGTTGGGTATAGTGATAGTCTAAAGTCATATCCCTGGCGCTAGTTCAGAATCGTCCACCCGAGGTCTCAAGAGTGACGTTGGTAGGAAGAATTGACATAACTGCCTTGATGGTGTAATGGTTAGAGTGTTTAAAATATATATGTGGTAACCCAGGTTCGAATCCAGGTGGATCACATGCTTGTGTTCATTCATTTCTTTGGGAGGTGCTTGGTGTTGATGTGAAATTAATTGAAATAAAATATACTATATATATATTAATATTCTATCTATATTATCAGGCCCAATCCCCATTTTTTCCTATTTTTATTCTTATTTTCTATTTTATTTTATTTTTATATTTTGTTTTGTTTTTGCTTTTCTTTTTTGCTGTACTTGTTATTTATCAAATTATACACAATCAATGTAGTAAAGTTAACCCTTTGAAGCTCGTGACGCATTTTGACAGTTCATTCTGGCTCTCATTAGACGATTTTATGCAGCTTAAAAAGGATATGTGGGTATTAAAAGGGTAAATAGTATCTCAATCAACCCTTTGACTTCCATATACTGTTACTAATCTGAATAAAATCGTCTAATAGTAGCCAGAAACAGGACAGAAACACGTTTTGGAGCTTGAAAGGGTTAAATACTGATATGTAGTAGTTTAACACCATCTGTTCTGACATTATAAGGGTTATTGGGATATTGTGTATAATATGAGGATGATTTAGACATTTTTTCGAGTAATGGATTTATGGGGAGATGGGTCGTTTTTCGGGTCCTCCTTCGTCCTCATGTTTGGCCCTCTTAGTTTTCAAATTTGATGACGTTCGGATCATTAGTTTGGCGATTTTAAGACCTTTCGCCCCATTTATTTGTCAATATTAAGATCTTTCGTGCTATTTAAGTGTTGATTTGTTTCCTGGCGAACGAGAGTGAGCCTGTAATTTTGGAAGAACCGGCATTTTTCTACCAAAAAATGTACAAATTAATCTAGAAGAGGGATCTAATGGTTGTGTTTTTTTGTTTTTGTTTTTTAAGTTTGATGGAGGTCTAGAGAGGAAGCTAAATAAAATGATAAATACGGTATATATATATATATATATTATAAACGAGCAAATAAATTACGTCTTTTTACCTCAGATTCTGGCTCATACTAGACAATTGTATGCAGTTTAAGAAGGACCTGTGTTATTGAGTGGGTTAATAGCATAGCCCTTGGTTAATAGAGATCATATTTACCCATTGGAGTCGTATAGGTAGATTGTAAGCTAAAGAAAATCGTTTAATGGTAACCAGAATATGATGAACATTACTTAATGGTGGTGAAGGGGTTAAGAATGTGGTCATTAACCCCTTCAGGACGGGGGGGGGGCTCTATATTTTATTCTGGCCATTATTGGGCGAGTTTGTTCGGCTTAAGAAAGACCTCTAGCGATTAAAAGGCTACAAACTATCTAAATTCATCCTTCTAGCTATCACACAGATCCTTCCTAAGCTGCATACAATCGTCTAAATATAGCTAGAATAAAATAGACAAGACAATGAAAGAGTTAAGCATATTGTCACGTCTCTCTCTCTCTCTCTCTCTCTCTCTCTCTCTCTCTCTCTCTCTCTCTCTCTCTCATATTTCCTTTAACTATCTAGATTTTGAGTTATCTACCTCAACCAATCTCTCTCTCTCTCTCTCTCTCTCTCTCTCTCTCTCTCGTGAAGTGACTACGGGGTCAAAAGATACTTGTGGGTGTGTGTCTGTATTTGTGTTGGTGTGTGTGTGTGTGTGTGAGTATATGTGTATGTGTATGTGTGTGGGTGTGTATGTGTGTGAGCCTGCATGTGTCTGTGTATGTGTGTGTGGGGGTGAGGGGGAGGTACCGGGGACTTGTTTATATACAGGGGAGGAGTGATGTGTGGCACTGCAGACCTTACCTCGCCACCGGGAACATCTTAGACCACTCGGCTGTAGGTAAGTCTCTATTATATATATTTAACCCATTCAGTACCAGGGAAAGTCCTTTTTCATTATATTCTGGCATAGTATTAGACGATTTTATTCAGCTTAAGAAGGACCTCTAGCATGTATAAGGCTTCAAACCATCTCAACCAACGTTTTTAACTACCACAGATCCTTCCTAACCTGCCTAGAAAGGACCTCTAGCACTTTTAAGGCTAAACCAACCATTTTAACTACCACAGATCCCTCCTAAGCTGCACAATATGGTCGAACTTGTCATGTATTCATTATTTTTCTAGTTTCCTTCCTAGACCTTCATCAAACTTTAAAAAAGAACCCCAGGATCCTCCTTCAAGATATAGTTGTTCATTTTTCGGTAGAAAAATATACCGGACGAAGGCCGATTTCTCCTAAATTACAGGCTCGCTATCGCTCGCCAGGAATAAATTGACACCTAAATGACACGAAAAGTCTTAATATTGACAAAGAAAATGGGGCTAAAGGTCTTAAAATCGCTAAACTAATGGGCCAAACGTCGAATAATCTCAAAACAAATGGGACTTAACACGAAGAAGAAAGGGGACCAGAAAAACGACCCATCTCCCCTTAAATAATCCTGAGTTGTTGTTGTTGTTGTTCCCTATGCTGCCTGGCCGAACAGCCCCAAGTCCCTGAGGAAGGCCATGGCCGCGATCGGGCTTTCCCACAGAGCTCTCATTGAGTGTAGATTGTGTTGTTGGCGTAAGTGGTTGTGTGTAATGCAGTCTTCTCTGATGCGTTTAATGGTATGGGGTGCTGTGTTACATCCCGGGCAGGCGTCGACAACGGAGTCATCCAGTCTCTTCTGATAGCTCAGTTAAGCTGGATGGTGTCCGCATCCCTCCCGAGTAAGATATAATAGGTTCTAAACACATAGGGGGCTTTTGAGGGGCACTTTTTGGCAGGTAAGGACCAGTAAGGGGAGATATTTCCACTTGAATTATTGTTTTCTGGACCCCTTTCTCCCTCATGTTTAGCCCCATTGCTCTTTTTGAGATTTTAAGACGTTGCCCCTTTAGTTTGGCAATTTAAAGAACTTTCGCCACATTTATGCAAATGTTAAGACCTTTCGTGCCATTTAGGTGTTGATATTTTTCCTGGCAAGTAATAGCAAGCCACCCCCTCCCACCTCCTAGACTCCATGTAAATGACATGCATATAATTATAAGTATATAAGAATATTAGAAAAATTACCAGTAATTTTATGTTATAAGACTTTGTGACAATCATTACTTTGCGTGTAAGTGATAACAGACAAACCCAATGCATTTCAATTATAAATTAGTGAAGATAATGTGACATAGAAACATCTGTGTGTGGCGTACTGTGCGGATCCGTAGATCGAAATTATATGTGCTAACTTACAGGACGATCGTGATATGGTTGAGTAGCATTTATTGAATTAATTTAGTTATTTATATATTTATTTTGTATTTATGTTTTGCTTTTTCTCTGGCTCTTGTCTGTTTTGTTTTGCCTTATCTATCTCTCTCTCTCTCTCTCTCTATCTCTCTTCTATCCTTTCCTTCAACTATCCTTTTCTATCGGATATGCCATCTCTACTAGAATTAAGTCCTGACCACCTCGTTTGGATCGTAAGGTCTGTGTGGCCAGTGTATCTATGTAGATTGACTCCCCACAACAATTGTGCGTCGAAAAAGCCATTTGTGGGGGCGATTCATTAACCCTCTCCGACATATGACGCGATTTTGAGCCGATTAGGGATACTTTAAAGCCTTTGTTACCATCAGGGGTATTTAGAAACCTTTAGTTTAGTTACTTCAACCTCTGCAGTTGTCTTTGAGTTAGCTGTGGGCAGAAAACTAATTTTGGAGAGGTAATTATAAGAGTGAGAGAACTCTATTTCTTATTGCTAATCTGGCAACCTCTGCATCATATGAGTCTGAAGGGGTTAATGTCCATCACCTTGGGGATCAAAGCACCTGTTAATAGATGTATATGTATGTATATTCTCTAGCACATACCCCATTGCTGGGGGTGGCCGACTCGAGACAGAGCCCGAACAGAAACAACATTCAAGGGTTGTAATGCTCAGGGTCCGAGACCACTTTCGCGTGCCTTCGCCCGTTTCTTTGTCAATAGATAGACGAATTGTTATAAGGGTTTACCTCTTACCACACTTTATCCAATTATTCAAGAAAAACAATGGTTAAAATCTTATTTCATTTTTAAGACATGAAGGCAGGCGAGACGAAGCCCAAACTGACCAAACCAACCCGAGTCAACCCCCACGAGATCGTGCGGCTATGGCTGGAGGGGGTCGCCGTCCCCCACATAGCCCACACGACCGGTACCAGCATCTCTACCGTGTATCGCTGGGTCAGGCGCTGGGAGAAGGAGGGGGTCGCCGTCTTCAACTACCGAAGGCCCCCCGCGGAAGAGAACCAGAGGGCCGCGGTCTTCAACTACTTGAGTCACCCCACGGAAGAAAACGGAGGTCGGGCCCGGTGTGACGAAACATTTTGCCATCGTTCCCTTTACCCCATGGTCAGAACATCATTACTGCGATATCTCGGCATATTTAGATAACTTAAGGGGGTACTGCTATTTGTTTGGTTTATAAATGTATTTATTAATATATTTTTGAGTTTCCTCGCTAGCCCTCCATCAAGCTAAAAAAAAGTACCCTCTAGACTCCTTTCAAATTTTGTTTACATTTTTCGGTAGAAAAATTTCCAGGCCGGTTCCTTCTAAAAACTCAGGCTCACTGTCGTTCGCCAGGAAAAAATCTGATACCTAAATGGCACGAAAGGTCTTAATATTGTCAAAGAAATGAGGCAAAAGGCCTCAAAATCGCCAAACGGAACGAACGTCTTAAAATCTAAAAACTATTATGGTAAACATGAGGGAGAAGGGGGTCCAGAAAAAGCGACTACCTCCCCAAGAGGACCTGCCGCTTTTTTGGACGTGACTATGCTCAGAAAGGCAATTTTTAACAACCTGGTATATGGCATCAATAACTAATTCTTTGTACTCTGTGAAAGTCCTATGGCAATATTCAGTCTGGAAATATTTTATTTTTGTACTTATTTCAAATTTTTGTGGGTCACGACGTAGCCCAGAAATTAGGAAATGCATTATGGCTTTCATACATGTATAAAAAAACTAGTCAAACCATGCATTTTTAGTATACATATTACCTTCTAAGATATTTTCCCTGGCAGTATCTGCTATCCCCACACTAGTCACAGCTCGCATATCAACACACGAGGCCAGTGTGCTCTGAGCCGCGAGAGAGGGAGGGTTTGGCTGGCCGTCAGGTTGGCACCCCTCCCTTGACTCTAGCACCTCGCGTAAGTTAGCGCACTTTGACGGTCCACTAGAAATTTAATATAAATGCTACATTAATTATTCTGGTGTCATTGTAAAGGGCATAAAATTCCCTACAAACCAACATTTCCCTTTTTTTGAATCTCTTTCCCATTTAGACACAGCGCTCCGAGACACGTGTCAGCGAAAATGAGCTAATTTGTTATATAATTGTAAACGCCCTCATTCCACGATTAGATGAAAAATAAAAAAATAGACATGTTCATTTGAAATTCAACCTATTGTGTGTGTACCCTCAATGCAACAAAACATTCATACAACAAAATTTGTATTTTCCTATAATTAAAAAAAAAAAAAATCATAAAATTTACACACTAATTCTTACCTAACTCTAAAACTAAATGCCCTAGAGAATTAAGATTAAAGAAATCTCTCTCTTTTTAGGTCCCCTATAAGTGTCCCAAATATTATTGAACTCGGACGAAATTCACCGACACCCTCATGAGTAAAAAGCGGCAGGTCCCCTTATTAATTAAATTTACGAAGAGATGTTCATTTATGTGTGCATGTATTTATCTATTACTTTGTGTTTTAGTTTCCTCCCAAGACCTCCATCAAGGTATATAAAATACCCCCTAGACTCCCCTTAGGCTTAGAGATAAATGTGTACATATTAAGGGGGTGACCTGCTTTTTTGTTCTCCTTTTCTCTCTTTCTCTGGTTTGTATCCATTCGGACCCATTCAGCCAACTGTTTTAAGACGTTCATCCCCATCCAGGTGTCGATTTTTCTATCGAAAATATTTACAAATTTAGCCTGCTGTCAAAAAATGTGTTTTAAATATGCGGACTCGCTCACCAGGAAAAAGTCGACACCTGGATGGGGATAAACGTCTTAAAACAGTAGGATGAATGGCTCCAGAAAAATTACCCATCTCCCCTTAATGTAATTAGTGTAGAACTTAACTTATAACTTAATGCATAACTTAATGCATAACTTAATGCATAAATTAATGCATAACTTTATTATAACTTGATGGAAGGTGCTAGAATAAATCAAATCAGGGAGGTGTTTGGTGTTAAAGAGTGGAATAAATATAAATAAGATTTATTCGGGTTCAGGAGTAATTCCTAGCGAGGCCTTCCTTTGTGGTTAAGTGCCCCATCAATTATTTCTTCCATTCATGTAATCATTAGGCTATCATGGTGCAGTTGGGTATATATACAGGCTTAGATTAATAACCAGTATTCGAGAGTGGATAATCTGTTGTAGGCTTCTGCATAAACCTTTAACTGTCTTGTTGGTATAATGATTAGTGTTTAAGATCTGTGTGGGGTAACCCAGGTTCGAATCCCGGGATGGTGAAACTTTGACCCTCTTAGATGATACAGATTCATACGTATGATTTAGGGATTTGGCGCATAGACTGTTGCAACTCCGAGTCGGGGATATTCGTCTTGCCATGATCTCGTAGGTAAACCAGAAAACAATCTTTCAATTTCTGCAAGGGACTGGGGTTCTCGTACAGAGGCTCCAGTCCTGATCGCGATTAAAGAAGGCGTCTGGGGCTCTCGAGCAGGACAACCTCTGGATCTATATTTCCAGTATACCTGGGGGTCTCGGGGACTCCGGTCTTATGTTCTTCCTGACTTTAAGGTGGGCTTAATGATTCTCATGGATCGATAGCCTCTAAAGTCCTATTTTAACTAACTAACTAATCAATTTCTGAGCTTTTGTTCACTGATTCAAGACTCCTAATACAGTCTTTCATTTTTCCGAGCTTTTGTCCACTAACTCGTCACTGCTAATACAGTTTGTCACTATTCAGAGCTTTTGTCCACTAACTCGACACTCATTGTAGTCTTCCATTATTCAGAGTTGTCGTCTACTAACTCGACACTCATACAGTCTTACACTATTCTGAGCTTCTTTCAACTAACTCGACACTTCTATACCAGAGTCGTATGGGCTTCCCCTGCTACTGCCCTTCTTCAGCTCCTCCTTCGGTCTCCCCAGCCGTTTAGCCGCCGCCACAGTCTCCACCGCCCCACACAGCTGTTGTTCCATATGCTGCTCGCCTCTTCACAGCTGCCCAATAAACTGCCTCCAACGTACGATTATTTGCAGCAGCCTTTATGCCCTCTACAGCAGCATACGCACCTCCTAATTAAGGAGGATAGTGGCTGCTTTGTTGGTCTATTTATTCATTTATTTATATAAGTTTGAGTTTCCTCCCTAGACCTCCATCAAGCTAAAAAAAAAAAAGAAAACACCCCCAGACCCCCCTTCAAGATAAATTTGTAATTTTTGCGGTAGAAAAATGTTCCTCTTAAAATCAAAGGTTCGCTATCGCTCCTGCACGAATCCTCACACCAACAGCACAAGTCAGATCCCCTACAGAAATTTCCACATCCATAATTATCCCGCCTGAAAGCATCCTCACACCTTAAGCAGAACTGTCACCCATTCCAGCAAGCATCACATCCCCCACCACCACAGCAATTCCATCCACTTCTGCAGTCACCGATCTCCGTCATACCTCTGGCGCCGACTACTCTGTCCCTCTATACGCCCCACCTTCGGGAGCTGGGCAGGACTGATTGATTGATAGAAAACTTAGCACCAAATATGAGCAGCGGCGGTCGAGTGGAGAGCATGCTCACATGTGAATCTGCTTGACTTGGGTTTGATCTCGGACATTTAGTGAGTGTGGTAGTACGTCCTAGCATGTATTAGTATTTGTTCACCAACCTACTTTACTTATAAACTCAATTAATGAAATCAACAAATACATGTGGCACTCCAAGGACTCGAATATCATGTTCGGACCCACCCGGGGGACACCTCGACGACGTATACAGACTAATAACACACATACCAAAGCCACTCCAACAGCTTCCTCTATATACAACACCCCTTATCTGGTATCTACACTTTCCAAGCCGTATGGTCCTAGTGTACTGTCTGATGGCGTAATGGGATTCCAAATTGAAACTCAACAATAAGGTCATAATTCTATCTTCTCAATTCTCCCTACCAATAAATGCCTACAGTGGCCGATAGAGGCGCTGAACGCAAGGTTTACCGCGGTGCATTGTGGGAAATGGGCGACATCGCGGAGCTATCCACCCTCCCTCTCCTTCAACAATTTTATAATATATGCAGTTAGTCGAAATTTCTGTAGCTGACACATACTTTGGTCTATGCATACTTTTGTTTTATATATTTTAATATCACCCATATTTATAAATAACATATAATTATAATACAAAGTCAGCAGGTATTTTCCCGCCAATTTTGTTATGATAATTAATCAGCTTATAATTATGTTTGTAGTCATTATCAGCTGCATATGGACTTTCCCTTTATTACTATACTAAATGAGCACTTAGTGTAGTCGTATACTGTATAATAAAAACGTGTAGAATCACACAAATATTGAGATAAACTGTGCATATCCTAGGTGTTGGGTATAGTGATGTCTACAGTCGTAGCTCTGGCGCTAGTTCAGAAGCGTCCACCAGAGGTCTCAAGAGAATCATTGGTAGGGAGAATTACCTGGGTGCCTAGGTCCCTGATCACCAAGCCTCAAGGAGTTAACATTCTATAGTAGTAGCATAACTTGTACTTGTTGTATCTTAATAAAAGCAAACGAGTAAAGGTTTTCTGATTACCCCGATTATATGGGATAATTGACCACTTGCGAGTTTCAGGCTATAAGGAAGTTGGAGCCGTAAACATCGACATTAAACAGAAATGCAATAATAATGTAGGTTTCTGAGGGATAGAAATTATGTTGAATTTTATTTTCTGTATTAATAAATGTGATACAACCTTATTTTGTCTGACATTTCTACATAATATCGATGTCTACGGCTCCAACTTCCTTATAGCCTGAAACTCGCAAGTGGTCAATAAATGCGATCTCCAAATAATCTACTTGTGGCCGATTGACATTACCACAATAACACTAGAATAGTAAAGGTGTTATATTAACCCTTTCACGCATTTATGACGCAGAGGTTGCCAGATTAGCAATAAGTAATAGAGTTCTCTCACTCATATAATTAACTCTCCAAAATTAGTTTTCTGCCCACAGCTAACTCAAAGACAACTGCAGAGGTTGAAGTAACTAAACTAAAGGTTTCTAAATACCCCTGATGGTAACAAAGGTTTTAAAGTATCCCCAATAGGTTCAAAATCGCGTCATATGTCTGATTGGGTTAAGGGGAAATGGGTCGTTTTTCTGGTTCACCTTCTCCCTCATGTTTAGCCCCATTAGATTTGATATTTTTAGACTTTTGCCCCATTAGTTTGGCGATTTTAAGACCTTTCGCCCAATTTCCTTGTAAATATTAAGACCTTTTGTGCCCTTTAGGTGTCGATTTTTTTTTTCATGGCGAGCGGCCTTCGACTGTCACATTTTTCTACTGAAAAATGTACAAATTAATCTAACGGATGTTTTTTCTAAGTTTGATGGAGGTCTACTGAGGAAACAAAAAGATAAATGAATATATTATACTGTATATAAATAGACCCCCCCAAATAACCACTGTCCCCTTAACCCTTTCAATGCGGGTGAAATTATTTGTCTGTATATTCTGGCTATCATTAGACGATTTTACTCTGTTTAGGAAGATTAATGGTAGCGAGCGAATTAACCCCTTCTGTACCGGCGATGTCTTTATAATATTTGTCTAGCTATATGTAGATGATTTTGTGCAGTTTAAGACGGATCTGTGGTAGTAAAAATGGTGAAGTGAGATGGTTCGAAGCCTGTTAATTGCTGTTAAACTGAATAAAATTGTCTAATATTAGCCAGAATAAAGCTATGTATTTCAGCTTGTCCTCCAGGCTAACATAAACTCCTTCCCAGACCTCCTTCAAACTAAAATAAATGTCCACTCAGACCCCCTTCATTCACTTGATTTATCACCTCCTATTATCACTTTCACATTCTTGATTTTCTCATAATTTGCATCTTTCTTCCCAGCAGCGGACTATCAAAAATGGAAGGGCTGGTTATACTAGCAGTCTTCGCCCTCTTTACAAACTCCTCGGTAGCAGTAACCAGTCCCTCCATCACCACCCTTGTTACCGAGAATACACACACGAGCAGAGACGACAGAGCTAATGAATTATTCTTGCTATTAAACCTGCTGGATAGCCTCTACATTCCTCAGTGTCTCGGAGTAGTTATCTCAGACCACGAGGATTTTGAGGTTGGACACTTATCAGCGGGAACTAACGCATCTGACATTTCGTCTTTGAAATATCCCAATTTGCATAAAAGTTTTCATTTCATTGATGGAACTAAGCCAAAAGTAAATCTGGTTACTTCACTTCATACAGATGCCCAAATGCGGAAGGCTATTAAGCACATCAACAAAAGAGCAATGGAAATGAATGCCTTTGCCTGTGTCAGCTACATGTTACCAAGACTACCAAATGCCAATCTCCTGTCTTTACTCCTTGATCGAACCTACAACGTAAGATTAAAACATTATTTTCTTGTCTACACCCACAATTCCAGGGAAGCAAAACAATTTCTTTTAGACCCTCTCCTGAAGAATATAGAGAACGTGGCAGCTCTCGTCCAAGAGGAGTCGCAAAACAAGAGCTATTGGCGTGTATTAATCCGCCAGCTCTTGCACCCTTCAGGCTCCCCGCAAGTCCTCACTGTAAACAGGTGGTCCAGAGACACAGGACTCACCAGTACAGAGAACATATTCCCCGAACAGATGGCTAACTTCTACGGAACCAAACTAGTAGGAGTAACAATGAAGTATATACCACTCATTGACTACAAGAAAACTGAAGGATCACTTGTTGTCGAACTTACAACCAGTGTACATAAATTTCTTGTGGACGTGATAGCTGAGAAGCTCAACTTCACATCTGAGATAGTTATGCCTGCAGATGGCCAATGGGGGGTCCTTAATAAAGACGTAAGTATATTAATTTTACCCTCTCAGGCTCACAGTTAATAGTTAATATCTAGCCATATAATCTATTTAATTATGTCAAAAAAATAGCTAAGTTAGCCTTCTAAAAATGTGTTCTTTAGTGCCTAGTCTATAGGCTAACTAAAAAGAAATTTTCAAACTTTATTGGGAGTATTTTTAGCTATATTTTATGCCAGTGAATACGTGAATAGAGCTTAAGCACAGGTACATACAGGTACATTTAACTTAAGGCAGTTGGTGAGGTATAGGCGTACCCAAACATACATTTAATGTGCTTTTTTCTGTCAATCAGGGTCACTTCAATGGTGTGGTGGGGGAAGTGGAGTTTGGACGTGCAGACTTTGCCCTGGACATGAACATCAACACCCAGAGGTTTGAGTTGGTGGACTTTACCAACTTCTATGTCTTTGATGCTCTTACTTTCCTTACGGCCAAGAGTCGCCCGGATCCTCTCTGGCGCAAGCTGATCACACCTTTCAGAAGTAAGAGTGAGTGGGAAAGTTTTTTTAGAGAGAATTAAAGGGGGCTATCTTTTTTTGTTGGTCTTATATTATTATTATTCAAGATAATAGTTTTATGATGTTTTCTAATTTATGTGGTATAATGTGACTTTGTTGTTGTGGTGCCATGTTCCCTGTCAATGCACCTTCTGCAGTGGGTGTGTGTGGCGGTGTCCTTGGGTGTTGGGTCACTACTGTACACCCTCCTTCAGAAGTCTCAGGCCCTCTTCTCCTCTTCCTCCACTTCTTCTTCCTCCTCCAGCACCTTCATGCTAGTCTTCGCCTCCTTCCTCCGCCAGTCTCTCACCCGCTACCTCCAGCTTTCGGCTTCCAGAGTGAGATTATTAACTTCTTTAACAATTTTAGATAGTTAAAATAGGTCTTCAGAGGCTATCAACCTTTCTGGATTATTAAGCCAGCACACTGCAAGTCAAGTACATTTTCAGGACTGGAGCCCCTTTTCGAGAACCCCAGTACCTTGTTGAACAATATATTTGTATTAGTTCTTAAGGTTCACAACAAAATGGTTAATCTATTGGCATCATGAAGGACAGTAATGCTGTTTTTACATATTTGAAGCTTTTTCTGAATATATCAAATCTCTACTCTATCAATTAACCTGTTTGATAAGTGAAGGGGTTCAAATGGACCTATCCCTAGAGTGGCAATCCCGCCAAGAATAAGACTTTCACAAAACGGGACGAATAGTACATCAACATATTGGATCACATACCCTCATCCACCCCAAGTATATTTTATGTACAGAAATGATGCGTGTTACGATCGGGTCTCGTATAAATCAGTGGCTCTTATACATTGGACTAGACTGGCATAAATGCAACAACGGAAACGCTAGATCCAACCCCTGATATATAATCCCGTCGAACAAAGAACACATATACCCTCCAGAGTTATATCTGCGATAGCGGGGTATCTTAACTCTCAGTATCTATGTGCTTCTACTATAGGCTGATGTTCTCTGAAACAGCCTATTACCTATAACATATGGTTGCTTAGTTATGGTACACAAGGAAAAGATAGTTAACTTAATTAAATCACAAGAGTGATCTAATGCAAACAAGAAGAAGGTTTACTTAACGTTACTTTAATCAATAATATCTGTCACTCCTTTATGAAAGAAAGTGTTGCAAAGTCCTCAAGCACCGAACAAGGAATCTTCTGAATAATGTCGGATGCTACTAAGAAGAACGTATCGGAAATGGAACCACAAAATAGCAGGAGGCAGGACAATGCACGTGTAGGCTAAATACACAAAAAGGCTGGACCTATAATTTTATTGGACACAAGAATATTATAAGCGGTGCAACAGTAATAATGCTCGCCACGAAAAAGTAGTACTCCTATTAACAAAACCGGTCTATGCTGGTTGTGTCTCTCTACAGCAACCTAGACCTCAAAATGCTTGTGTAGAAATAATGGGTATGCATAAAAGAGTATATGATCTAATCCAGCTAATGTCTACCCGGGTTAATAAAGTCTAGCTGGGATGCGCAAAGGTACAGAATTCTGGTGGAGCAAGGCAGCTCCTAGCCTAGTGTGGACCTTGGGTCTGTGCGGCCTGATTACGTTAATATGAAGGGGTGCTCTCTTGAGGATTCTCGATCACAAGTATCGAGTATCCTCCTGGCGACCCTCAAAAGTAAAAGCAAATAGAGTTAGAACAGTGTTGGGTGGATTAGGCAAGCAGCCCTCACGCACTACACAGTCTAAACTCCAAGGTACACAGACAAAAGATCCACCCAGGTAACCCACAGAATCCGTAGTGTCGTGCAGCTGAAAAGTAGCCTACACACAGTGAAAACACCAACAGCAAGGTACCTGATCCCTAGTCTAGCATTATTTAACCCTGTAGAAACATTAGTGATTGATGGAGACAGTCCGAGCAATACAATCTCCCAAAAAGACAATGACTATCTTCAACCTTAGCCTAGTACATAAGAAATGTGAGATCCAGCATATAATACAGTCTGGCCACCAATTCAAGGTGTGGATGCAGGGAACCAGAGGGGGATTGATATTAATAAAAGGTGAGGAAGTAGTGGAAATGATAGAGGCAGTAGAAGAGAAAGATTCTAAGACAAGAGTGTGGAACAGTTCATGGGAGATGCTTAGAGTATGCTGTCTGGGACGGATCTGACCAGGATATTCCCAGGGACCGCATGGCTGGAGTCCCAGTTCGCAGGAATGGCACAAGGGCGCACGACAGTCGCCCAGTAAGCAGCCGCCTAGTAGGCCGTGTTAAGCAGGAGGCAACGAATCCCGCGAGGCCTACGTAAGGGGGCCAGCCACGCGCCACACTCACCACCAAGTCACACCACCTGGTCTCTCTCTCTCTCTCTCTCCCGCTCGCCTTCCCATCATTCAACTACTTAACACAATACTTTCAATTGACTAAATAAAATAGAAAGGATTGTGACAGACGAAAACAAAGAACAGTTCTGAACTGTCTGCAACACAAGCTTTCTCGAGAAGGAAAGTACACAATGATAGGTAGACTGTAGCTACATTATCTGCCCTGGCGAGTCCTAGCGAGTAAGCCATGCGGTTCTGGGGGAAGCGGTGAGCGTCACATGCGGTAATGGCGTGGTTGTGGTAAGTAGCCGCAAGGTTGTCTTGCGTAAGCAATTGAGTCAGAGGGTGGAGGATTTTTTATAATATCTCCCATATATCTCCCATATAAAGTAATATTATTGCATTATATGTGCATAGATTTGAAGACACCTGCAAAGAATTGGGACCCAGAAATTCAGTGTCGAGAATGATTTTGTAATAAATAAGAGTCAAAAGCAAAGTCATGAGTGAGAGCATGAGCTAGGAGGGAGGTAAATATGCAAGGCTCCTCACCTCCTCATCCACTGCTTGCAGAGTACCTTGTGGCAGTTTTAAGTCCCCCTCCTTCTCTCTCTCATATTTCCATAGGATATAGGATATATTTCGTATTGAGGTATCGAGTGACTGTCCCTGAGCACTCCTACTGCCTCCACCATTATGAGGGAGGAAAAGTGAGGAGTAATGGTGTGAGTATGTTGCAATGTTTGGTATCGAGAGTTTCCACTTTGTCCCAGTTGTCATCCAATTTTCATACGAATCCTGCCTTTTCTGCTGTTTTGGTGCATGTTTGAATAGCTTGCCTCAATCGAGTCCTGCCGCATTCAGTCAACAAAACCTCTACTGAGTGCTGCCGCATTTTAGAGGTTAAGCTAACTGGTTATTATTAAGTTAAATATAATTGTCTGGAGGTCGAGAGAATTGAAGGAGGGTTGATAGCCTATGAAGTCCTATTTTTACTAACTTATGTATTCATCCCCACAAGGTGTTTCTAGGGTTTTGGTTTCTGTTTGGGCTCCTGGTGACTGCCCATTACAGCACCGCCCTCACCAGCAGTCTGGCCGTGCCCTTTGCTCCGCCCACCATAGACACTCTCGACCAGCTCCTCCAGTCGGGACTTAAATTGGGGCAGAAGGGAGCAAAGGTGAGCGTGACTTTCTCTCTCTCTCTCTCACTTTCTCTTTCTCAACTTGTTTTATCTTTCTGTCTCGATTCTTCATTTCTACCAATGAGTCCTTTACATGAGGAATTTCAAATCATTCACATTCCAGAATACATTTGAGATATATTTACAAATCTATGAGGCCATGTAGAAATAATCAACCAGAATTTCTTGTATTTGCATTAACAACTATAACATTTAACAACTATAACATCTACAACTAGGGCTTTGCATACCAATTCTTCGAGTCAAGTGATGTCCCTGTGTATCGGAGGATGTTCAAGCAGTTTGAGTTCCACGAGACCTCCGAGATGATCCGGCTGGTGGGCGAGGGAGAGCACGCCTTGGTCAACCAGCGGATCCATATGTCCATGTTGGCGGCTATGTACAATAAGAACCCGAGGAGGAAGACTGATCTACACGTGGCCACTCAACAACTCTATAACTCCGGATATACTGGCTTGATCCCTAAGGTGAGTAACGGCGTAAGTCAGTATGCTAGGGTAAAAATCGGTACCATGAGAAGGGGCTTCTAGCTACAATAATTATAATCTACAGGATATTATTTTCTTATTATTGTGGAGACTTATGATTTCGGTATGAGGTCCCCGATCACTTAACCTTTAATAGGGCAAGAGGCCAATATTTATCATGCGAGGGATTATACAAATTTGGATACAACACTCCCGCCTCACAAAGGGTTAATAACCATTTATTGAAGATTATGCATTTGGACAGTACCAATCCATGTGACATCGGGATCTAGCCCATCAACTATTAGGGATCACGCGTACTTCAGGGTGAAGTAGTTTTTGACACTGTTGTGAATTGCTGCCATCTATTTGAACAGGTGGTAGACAGTTTGAGTTGTCTAATAGATCTTCATGCGGATGCAGCCATAGCTTGGCATTGGAGTCACCAAGGCCTTGACCTCGGTGATTGCCTATATTCTGTTGCTTTTCAGTGTAGAGAGGTGAAAAAGGGTGTTGTAGAGAGAGGAAGGTGTTGAAGTGGCTTTGTTATGCGTTTTATTAGTCTGTATGAAAGGTTACTAGATATTTTGCTATAGATTAATGAAACGTCTATTACCCAGGGTGCCCCCCATCTGCGGCCTTTCAACGCTGTCATACGGAGGCTGCTGGAGTCTGGCATCTATAACAAGTGGTTGGAGGACGTGTTGCCTTATTTTATAGAGAAGTCACTCAAAGACGCTGGGGGTGGTGACCCTGAGGAAGCCACCAACACTGATCTGGATACTAATAAACAGGTGAGGTTGAGGGGGGATGGCCGTATTTATTTCCTCATTTATGTCTATTTATTTTGTTCTATTTGCTCAGGCCCATTTCCCATTTTTGTTTTTTCTTTTCTGGGGGTGTATCTAAAGTATACATATTTTTAGTTTCCTCCCGAGACCTCCATCAAGCTTTAAAAAACACCCCCAAGACCCTCCTTCAAGATAAATTTGTACATTTTTCGATAGAAAAAAAATCCGGCCAACGGCCGGATATAGTCTTTGAAGTCTTGAAGTCTTATTTAAATATATTAATGGTTTACTCATTCCATTCCTTTCTCTCCATAGGTGGTGTTGAGTTTGAGTCACCTCCAGGGCCCCTTCTTTCTGTTGTTCTTTGGCACTGGAGCTGGTATATTGGGGTTATTGTTGGAGCTACTCTTTAACTGCCGCTGGTCAAAACTACATGGACTTTATCATTTAGTTTGTATATCATTAAACGCTACAAAGAGTATATAGTAGAACTCTTGTATAATTTAATCCTACATTGACTTTTATCATTTAGCTTTACTATCATTAAACCCTACATGGACTTTATAATTTTTTTTTTATTTTTTTTTTTTATTTTTTTATTTTTTTTTGGTTGTTGACTTTAAATGTCTTTTTTCTGGACTCCCATTTCTCATGGTGTTATTGTTGGAGCTACTCTGTAACTGCCGCTGATCATGCAACGATTATATTAGCTTTATGTCGTTTTTTTAGTTTTTTTTTCTTCTATATTCCAACTACTCCCTTTCGGGCATAGGCTGAGAGCCTTTACACTACACCGCTGAACACGGTGAGGCCCGTGAGGTCTTGTTCCAGTCTAGGGAGTGAGACATGCGAAGCACCCCGGCTCGAAGCAACTCCATCTCTCAAGCGGCTCCGCCTCTGCGCTTCACAGTGTCATCCCCCACACTCGGACCCTCACTTTCAGAACGAAACCTATTGAGCAATTAACTTGTGTGCTTCTATCTTCCTTCTAGATTAACCCCTTGAAGCTCTGACGCGTTTTCGCAGTATATTTTGGCTATCATTAGACGATTTTATGCAGCTTAGGAAGGATCTGTGAGTATTAAAAGAGTAAAGACAATCTTAATCAACCCTCTGACTTCCATATATCCCTTCCTAATCTGAATTTATTCTTCTAATAATTACCAGAAAACAGAAAAGAAATTAGTATTGAATCTTGAGAGGGTTAACAGTTAGAATGGGTTTAATGTACGGTCTGCTAAATTGGTTAGAGTGTGTTGGGTTATATATTGGTTAGAGTGTGTTGGGTTATATATTGGTTAGAGTGTGTTGGGTTATATATTGGTTAGAGTGTGTTGGGTTATATATTGGTTAGAGTGTGTTGGGTTATATATTGGTTAGAGTGTGTTGGGTTATATATTGGTTAGAGTGTGTTGGGTTATATATTGGTTAGAGTGTGTTGGGTTATATATTGGTTAGAGTGTGTTGGGTTATATATTGGTTAGAGTGTGTTGGGTTATATATTGGTTAGAGTGTGTTGGGTTATATATTGGTTAGAGTGTGTTGGGTTATATATTGGTTAGAGTGTGTTGGGTTATATTTACATTTGGAGATAATCAATAACCTGATTATTGCAAGGACCCTTCCAAATCAGTCTTGATGGTGTGATGATTTGTTTTTTTTAAGATCTGTATGTAGTAACCCAGGTTCGAATCCCGGGACGACACATGCTTTCATAAATGTCATTGGGAGGTGTTTGATGTTGAGAGTGGAATAAATACAAATATAATATAGTCTGGTTAATTATATTGTTAAATATTATGTAAATCTTCATTAACCCATTCTGTACCGGCGATTTTTTTTTTTTTTTTTAATTCTAGTAATATTTAGACGATCTTGTGCAGCCTAAGAAGGATCTATGGCAGTAAGAAGGGTTATTTGAGATCGTTCGAAGCCTGTTAGTTGCTGCAGGCCCTTTTTAAACTGAATAATATAGTCTATTAGTAGTCAGCATATAGTTAATATGACGGCACCAGTACTGAACGGTTAACCCATTCAATACCTGTGACATCTGTTTGTCTACATTTCTGCTACATTTAGACAGTTTTATGAAGCTTGGAAAGGATATATTATTATGTTCTATCCAACAACCAACTCTACTCCTAAAATCGATTAATGAAATATTACAAACACATGTGGCAGTCCGTGGATTCGAACCCAGGACGCTCACACCGAAAATCAACACCTTATGCATTGCGCCACGAAGACAGTCAAAGAATGGTGGACACTGCCTACGATTTATTATGCAACTTCGAATCCTGCATATCAATCTATGCATGTACACGCATCCCAACTGCAACTCACGTAGGCTATGCATATGTGAATGGAAAGAGCAATTAATGGGGGCCGGGGCCTTAACCACTAGGGAAGTCCTCTCGATAAATTACTCCTGAACCAATATAAATTATTATGTTCTATATTATAGTAGATAAAAGGATTGAGCTTATCTTCTGGCCTTTTAATTGGTAGACGTCCTTCTAATAAAATCATCTATCTCTCTCTCTCTCTCATTAATTTCCTTACTATCAAATTTTCCACCTCTACAAGAATTTAGTCCCGACCACCTCGCTGGGATCGCAAGGTCTATGTGGCCAGTGTGTATGTGACGTACATCTATGACAATTCATTCTCTCTCTCTCTCTCTCTCTCCTGTGACGTCATTATGGGGGAGGTACCGGGGACTTGTTTATATACAGGGGAGGAGTGATGTGTGGCACTGCAGACCTTACCTCGCCACCGGGAACTCGGCTGTAGGTAAGTCTAGTGCTCTCTCTCTCTCTCTCCAGAAGTGAGCACATATTTACCAGAGGACGCGAGAGGATTTACTTTGCATATACATCTAGCTCCAATTGTTCGCAGATACAGTATATTAAAATATATCAGCACAACCATGAGACGGCTATGCATTGTTTCCTCTTACGGCGAAATTAATAGTACTATCCATGGGAACTATACACGAAAAGTGGATCATAAAAATTGATGATGGTGTAATGGTTCCATTGTTTAAGATCTGTGCTTTATCTGTTGACAACTGTACATTACTTTGCTTATGTGTATGAAGGAGACAAAAGGCAGGCTGCCAGTAACGAGTGTCTCCCTCAAAGCTAGAGAGCCAAATTCAAGGGACGTTGGGGTCAACATATATGTTCACACGAAGTTTAAAGAAGTCTAAGTCATAGGATGAAGAAAAGATTGGTTGAGAGAGAGAGTTCCAGAGTTCACTTGTTGAGTAAAAAAAAGAGAAAATGTGTTCATTCTTGGGTTAGAGAGCTTGACAGAATTGGAGTGGGGCTGTGTTGAAAGGCAGGTGCCTTCGGATTTTCCCCTTAGTTCAAGTGCATGGGAAGGTGGCTATTATGTATGAACAGCTCTCAATGTCATTATCACTATTTAAAACATTACGTAAAATGTTCAAGATTAGGGTAAATGATGCGATTCTGAATTTTTCCTCCAGGCAATCAAATAACACAGAAGGATAATAATGGACGATCACCGGGGAAAGCAGAGCGTCAACCGGTACCGGATCGTGTGGCTCTGGTTGGAGGGGATGGCGGCCCACGACATCACTCGGGAAACCAGTGCCAGTCTTTCCACCGTGTACCGCTGGATCAGACACTGGTCCAGGACAGGCACATTGGTCCAGAGGTGCTCCAAGATCAAGAGGTCTAGTCTTTATTCGCTGGATTCTTGGAACACCCTGGGATATGTGGACTCCTGGAACACCCTGGGATATGTGAACTCCTGGAACACCCTGGGATATGTGAACTCCTGGAACACCCTGGGATATGTGGACTCCTGGAACACCCTGGGATATGTGAACTCCTGGAACACCCTGGGATATGTGAACTCCTGGAACACCCTGGGATATGTGAACTCCTGGAACACCCTGGGATATGTGAACTCCTGGAACACCCTGGGATATGTGAACTCCTGGAACACCCTGGGATATGTGGACTCCTGGAACAACTTGGGATACGTGGACTCCTGGAACACCCTGGGATATGTGAACTCCTGGAACACCCTGGGATATGTGAACTCCTGGAACACCCTGGGATATGTGAACTCCTGGAACACCCTGGGATATGTGAACTCCTGGAACACCCTGGGATATGTGGACTCCTGGAACACCCTGGGATATGTGGACTCCTGGAACACCCTGGGATATGTGAACTCCTGGAACACCCTGGGATATGTGGACTCCTGGAACAACTTGGGATACGTGGACCCCTGGATGAGCACGAGACCAATGAATTCATGGAACAGCCAAGGATTCTTGGCCTGGAAAGGCACAAGAATTGTGGATTCATGGAAAAGCCTAGCACCCATGGACTCCTGGAAAAGCCTGGCTGGCACCCACGGACTCGTGGAAAAGCCAAACACCCATGGACTCCTGGAAAAGCCTGACACCCACAGAATCCTGGAAAAGCCAAACACCCATGGACTCCTGGCAAGACAAGAGACCAACTGATTCGTGGAAAAGCCTTTGACCTGCAAGCTCCTGGAATAATTTAGAACTGAATAGATAGGTAAGCCTGGGATCCATGGAATCCTGGAAAAGTCTTGAACCAATATGATCCTGGAAAGCGTCCGGGTAAAACTTTGGACCCTCTGATTCCTGGAAAACCAATAGAGAAAAAACAATACTCTGTTCCTTTTCAACCGACGATAAATTGAATCCCTTAGTAACTATTTTATCGAGAGTTAATGGAAAAAATATGAAACTAATATGTGTCTGCATTATATTAAGACCAAGTTTATATAGTTAGCACCATATTTCACTACAAAATCTTCAAAACAACTGAGAAATCTTGATGGGAACTGTGCATTTTATCGTCTGTTGAAAAGAAACAAACTATAGAACAGTGAACTCTTGGAAAATTATGGGAATAGAGACCTTCTAGATAAGCCCTTCTGTACCGGCTGCGTCCCTTTAACTTTACTCTGGCTACTATTAGACTATTTTATTCAGTTTAAAAAGATCCTCCAGCGATTGACAGGGTTAGAACTATCTCACTTAACCATTTTTACTACCATAGATCTTTCCTAAACTGCATAAAATCGTCTAAATATAGCTAGAATATAATTAAAAAGACGTCACTGTTGTGAAATTTAATATATGAAAATTATTTCATTGGTTACGTAATGGAAGAGCTATTGATAGTGTGAGGAACTGGCGCTAATCACAATATGAATATACCATCTTTAATAATATTTTATATAGAGACTAATAAATGAATACACCTTATCAATGCATATTATTTATCCTTTTAAATTGTTTCAGATAAAAAGCTTTTATTATTAAATTAATATTTGTAATACATGAACAAAAACAATGGCAATATAGATTAACTACATAATACAGAGGTGTTGTGATGTGGACAATGAATTTAAAAATATATTAATGGTAAAATGCGTAATAATATATATATACTGTGTAATATATATATATATATATATATATATATATATATATAACTGTCCTTTATTTTGAGTGAGTGCTTGTATTAATAATAATTACTTTGATTATTAATGCAATTAGATTTAAACTATCTTCATAATTCAATAAATAATTACTGGATATTTTCATTACGCCATTAAATTCATTTTACATCTGGTCGTGCCTTATGGAGAGTCTAAGACACTTCACCCTCTTGCTGATAATAAGACGCTTCACTCCATTTAGGTGCGACTATCATAATTATTTCAAAAAGTTACTTAATATTTCAATATAATTATGTATTATATAATGCATTATATTCCGAGAGTAGTAGACTTATGGCTTACTATCTTCCGAGAGGAGTAGCCTTATGGCTTACTATCTTATCTACAGTATTTACGTCTATCTAGTATAAAATTAAAGTTTAGATACCAGAAAATATTGCTTAACATATTTCATGTTGCTTGCACATTTGCTTATTGAATTGACAGCATGTGTGGGTTTCATATGGTATGGTATATATCAAGTAAAGATTTAGAATAATCCTATTTTTAGGGGATTGTGGCTGTTTGTTTAGTCTATTTATTCAGTTATTCATATAATTTTTAGTTTCCTCGGTAGACCTCCATCAAGCTTAAAAAGAACACCCCCTAGACCCCCCCTTCAAGATAAATTTGTCCCGGCCAAAGGCCGGTTCCTCTTAAAATGACAGGCTCGCTATCGCTCGCCAGGAAAAAATATACACCTAAATGGCACGAAAGGTCTTAAAATTGACGACAAAATGGGACAAAAGGTGTTAATATCGTCAAACTAATTGGCCGAACGTCTGAAAATCTCAAAACTAATGGGCCTAAACACGAGGGAGAAAGTGGTCCAGAAAACCGGCCCATCTCCCCTTAAGGAAAGTATATTCTACCTCATTTATTATAGTCTGTTTATTATTAGCAGGCCAAAAATCTTGACCACTAACTTTGATAACTCAAACGACTCCAGTAATCGAGCTATTATTTATACCATTTGGGAAGAGTCAGCAAGGGAATAGGTGTGGAAACTTACAGGCCATTTACTCCAGCACCTTTTGAGTTACAGAAGTTTGGAGTCACAATTTCTAGCTTACCTATAATGAATGGACTATAGTTTCAGATTTGGAGATGGCACTACCGATGACTCCTGCGGTCCTCATTCTCCTCCACCTCCTCAAGTTATCTGAAGGGGAGCTTGTGGATGTCCTAACTGATGGGGTGAACATATATCCAGATGACACGACTACCGAATTGTCTTTACTGTGGGATCTCCTGGACACTCGCTATACTCCCCAATGCCTCAGGGTGGTTATATTGTACTTTGGTGTCGACAGGAATTCGACAGGTGAAAAAGGGGGACATACCATTTCAGATACCCTATTCGCACAGCCTGCTAGGAAATACTCAAGCATAAGACAGAAGGGTAGGTTTGATATACTTAAGCCTAAGATCAATATAATGGCCTCACTCACAAACATCTATCCAGTTATCGATGCTATCAGGTATATTAATCATAAAATAGCAAGTGTTAATTCACAAGCCTGCGTGACCTACATGCTGCCTCGACCCCCAGATCCTCAGCTCTTCTTAGAACTCACAGACGTCGCCACCAAAAAGATGATAACTCGAAATTTCCTCGTACGCACCCAGAACTACTCCGATGCTGAACGATTTCTCCAAGATTCTCGGCTTAGGAAGGAGGAGAACGTGGCAGCTCTCGTCCAAGAGGAGTCTCAAAACAAGAGCTACTGGCGTGTATTAATCCGCCAGCTCTTGCACCCTTCAGGCTCCCCGCAAGTCCTCACTGTAAACAGGTGGTCAAGAGACACAGGACTCACCAGTACGGAAAACATATTCCCAGAACAGATGGCCAACTTCTACGGACAAAAACTCACTGGAGTAACTTTGGATCACATACCTTTCTCGGATTTCCAGAGATTTCCTGGATCTCTGTACATAAAGTTTAAACCTTGTGTGGATCTGTATCTGATTAACACGATTGCCAGACAGCTTAATTTCACTTACCAGATGAAGATGCCTGCTGATGGAGAATGGGGTTTTCTAAATAAAGAGGTAAGTGCTTATGAATCATTTAAGCTAAATCAATAGCTAAGTGGAATAGCAAAGATTATTACAAGTTTCAGTATCAGGAAGCTTGTCATAGGATACAAAAATTACGTTCCAGGTAATGTCCATAGAATTACCCAGATCAATAGGAATTTTATACGATAACGCAGCTCTTCAATTAGCAAAGTAAAGTTAAAGAAAGGTAATTTTTTCCCTGCAAGTTTGCTCCTTAGATCTCTATGCAGCATAACAAGATAACCTCCCTTTGATATAACAAGATAACCTCCCTTTGAGATAACCTCCCTTTGAGATATATTTGTACATTTTTTAGTAGAAATATGTCCTGGCCGGATGCCTGTTCCTCCCGAATTACAGGCACGCTATTGCTCACCAGGACAAATTAGACACCTTAATGGCATGAAAGGTCTTTAAACTGAGAGAAATGGGACGAAGTTAATAAAATCTACCAACTAATTGTACGAACGTCTTAAAATCTCAAAGCTAATGGATCCCGAAAAAATACCCCCCTTAAGGAAAAGGTAGAGGGCTTATGGTAGGCTACACTTGGCCATATCATTGGCCTTTGTAGCCTATGGTAGGTCAGTTATCCAGCCTGGTACACAGGAGCTACTACATATTACCTTGGTTATCATTATTTACTTCCACATCACTATACTCTTTCTTTTCAACCGACTGTAAATTGCAAAGTTCATATAAAGATTTCTCAGTTATTTTAAAGATTCTGTAGTGAAGTATGGTGCTAATTATATGAACTTGGTTTTAATATGATGCAGAGATTTAGTAATTTCATATTTTTCCATTAAGTATCGAAAAATTAGCTGCTAAGGGATTCAAATTATCGTCAACTGAAAGGAAAGTGATAAAGTATGATAAGCATATATAATAATACTCTTTAATTCTGTCCCATCTCCATAGGGTCATTTCGTAGGTGTCGTGGGTGACGTTGAGTTTGAGCGGGCCAACTTCGCGTTCGATCTGTCGGTGACCCTGGACAGAGCCCGACTGGTAGACTTCACCCAGTACTACTTCTTTGACGGCCTAACCTTCATCACAGCTAAGAGTCGTCCGGATCCATTGTGGCGCAAACTGATCACGCCCTTCAGAGGTGGGATATAGATGCCCCCCTTCTTCCTCATGTTTAGCCCCAGTACTATTCCATCCAAGCCGTTAGCTTCATCACTGCCAAGAGTTGGCCCGATCCACTGTGGTGCAAACTGATCACTCCCTTCAGAGGTGAGGGACAATATCAAAGCTCCTGACTATTTCCTATTTAACTCTGTGAACACATAATCACATCCAATGAAAGACAAAAGGTAGCGATCACTCATCCCAACCTTTGGTGTCTATGCATCCATAATTGGCGGATGGACAGAAAACCTGGCACCACAACAACCAGGTCATTATGACGCCATACAAGCTAAAGTATATGCTGAAAAGATTATAATTATTACCACTTAGCAATGCAAAAGCAATGTTATCATAAAAAGTGAAAGAGGTCAGCCTCCTAAATAGATATACTCATCTCCATGGGTACCAAGCTCCACCTTCTGAGCTTGATGGCTGTGACACGATCCCACCGTGACTCCCAACTAGCACGAACTGCAAGCATAAGTGGAGTACACATATTAGAAGCAGGCAGAGAGTAATCTCCAAGTTGCAAATGTCTAGCCTTTGCCAATGCATCCACCCGCTCATTACCTCCGACACCAATTTGCGCGGGAACCAGCAGAAATCACCTTCCTTGACGATCACTGAGGAACAGCCACTCTAAAATAGCTCAGACTATAGGATGGAGAGAAATAAAAGATTGCAAGGCCAAACCCCTTGAGAGTCACTAGAAATAGTAAAATAATTGTACTGATTGACAGATGGAGTACCTGGTAACATTCAGACAGATGGGTGATTGCAGATTCATGGACAAGGCAGTCGACCACCACAAGCCAATAAGGGAAACTGCTACAGATAGACACTGCAGCAAATATCTACGCCCCTCCTCCTCAATAACCTTTTATTAAAATATATATGCGACACTTGCATTTGTACACAAATTTACAGAGATATACAATTTATTAACTACTGTCAGTTAATTTCCCTTGTAGGTTATGTATGGTTATGTGTGTTGGTCTCCGTGGGTGGTGGGTCGCTGCTCTACCACGTCATCTACCACGCCCAGGTCACTCTCACCTCCTCCCATATCCTGTCCTCCCGTGCCTTCATGCGAATTTGGGCCTCCTTCTTCAGTCAATCTCTACATAACTACCTCTCACTACAAGCTGGCAAAGTAAGATCTAATGTATATGTTAAGTTTGAAGCTCTTCCTTCTCATGCAAACATTATTCACAATTGCTTTAAATTTTTGAAATTGTGACTGGATTAATTAAAGAGGCTTCTTAATGCCATACTTATCGAGGACAAAACCAGTGCATGGGTGCATGAGTTACTAACTTTCATAACCGTCATTAATTGACTTTTTACCTTGTCTCCAGGGCCCTTTTTGGTTTGATTTTTCTAGTAAATTCCTTTAAAGTATAGTTATAAATTGAGTTTGCAATAATGACAGTATTTAGTCCATAGGTTGCATCTTTCTTTAGTATTACACATTCGGTTAGTTATGTGTCCAATTTCCCTTTATCAGATATTTCTGGGGTTCTGGTTCCTGTACGCCTTCCTGGTAACCACGTACTACAAGACCTCCCTCACCAGCACCCTAGCCGTGCCCTTCGCTCCTCCTACCATAGACACTCTTCATGAGCTCCTACAATCCGGGCTGTCATTTGGTATGAAAACTGCAAAGGTTAGTGTAACCTACTGGCTTAGTGCTACACTTAAACCATCGAGAATAAAGACGCATTTTAACCCATACTGTACCAGAGGATATTACCATAAATGTACCCTCCAGTACCAGGCAGTGTTGCCAAAATGGCTTCAGAGGCAAGAGAGCACACCCTCCACCTCCAAAGTTGGCCAGCTTGTGGAGGCTCACAACCAAGCTGAGAAATGTTGCCACCTCCTCAGAGCAGTGCCTACAAGTCATGTTAGCAGCTACCGCTCGATAGTGGCAGTTACAAGGACCGCATATTACTGACAGCCATTGTCCGCCACTGGTACTGGCGAGTAGTATATTCGAGCGATGGTAAATATACAATTACATTTAGCTTTGAAGGATCTGTGAGAGTCTGTCATACTTGAATTGGTGGAGACTCCATAGATTTCGAGAGATTTTACTTAAAGCTCCATAATGCAGTCTACTTTTAACCAAACTAAATGGAAGAAATGCATCCTCAGGCACTGAAAGAGTTAATCAAATTATCAAAAACAAAAACACTAAAACATCAAAGAATAACTTTAAATTATTTCAAATTCAGGGGTGGTCTCTGCAATTCATACTGACAGGGCTGGTTGTGAAAATCTTATTGATGCTTATGACTTTGGTACCAGGAGTGTCCCTATTCTCTCTTCGTTAACTTTTTAGGATCCAGGAAGTTGTGGATTACTGGATCCTGGTTCCAGCGGCTGGACTTACACCACAGGACTTGGTATTTCCCTGTTTGAATATTGGAGATTAATCATATCCTTCAGATTTGCCAAGATTAAAAGAATGCAGAGTTCTTTGCTACTGACAATAACTAGTTGTTGTGGACTTTAGCTAAAATATGCAGTTTGATAGTTTCAAATCAGGTGCTTGGTCACCTGAAGAAGTATCCCAGGAATCTGATTATCATTTCTTCCACCATGACTTTAAACCTGCATATCAAACCATGAAGAAGTTCTGCTCTAAACTCAACCCTCATGGTATCATTTTACAGTTGGCACATGGTCAAGTTGCATTTGACATGGATAGAGTGTGGGACCTTATGGGCTGAGTGCTTAGAGCAGCTGTGCATGTCTGAATCCCGGCACTGGCAAGCAGTTCCAACCAGTGAATAACCAGTCAAGTGCAAGACCCACCAATTAATAAAGACCTAACTACAATTGGGATGTAAGGAAGGCTGTGGCTAGGGTGGAGGGTGGAAAGGCACTTGGTGTCTTGACATTTTCAGGAAAAGGTGGAAGGTGAGAGTGCAGCCATGATCTATAAGTTGCATGCGGTCCACTCTGCCTTTATCAAACTGGTACTATTACTCCTTAATGGAGATGTGGCTTATTCATCTTTATCTGATAATGGAAAGGGGATAGACAGGAGGCAACAACTTCCGAGAGGTTACATTGCTGAGCATGCCACAAAAGGTTTATGCTTACATTTTGCTGAAGTAGATTCGAAGATCATCCAAAATTTCAGAGGCCTCAAACCAAAGAAGTGACAAATAAGATCGAACTCTAACATTCTGGTCTCTCAAGGAACGTTAAACTTAGGAGAACTGCCAATTACTTCTGTTGATCCGAGAAAGGCTTCTGATACAGAGTATTTGGAGAGACTATGGGAACTTCTGCGTTGTGGGATAATCACTGTGACCAAACTTGTGTGGTTGATTAATTGATTGATGGATAATATGGCATAACTTTTTCAAGTAATTTAAACCTTTGAATATCATCATATAACATAAACCAAGAGAAAATATAAAATATCATTGTACTGCAGAGGATAACACTTATATTATTTCCTCCCTAGGGCTCCGCATACGCCCTGTTCTCCACGTCCGAGGTCCCTCTCTACAAGCACATGTTCCAGCAGATGACCTTCCACACCACACCTGAGAACATGCGGAAGGTGGCCGAGGGGGACTACTCCTACGTGTACTTCAGGAGCCACGTTACTCTACTGGTGGCCATGCACAACAATAACCCCAAGAGGAAGTCTGATATACACATCGCCACCGAGGAGTTCTTTCCATCGGGTTATGGTTGTGCTGTCCCCAAGGTATTGTTAGAAGAAATCGGCCTTCGGCCGTGCCCTATTTCTATCGATAACTAAAGACACTTAGCTTGAAGGGTGGTTATTTTTGTAATTAAAGGAAATCTGGGGAAGTGTTTTTTTTTTAGCTTACGGAACAAACTAAATACATTGCTGGAAAATGGCAAAAGCTAGCAAAATGTTCAATAATAGAATATACCCTACAAAACGTCGAACCAGATAGTGTTATCTCTACAATGGTATAGTCAGGTCAGGTGAAGGTATTGAGGGATAAGCCTTTACAACGGCACCTCGTTGCTACTTTCTACTTTCATAGTTTTCTGAAGAGTGTAGAGAGAGGAGAGGGGTGTTGGAATGGCTTTGTTGTGGGTGTTATTAGTCTATACGTCATCGAGGTGTCCCCCGACTGGGTACGAGCATGTGAAACACGCTAGGACGTGTTTATCTGATGCATCTGTATATCCATCTTGTTGCCTCCGTCGGGAATTCTACGTCAGGCTAATTACCTCTCCTAGCATTCTTCTTCTTCTTGTTGCTCTTCTGTTTGTTGATCTGGATCAGCTGAAAGTCTTCTCAAAAATAAAGTATGGTTGGCCAAATATGTCGTGCCTCCGCTGTCATTACGTTTTGCTCGCTGTGTGCTGGCAGATGTTGAATATGTCGTGCCTCCGCTGTCATTACGTTTTGCTCGCTGTGTGCTGGCAGATGTTGAATATGTCGTGCCTCCGCTGTCATTACGTTTTGCTCGCTGTGTGCTGGCAGATGTTGAATATGTCGTGCCTCCGCTGTCATTACGTTTTGCTCGCTGTGTGCTGGCAGATGTTGAATATGTCGTGCCTCCGCTGTCATTACGTTTTGCTCGCTGTGTGCTGGCAGATGTTGAATATGTCGTGCCTCCGCTGTCATTACGATTTGCTCGCTGTGTGCTGGCAGATGTTGAATATGTCGTGCCTCCGCTGTCATTACGATTTGCTCGCTGTGTGCTGGCAGATGTTGAATATGTCGTGCCTCCGCTGTCATTACGTTTTGCTCGCTGTGTGCTGGCAGATGTTGAATATGTCGTGCCTCCGCTGTCATTACGTTTTGCTCGCTGTGTGCTGGCAGATGTTGAATATGTCGTGCCTCCGCTGTCATTACGTTTTGCTCGCTGTGTGCTGGCAGATGTTGAATATGTCGTGCCTCCGCTGTCATTACGTTTTGCTCGCTGTGTGCTGGCAGATGTTGAATATGTCGTGCCTCCGCTGTCATTACGTTTTGCTCGCTGTGTGCTGGCAGATGTTGAATATGTCGTGCCTCCGCTGTCATTACGTTTTGCTCGCTGTGTGCTGGCAGATGTTGAATATGTCGTGCCTCCGCTGTCATTAAGTTTTGCTCGCTGTGTGCTGGCAGATGTTGAATATGTCGTGCCTCCGCTGTCATTACGTTTTGCTCGCTGTGTGCTGGCAGATGTTGAATATGTCGTGCCTCCGCTGTCATTACGTTTTGCTCGCTGTGTGCTGGCAGATGTTGAATATGTCGTGCCTCCGCTGTCATTACGTTTTGCTCGCTGTGTGCTGGCAGATGTTGAATATGTCGTGCCTCCGCTGTCATTACGTTTTGCTCGCTGTGTGCTGGCAGATGTTGAATATGTCGTGCCTCCGCTGTCATTACGTTTTGCTCGCTGTGTGCTGGCAGATGTTGAATATGTCGTGCCTCCGCTGTCATTACGTTTTGCTCGCTGTGTGCTGGCAGATGTTGAATATGTCGTGCCTCCGCTGTCATTACGTTTTGCTCGCTGTGTGCTGGCAGATGTTGAATATGTCGTGCCTCCGCTGTCATTACGTTTTGCTCGCTGTGTGCTGGCAGATGTTGAATATGTCGTGCCTCCGCTGTCATTACGTTTTGCTCGCTGTGTGCTGGCAGATGTTGAATATGTCGTGCCTCCGCTGTCATTACGTTTTGCTCGCTGTGTGCTGGCAGATGTTGAATATGTCGTGCCTCCGCTGTCATTACGTTTTGCTCGCTGTGTGCTGGCAGATGTTGAATATGTCGTGCCTCCGCTGTCATTACGTTTTGCTCGCTGTGTGCTGGCAGATGTTGAATATGTCGTGCCTCCGCTGTCATTACGATTTGCTCGCTGTGTGCTGGCAGATGTTGAATATGTCGTGCCTCCGCTGTCATTACGATTTGCTCGCTGTGTGCTGGCAGATGTTGAATATGTCGTGCCTCCGCTGTCATTACGTTTTGCTCGCTGTGTGCTGGCAGATGTTGAATATGTCGTGCCTCCGCTGTCATTACGTTTTGCTCGCTGTGTGCTGGCAGATGTTGAATATGTCGTGCCTCCGCTGTCATTACGTTTTGCTCGCTGTGTGCTGGCAGATGTTGAATATGTCGTGCCTCCGCTGTCATTACGTTTTGCTCGCTGTGTGCTGGCAGATGTTGAATATGTCGTGCCTCCGCTGTCATTACGTTTTGCTCGCTGTGTGCTGGCAGATGTTGAATATGTCGTGCCTCCGCTGTCATTACGTTTTGCTCGCTGTGTGCTGGCAGATGTTGAATATGTCGTGCCTCCGCTGTCATTAAGTTTTGCTCGCTGTGTGCTGGCAGATGTTGAATATGTCGTGCCTCCGCTGTCATTACGTTTTGCTCGCTGTGTGCTGGCAGATGTTGAATATGTCGTGCCTCCGCTGTCATTACGTTTTGCTCGCTGTGTGCTGCCAGATGTTGAATATGTCGTGCCTCCGCTGTCATTACGTTTTGCTCGCTGTGTGCTGGCAGATGTTGAATATGTCGTGCCTCCGCTGTCATTACGTTTTGCTCGCTGTGTGCTGGCAGATGTTGAATATGTCGTGCCTCCGCTGTCATTACGTTTTGCTCGCTGTGTGCTGGCAGATGTTGAATATGTCGTGCCTCCGCTGTCATTACGTTTTGCTCGCTGTGTGCTGGCAGATGTTGAATATGTCGTGCCTCCGCTGTCATTACGTTTGCTCGCTGTGTGCTGGCAGATGTTGAATATGTCGTGCCTCCGCTGTCATTACGTTTTGCTCGCTGTGTGCTGGCAGATGTTGAATATGTCGTGCCTCCGCTGTCATTACGTTTTGCTCGCTGTGTGCTGGCAGATGTTGAATATGTCGTGCCTCCGCTGTCATTACGTTTTGCTCGCTGTGTGCTGGCAGATGTTGAATATGTCGTGCCTCCGCTGTCATTACGTTTTGCTCGCTGTGTGCTGGCAGATGTTGAATATGTCGTGCCTCCGCTGTCATTACGTTTTGCTCGCTGTGTGCTGGCAGATGTTGAATATGTCGTGCCTCCGCTGTCATTACGTTTTGCTCGCTGTGTGCTGGCAGATGTTGAATATGTCGTGCCTCCGCTGTCATTACGTTTTGCTCGCTGTGTGCTGGCAGATGTTGAATATGTCGTGCCTCCGCTGTCATTACGTTTTGCTCGCTGTGTGCTGGCAGATGTTGAATATGTCGTGCCTCCGCTGTCATTACGTTTTGCTCGCTGTGTGCTGGCAGATGTTGAATATGTCGTGCCTCCGCTGTCATTACGTTTTGCTCGCTGTGTGCTGGCAGATGTTGAATATGTCGTGCCTCCGCTTTCATTACATTTTGCTCGCTGTGTGCTGGCAGATGTTGAATATGTCGTGCCTCCGCTGTCATTACGTTTTGCTCGCTGTGTGCTGGCAGATGTTGAATATGTCGTGCCTCCGCTGTCATTACGTTTGCTCGCTGTGTGCTGGCAGATGTTGAATATGTCGTGCCTCCGCTGTCATTACGTTTTGCTCGCTGTGTGCTGGCAGATGTTGAATATGTCGTGCCTCCGCTGTCATTACGTTTTGCTCGCTGTGTGCTGGCAGATGTTGAATATGTCGTGCCTCCGCTGTCATTACGTTTTGCTCGCTGTGTGCTGGCAGATGTTGAATATGTCGTGCCTCCGCTGTCATTACGTTTTGCTCGCTGTTTGCTGGCAGATGTTGAATATGTCGTGCCTCCGCTGTCATTACGTTTTGCTCGCTGTGTGCTGGCAGATGTTGAATATGTCGTGCCTCCGCTGTCATTACGTTTTGCTCGCTGTGTGCTGGCAGATGTTGAATATGTCGTGCCTCCGCTGTCATTACGTTTTGCTCGCTGTGTGCTGGCAGATGTTGAATATGTCGTGCCTCCGCTGTCATTACGTTTTGCTCGCTGTGTGCTGGCAGATGTTGAATATGTCGTGCCTCCGCTGTCATTACGTTTTGCTCGCTGTGTGCTGGCAGATGTTGAATATGTCATGCCTCCGCTGTCATTACGTTTTGCTCGCTGTGTGCTGGCAGATGTTGAATATGTCGTGCCTCCGCTGTCATTACGTTTTGCTCGCTGTGTGCTGGCAGATGTTGAATATGTCGTGCCTCCGCTGTCATTACGTTTTGCTCGCTGTGTGCTGGCAGATGTTGAATATGTCGTGCCTCCGCTGTCATTACGTTTTGCTCGCTGTGTGCTGGCAGATGTTGAATATGTCGTGCCTCCGCTGTCATTACGTTTTGCTCGCTGTGTGCTGGCAGATGTTGAATATGTCGTGCCTCCGCTGTCATTACATTTTGCTCGCTGTGTGCTGGCAGATGTTGAATATGTCGTGCCTCCGCTGTCATTACGTTTTGCTCGCTGTGTGCTGGCAGATGTTGAATATGTCGTGCCTCCGCTGTCATTACATTTGCTCGCTGTGTGCTGGCAGATGTTGAATATGTCGTGCCTCCGCTGTCATTACGTTTTGCTCGCTGTGTGCTGGCAGATGTTGAATATGTCGTGCCTCCGCTGTCATTACGTTTTGCTCGCTGTGTGCTGGCAGATGTTGAATATGTCGTGCCTCCGCTGTCATTACGTTTTGCTCGCTGTGTGCTGGCAGATGTTGAATATGTCGTGCCTCCGCTGTCATTACGTTTTGCTCTCTGTGTGCTGGCAGATGTTGAATATGTCGTGCCTCCGCTGTCATTACGTTTTGCTCGCTGTGTGCTGGCAGATGTTGAATATGTCGTGCCTCCGCTGTCATTACGTTTTGCTCGCTGTTTGCTGGCAGATGTTGAATATGTCGTGCCTCCGCTGTCATTACGTTTTGCTCGCTGTGTGCTGGCAGATGTTGAATATGTCGTGCCTCCGCTGTCATTACGTTTTGCTCGCTGTGTGCTGGCAGATGTTGAATATGTCGTGCCTCCGCTGTCATTACGTTTGCTCGCTGTGTGCTGGCAGATGTTGAATATGTCGTGCCTCCGCTGTCATTACGTTTTGCTCGCTGTGTGCTGGCAGATGTTGAATATGTCGTCCCTCCGCTGTCATTACGTTTTGCTCGCTGTGTGCTGGCAGATGTTGAATATGTCGTGCCTCCGCTGTCATTACGTTTTGCTCGCTGTGTGCTGGCAGATGTTGAATATGTCGTGCCTCCGCTGTCATTACGTTTTGCTCGCTGTGTGCTGGCAGATGTTGAATATGTCGTGCCTCCGCTGTCATTACGTTTTGCTCGCTGTGTGCTGGCAGATGTTGAATATGTCGTGCCTCCGCTGTCATTAAGTTTTGCTCGCTGTGTGCTGGCAGATGTTGAATATGTCGTGCCTCCGCTGTCATTACGTTTTGCTCGCTGTGTGCTGGCAGATGTTGAATATGTCGTGCCTCCGCTGTCATTACATTTTGCTCGCTGTGTGCTGGCAGATGTTGAATATGTCGTGCCTCCGCTGTCATTACGTTTTGCTCGCTGTGTGCTGGCAGATGTTGAATATGTCGTGCCTCCGCTGTCATTACGTTTTGCTCGCTGTTTGCTGGCAGATGTTGAATATGTCGTGCCTCCGCTGTCATTACGTTTTGCTCGCTGTGTGCTGGCAGATGTTGAATAGGGTGTGTAAAGATAGGATCTTGTTTGAATGTCTCACTCAAAATTTTGAATTAATACTTAGATAGTGCTGATACCATTTATTGATCGAAATATATTTGGTGCCGCGACATCACTTATTTGGCCGACTGTACAAACAGAAGTAGAAGAGTTTGGTACGGCTGAGTGGTTGGCAGCGTTTGACGGAGACCTTCAGTGCTTGGAAACGCTTGTATATTAACTCTTTAAGCACGATGACGACTTTTTACCCCTGAATTTGGCTAACATTAGACTATTTCATGCAGTTTAAGAAGAACCTATACTATTCGATGACAATAAGGACATAACATACTAGTCATATCAACAAATATAATAATTCTCCTTAGGGTGGCTAAAACATTATCTACTAATCTATCACAATAAGAAAGCTACAACATTATATAGGAGTAAATACAAAAAGTAAAGATTATTTTCCTTAGGGTTCGCCGTATCTACGGACTTTCAACGCGGAGATGCAGAGAGAACAGACAATAAGTAAATAAAGTAGTAATTAGTTTTGTTAGAATGCACCGTATTTGCGGACTTTCGACGATGTGATTCAGAGAAAACAGACAAATCGATAAAATAATAATTCCGGTCCTTAGGATGCGCCATAGTTGCGGGCTTTCGACGATGTGATGCAGAGAAAAATAGACAATAGATAAAGTAGTAATCCCTCCTTAATTTTCTTCTTAGGGTTCGCCATATCTGCGGACATTCAACGCGGTGATGCAGCGATGTTTGGAGGCCGGCCTGATAAGACAGTGGATTAAAGACGTCCTTCCTAACTTCCTGAAGGAGCCCCAGGAGGAGATGCCCGTAGAGGAGGCCCTTGGGGAGGAGGAGGTGGTTGCAGAGAGTGAGAGTAAAGAGGTATGAAGTAAAATATAGTTAAGGGGGTACTGCTTGGTTTTTGGTCTATGGATTTATTTATATATTTATTTTTGAGTTTCCTCGCTAGACCTACATCCCCTAGACCCCCTTTCAAGATAAAATTTGTACATTTTTCAGTAGAAAAATGTCCTGGCCGAAGGCCGGTTCCTTCTAAAATTACAGGCTCGCAATCGCTCGCCAGGAAAAAATAACACCTAAATGGCACGAAAGGTCTTAATATTAACAAAATGAGGCTAAAGACAGCAGAGCGTGAAAGTAAAGAGGTATGAAGTAAAGTATAGGTTAGTGTTTGCATTATATTGTTCCATAAACTACAGGAGATCGATTGTTCCAATAATCTAATTTATTAATTTCGCTCCCATCACCAAACACCTCCCAATGAAATTAATGAAAGCATGTGATCCTCCCGAGATTCGAACATAGGTTACCACATACATATCTTAAACACTAACCATTACACCATTAAGAAGTTTAAATACATGCCTGCGATTTTATATATACGATTTTTATATCGAATACTGGATATCAATATAACCATGAACTCAAACCCAACTGCACACTGAATAGCGTATTGTTTAAGTGAAAGGAAAGAACAATGTATAGGGCACAGATCTCGAAGGACCGACCTAGCTAATCAATTTTCCTGAACCTATAGGAATAATCTAAATCAGAACCTACTCCTCGAAGTTATATTTTAGTTTTAATAAATATCAGTAGCCTAATATAAGCTTTAATATTTTCACATTAAAAATATTAAATTAAAATAAGTTTTGCAGTAAATTATTGAATACACTAATCGGAACACTCATGCTGTCGAAATTGTTAACTACTGCATCATTAAGGAGTTAAAGAATATATATATATACTAGTTTGTCCCTTAAAGTATTTGTAATAATATAGCCTTCAATGCTTTCAGGTGGTGTTGAATCTGAACCATCTCCAAGGACCATTTTTTCTACTATTCCTTGGCAAGGTAGGAGGGGCTGTGCTATTACTTCTAGAAATACTCGCCCATGGAGGAATACCAGTCTTCTGATGGGTAATAGTTAATTAGGTCAATTGTAATATAAACTATCTATTATTCTACATATACACTTTGTTAAATAAAAAACCGAGTGAAAATGTTCTAATTATGAAAAAGGATTGCAATTTAAATGTCACAGTATTTACATTTAGGCTTTTTTCTATTATTTATTTGCATTATTATTTATGAAGGTGCATGAACATTATTATTTATGAAGGTGCATGAACATTTAATGCTAATAAGTTTCTGAATCCGACGAAAAAAACATGTGTATGCAATATTGTCTTTGGGAGCTTTGCAGTCCAACGAACCAATAAATCTCAGTGTATATAATTACAGAATATATTATTTTCAAATACAAGGGCCTGAGATTTTCGCAGAGAGGCTCCAGTCCTGACGTTATTCTTGACTTACAGAGCCAAATTCAAAGGACATTGGGGTCAAAATGCCTGGACACACGAAGTTTAAAACAGTTTTAAGTCATAGGATGAAGGAAGGATTGATTGAGGGAAGAGAGTTCCAGAGTTCACTTGTTGAATCTTTCTAATAAAAAAGGATTGCTAAAATGCGTCAGTATTTGCAAGGGGTTAAAACAGAAGAAGGTATAACATATAAGCGGTGGGACCCTCCTCTCTTCCTCTAACAGAGTCTGTAGTGAGAGTTAGCTAGAATAACGTTCGGGGCATATTACGAAGCACAGCATTGAGGCATATTACGAAGCACAGCATTGAGGCATATTACGAAGCACAGCATTGAGGCATATTACGAAGCACAGCATTGGGGCATATTACGAAGCACAGCATTGAGGCATATTACGAAGCACAGCATTGAGGCATATTACGAAGCACAGCATTGAGGCATATTACGAAGCACAGCATTGAGGCATATTACGAAGCACAGCATTGAAGCATATTACGAAGCACAGCATTGAGGCATATTACGAAGCACAGCATTGAGGCATATTACGAAGCACAGCATTGAGGCATATTACGAAGCACAGCATTGAGGCATATTACGAAGCACAGCATTGAGGCATATTACGAAGCACAGCATTGATAAAATAATCGAAATGAAGCTCCAGTGAAAATGAGATACGCTTAAGGGGAGGTCTCTAGTTTGTTTTCTACTCCTCCAGCAATCTTAAAATTTCATCCCCATTGACCCCCTTTCAAGATAAATTTGTACATTTTTCGGTAGAAAAATGTCTCGGCCGAAGGCCGATTACTCTTAAATTACAGGCTCGCTATCGCTCGCCAGGATAAAATCGACACCTAAATGGCACGAAAGGTCTTAAAATTGACAGAATGGGGCGGAAATTATTAAAAATCACCAAACTAATGGGGCAAACGTCTTAAAATCTCAAAAGCAATGGGGCTAGACATGAGGGTGAAAGGGGTTAAGAAAAAAGTCCCTCAAGTGGAAATCTCCCCTTAAGTGGTTCATTAAAGCTTCAATGATTCGATTTTTACAGAAAGATATTTTCAGGAATGGTGTTGTCTTATTCTTTGCTCTAATATCCAATAGCGCGAATATATTTTATCGACTAGAGCTGTGATTGGCTTTTTAATTTTAAATTTTTTAAACAGAACTATATTTTATTTTTCACTTTGAAACAGAACTATTTGTAATTGCTTCATTGTTTCGCTCTAGTCAGTTTCGAAAGACTCGAACAGTTATATACGATACTCTGGTCTACAAAGAAATATCACTCAAATTCTCGCCATCAAAAATGTTAACTTTTTTACTGCAAGGGATTGGAATTCTCGAAAAGGGGCTCCAGTGCTGACTCTATTCTTGACTTACAGTGTGCTGACTTAATAATCCAGAAGGGTTGATAGCCTCTGAAGTCCTATTTTTACCAACTGACTTCCAATAACCCTTTCTAAACGTATTAAATTCTTCCAATAAAATCCATGAATAAATTCAAAATGCTTCATGGTTCAGTCAAGAGCATAAATATCAATCACCCATATGAATCAGTACCGAACACCAATGAGACAATACCATGCTTCAATATAGCACAGAACTGCATAATAAATCGTAGGCTGGTGCATAATTCTTTAAGGGGGGTCACCGGCTTTTTTTTATCTTTTTCTCCTTTGCTCTCTTTCCCTGGTTTGTATCCATTCGGCCCAATTCAGCCAACTGTTTCAAGACGTTTATCCCCATCCAGGTGTCGATTTCTTCCTGGCGAGCGATAGCGAGCCAGCATTGTATGGAGAAATCCGGCTGCGCCGGACACATTTTTCTATCGAAAAATGTACAAATTTAGCTTGTTGTCAAAACAAAAATATATATAAATGCTGGCTCGCTACCGCTCGCCAGGAAAATATTGGCAACTGGATGGGGGTAAACGTCTTAAAACAGTAGGCTGAATGGGGCCGAATGGATACAAGCCAAAGAGAGAGGGAGAGAAAGATAAAAAAAAGCGAGGTGGGCTCCCTTAACTGTCTTGATAGCGTAATGCATAAATGCACGGAATTTCGGTGTGAGTATCCTAGGTTGAGTCCTTGGAGTGCCACATGTATTCGTTGATTTAATTAATTGAGTTAAGAAGTAAAGTTGGTTGGTGAACAAATATGAATTTAATCCATACAGTACCGGTGGCATCCTTTTAACTTTATTCATGCTACTATTAGACGATTTTCTTCAATTTAATAAGGGCCTCCAGCAATTAACAGGTTTTATACTGTCTAACTCGCTATCACTCGCCAGGGAAAAATCGACACCTAAATGGAACGAAAAGTCCTAATATTGACAAAGAAAAGGGGCGTAAAGTCGTAAAACCGACAAACTAATGGGGCGAATGTCTTAAAATCTGAAAACTAAAGGGGCTAAGCATGAGGGAGAAGGGGGGCCAGTAAAAACTACCATCTCCTCTTAATAAACACAATACTATAGTCTATTCGCTGTAAGTTGGCGAAAAATAATGACCTCTAACCTCTGTAACTCAAAAAGGGCTAGAGTAATCGATCTAATATTTCTACCATTTGGGAAGAGTCAGTCAAGGAATAGATGTGGAAATTTACAGCCAATTTGTCTTTGTCCTTTTTGAGTTACAGAGGATAAAGGTCATGATTTCTCGCCTACTTACAGCGAATAGACTATAGTCGTATGTGTTCAATCAAATGCAAGTACTATACAGGACAGTTATTAAATATTTTGTATTTGCATCACTTGCCTTGCATTTGAAAACATAACATTACCAATGCATTAGTGTCTTCTTCTGTCAGTACAAGCTCCAACACTTAATGAAACGTAGTAGCTGAAGTCCATGCAGATACAAAGAAAAAATGGTGTCGCCTACCGAAGTTCGGAAGTTAGCTTCATATGTAATTCAGCAATACGCGCAGGGGTAACTGAGTAAAGCTGGTATCACACGAGAGCTTTTATAGTCAACATTCGACGATCAACATTTTTCTAGCAATATTTCTGGTTTATTTTGCACTGGTATCGGAAACTAGACTGATGATTGATGGAATTTAGGGGACATATATATAATAAATGTTAACCACATAAGCTACCAGACCAGTGGTGAAGATAAATGTTGATGGAAAAAGCACTCATGTGATACCGGCTTTAGAGTGACACCCACTAATACGTCACTGCAGTGAGGAAGGTGGAGGAGGAGCTAGGGGCGTGTAGATACGGAATATACTGTATATACAGGGAGATGTGAGGGGTGTGAGGCAGTTTATCCCCCACCTTCGTTAAGGGAGCTACGGTTGGTCTGAGCTGGTGAGTAGGAAAGGTTGATTGGAGATGATGAATGTAGGGTGTGGGTGAACATGTGTGTGTGTGTGTGTGTGTGTGTGTGTGTGTGTGTGTGTGTGTGTGTGGCAGGGAGTAAAGATATAATAGGGACTAGTAGATGAGAGGTATATGTGTTTCTATGTGTGTGTTTATATGTAAGAGGGTTTGATTGGAGGTGTGTGGTTGAGTAGGTGAACATGTGCGTGTGTGTGCTGGTCAGTGAAGAGACAACTGGGAAACTAGATGAAAAACGTATGTGTGTTCGTGTCGGTGTGTGTGTGTGTGGAATGCACGACTGAATAATAATAATAATAATAATAATAATAATAATATAAACGGTTTAAATATAATTTCACATACAGGCTAATAATATACCCGCTAAAATGACATGCCGTTATGATAACATAATACTGTATTTTTGTTTTATGTGATTGAGGGAGGCAAAAGGCAGAACTGCCTATAGCGAGTGCCTCCCCCATATTTGAAAGAGTGACAGGGACAAAATCAAGGGACGATCGAGCCAAAATGTCTGGACACACGGAGTTTGAAGCAATTTAAGTCATAGGAAGAGGGAAAGACTGATTCTGGGAGAGAGTATGTGTATACAATGATGGAAACGTAAACACAATGTGTGTCTAGTTGTATATAGGTGTGTGTGTGTGTGTGTGTGTGTGTATTCATAATTGTAGTTGACAGGAATTGAGTTTTGGGCTCTTATTGTCCCGCTTCCTTGACATTATCATCAATGATAATTACCCATCTCCTTGCTCAAGGGAGATGGTAACCACCGGCTATGTCTCAGAAAACCTTCACCAACCTGAGCGAGATTTGATCCCAGGTCGGTTAGGTAGCAGGCGGATGCGGTACCCTTCCTACTCTGAATAACACCGTCTAATGATAGCCAGAATAACACCGTCTGATGATAGCCAGAATAACACCGTCTGATGATAGCCAGAATAACACCGTCTGATGATAGCCAGAATAACACCGTCTGATGATAGCCAGAATAACACCGTCTGATGATAGCCAGAATAACACCGTCTGATGATAGCCAGAATAAACTGTACAAATAAGTCATAATCCTCAATGGGTTTATATGTAGTACAAGTGTCATTTAGGAAGATAGTAAAGTGTTATTTGTTTTTTAGTTATATTTATTCAGTATAATCAGCTAAAAGTTTACGAAATATATATTTACATTTGGAGAAATCTTCCCCATGTAAACAAATATGCATACAGCCACACGAGCGCACAGATGTTCGGAAAATATATACACGATACATAATTTATCACTATGCTAGCTATTAATCACAGGATGCTTAACCCTTTCTGTACCGGTGAAGTCTTTTTGTATTGTATTCTAGCGTTATTTAAACGATTTTGTGCAGTTTAAGAAGGATCTATGGTAGTAAAAAGGATTAAGTGACATAGTTCGAGGCTTGTTAATTGCTGAAGGTCCCTTTTTATACTGAGGAAAATCGTCTAATAGTAGCTAGAAATTTGTTATAAACACGTCACTGGTACAGTTGGCCAAATAAGTCCTCTCTCCGCTGTCATTACGTTTTGCTCCTTGCATGCTGTATTAATATCCGTCAGATGTTGAATAGTGTGTGTAAATATAGGAACATGTTTGTCTATCTCATTCGAAACGATGAAGTAAAGCTTAGATACTGCTGATACCCTCAATTTTCCCTTCATAATTGTTGAGGGGCACAGGGCCTTAGGTGGGGCTTTGGTTTCCCGGGCGTTTCCGCACCCTCCTCAGCTCCTCAGCTCCTTGCCTTAGAGTGGCTTCGGTCACCTGGGCTTTATTAGTGGTAAGCAGGGAGGGATCTGTGGGGGCACTCGGTTATGGCCTTGGCCTTGCTCGGGGCCTTGGAACTGCTCGGTCAGACAGCCTGGGGAACAACAACAACAACAACTGCTGATACCAAATTATTGATCGAAATATACTTGGTGCCGCGACATCACATATTTGGCCGACTGTACACCCTATATAACATATCACCACACAAGCTTTTATTCAAAGGTTGCTTAACCCCTTCAGCATCATGACGCCTTTTTACCTTTGAATCTGGCTAAAACTATACGAGTTTAAGCAGTTTAAGAAGGAACTATGTTATTAGGAGGGTTTATCGAGATCGTATTTACCCATTTGAGTCGTAGAGCTAGATTATAAACAAAGTAAAATCGTCCAATGGTAATCAGAATATGATGAAAATTACATAATGGTGGTGAAGGGGTTACTATATTTCAACAAAACATGATCGGCTAGTATTCTGACACCAAACTGCATAACTATCATCAACCAGTATCCCCCATCAAAGATCGATAGAAATATGTCCTCGGAGCGCGTCTTAAAGGCCCGCCCCGTACGAGCCGACCGCTACCAGATCCTGTGGCTGTGGCTGGAGGGGGTGGCAGCCACAGACATAGCCCAGGAGACCAAAGCCAGCCTCTCTACCGTATACCGCTGGATCAGGCACTGGGAGAAGGAGGGCATACTGGCACCGAAGCAGTGTAACGACCGGAACCATTGGAGGGTGGCAGCCTGGAGGAGCAGCGGGGTTCCTGGCAATTCCTTCACTACGGCTAGAATCCCACCGCTGCCACCATTATCACAGTTTGAGGTTGTTGTTTTTTTGTTTTTTGTTTTTTAAGAAGGACCTATGTTATTAATAGGGTTTATTGAGATTGTATTTTCCCATTTGCCACTTGCGAGTTTCAGGCTATTAGGAAGTTGGAGTGGTAAACATCGCTATTAAACAGAAATGCAATAATAATGTAGGTTTCTGATGGATAAAGACTGTATTGAATTAAGTTTCATATATTTTTAAACATACTACAGCCGTATTGTATCTTGTAATTCTGCTAATTATATATCGATGTCTACAGCTCCAACTTCCTTATAGAGTAAAACTCGCAAGTGGTCAATTGAAAGAGTTACTGACGAATCCTAATTCATATCATCTGGACAGAGCATGTCTTATATTAATCAAGAACCCGTGTTGCCAAAATTAGTAAACTGGAGGATATATTTACAATCCCTAATACACACTTTCTGGGCAGGGTTTGTCGGGTAGTACAACACCAACAACAACAACCTGCTGCTGTTCGCTCACAAGTTCGCCCCGCCCACTACAACCTCGGTACCACAACCCAACTCGGCCCTATCACTCTCCGGACCAACCGTTACACCCGGATCAGCCTTCGTATCCGGATCGGCTTTCATATCCGGATCGGTCTTCGAATCCGGATCGGCCATCATACCCGGATCGGCCTTTATATCTGGATCGGCCTTTATATCCGGATCGACCTTCGTATCCGGATCGACCTTCGTATCCGGATTGGCCTTTGTATCCGGATCGGCCATCGTATCCGGGTTGGCCTTTGTATCCGGATCGGCCATCATTTCCGGATCGGCCTTCATATCCGGACCGGCCTGTACACCAATGCCTCTCGAGTACCTTGCTACCATCTTCACCATTCAGCATAAGCCATCAACACCTTTCATCCTTTCTACCACCACAACAAACTTCGCATTCGTTACTGCCACAGACGTGCTCCAGTTTACATTAACGTAAAGTAACATAATTGATAAGGATAAGAATATATAACCTGAATACATCTTTCATCCTATAACCACAACATAATACGTTTGTACACGCGGATGCCATAGTCTCTAGCCCACTCATAAATATTCGTGGACTTCGCCTATTTCTATAGTCTATTCGCTGTAAGTAGGCCATAAATCATGACCTCTATCCTCTGTAACTCAAAAAGGGCTAGAGCAAATTGGCTGTAAATTTCCACATCTATTCCTTGAATGACTCTTCCCAAATGGTAGAAATATTAGCATGATTACTTAAGTCGTTTTTTAGTTACAGAGGTTAGAGGTCATGATTTCTCGCCTACTTACAGCGAATAGACTATAGTTATGGAAGTACATCTCTGGAAACGAATTTGTGAATATACTTATCTATACATCAACTGCAAAACTATATATACTATTTATTAAAACAAAGAAAATATCCTAAAGTCAATTCAGATAGTTATAATTGCATTAAGAAGAACATTGGGCCTCCACGAATGTATACGAGTGTACTTAAGTAATATACAGCGCTACACAAGTCGGGCATGTTAACCCTTTGAAGAATATGCCTCGTTTTGACAGTTTATTCTGGCTATTATTAGACGATTTTATGCAGCTTAGAAAGGATCTGTGGGAATTAAAAGGGTAAAGACTGTCTCAATTAACTAACTTCCATGAACCCTTCCTAGTCTGAATAAAATCGTCTAATAATAGCCAGAAAACGGAAAGGGAATGCGAAATCGTATCTTGAAAGGGTTAAACATTAGTTATTTTTTCATCATTATCACAGTACGGGCACATTTAAATTCCGTTATCAATACTCATGTAATATTGTTAGTGTTATCGCTATTAATAAAAATTTGCTACTTACGTGATTTCAATATCAATCCTTATGTCAATACTCTCATTCCTCTACTTCCAAAAGTTATTGTTCGATCTTATTATTTCATATAAAGTGTTGTCATCGTCTTATTATTAACCCATGTACAGTAGTGTCTTCAGCGTATTCAATGGGTTAGTTTGCTCCGTAGACCTCTATCAAGCTTTAAGAAAGACCCCCAAGACTAGATAAATGTGTACATTTTTTCGGTAGAAATATGTTTTGGCCTACATGCTCAGTATCTTTTGCCAGGAAAAAATAGACACCTAAATGGCAAAGAAATGGGGTGAAAGGTCTTAGAATGGCCAACGTCATGAGGCGGACGTCTAAAAATCTCAAAAGCTAATGTGGCTAAGCATGAGGGAGAAGTTGGTGCAGAAAAAACCTTAAACCTCCCATTGAGGATGATCTTATTATGTTTGATAGAGGTCTATGGAGCAAACTAAAATAAAACAATATTATATCCAAAGTCGATAAAATCTTACATTATGAAAGCGAAATCTACCATGGGCTTGAGACAAAAAGTAAATATTTGTTTATGAGATCTACATAGCAATATATTGATAGTTTGTACATGTTGATATATTTTGCTTAGAAACAGGAACGATAACAACATTGGGATATTACCAATGGACTTATATTCTGAGTCATCTAATCTCAATTAATTATCAAATGTATTGAGAATGGTTAAAATATACCGACATTATGAAATATGTATATTAATTTGCATGCATAATTTATTCGATTAACGTAATAGAAATAATCTGTAAATATCATTAAAATACATAGAATACGAACCACTTTATTTAAGATTAACCCTTTCTGTACCGGCGACGTCTTTGATATTTGATTTCAGCTATATTTAGACGATTTTATGAAGCTTAGGAAGGATATATGGTAGCTAAAGGGATTAATTGAGAGAGTCTGTAGCCTTTTAATGGGTAGACAGCCTTCCTAAGCTGAATAAAGTCGTCTAATATTGACTATAATAAAAAGGATGCCACCGGTACTGAATGTGTTAAGGGGGTAAGGGGGTATTTTTTGGTCAATTTTATCATATATTTATTATTTTTTTAGTTTCCTCCTTAGACCACCATCAATTTTAAAAAAACATCCATTAGGCCTACATGCCTTTCAAGATTAATTTGTAAATTTTTCGATAGAAAACATTCACAGCCGAAGGCCGGTTCCTCCACAATTACAGGCTCGCTATCGCTTGCCAGGAAATAAATCGACACTTAAATGGCACGAAAGTTCTTAATATTGACAAATAAATGGGGCGAGAGGTTTTAAAATCGACAAACTAATGGGGCAAACGTCATAAAATATCAAAACTAATTATTCTTATAGATCAATCATACTATGTTTCCTTAAATACATAAATTCATGTAGTAGATACAAATTAAAGTAGCCAGCTGTACACTTATAAGCATTATTCTTTCTTACAGACATCAAAGGACATCATTAAATATGTCAAGGCGTTCAGTTAAGTCGATCATCATCATAATTTTCTTCCTGACCTTCAAATCATCAACAGAAAATCGTCATTCAATTACCGATGTAGTTAATGAGGGTGTACGAAATTCCCCAGATAACCAAACTACTGAATTACCTCTGCTGATGAATATGTTGGATACGCTCTACACTCCTCACTGCCTCAGAGTTCTTTTATTAATGCAAAACGAAAAGGGTAATACGAACTCCTCCACAGCTACGGAAGCGTCGCAGATCTCGGAGTCTAGGCCTTTGGTATATTCAGAAGCTAATACGCTGTTCACCAAGTTAATGGAAAGTAAGGTAATTAGTGAATCCAAATCGAGTATAAGTATCAACTTTAGCAGGGAAACGAGGAGCCAGGTCGAAGATATTTTTACTTATATCAACAAAATGACCGAGAGAGTAACGTCAACTGCTTGTGTGAGCTACCTGTTATCAGGACCTCCAGACTCCCGCCTCCTGCCTGTACTGACAGACCCGACCTCCAGCAAGAGGCTCACTCGTTACTTCCTGGTCCACACACAAAACTCCACCGAAGCAGAACAGTTCCTCTTAGACCAGCGCCTGGGGAAGGAGGAGAACGTGGCAGCTCTCGTCCAAGAGGAGTCTCAAAACAAGAGCTACTGGCGTGTATTAATCCGCCAACTCTTGCACCCTTCAGGCTACCCACAAGTCCTCACTGTAAACAGGTGGTCCAGAGACACAGGACTCACCAGTACGGAGAACATATTCCCGGATCAAATGGCCAACTTCTACGGCCAGCAGCTTCGAGGGGTTACGCTGGATTACATACCGTTTGCAGACTATGAAGAAACAGAAGGGTCCTTGTTCGTGAAGATTAAACCATGTGTCAATAAATTCATCATAAACACGATTGCCCAGCAGCTAAACTTTACCTACCGGATGGCAATGCCTGCAGATGGACAATGGGGCTATGTTAATGATGAGGTGAGTGGAATTTATAATGTTTTATAATGATTAGACTGAATTTGAAGTTTTGTGTTACTTTCTAATTTAATTGAATATATTAATGTCATGATTGAACAAATATTAGCTTTTGGAAAGCTTACCAACCAGGCAAGCATCTATGTCTAATATTACATCAAGCATTGCAGAACAACTAACTAGTGATAAACTAGATGAGGAGATTAAGCTTAATATCAAGTGAAGTATGCAACTGTTAATCCCCTAATCCTTTCCTCATTGCAACCACAACATACTACACTGCCCAAACACAATCATATTCTGGTACTCCACAGAACTGTATTCTTATAATTATATATGATTTTCTTCATTTTACATTCAGAGACACTTCTTAGGTGTGATGGCTAGTCATGCCAACTTTGCCTTTGACCTGACTGTGATCTTAGCTATCATTAGCACTCTCATTAACTGTGTGCATTTTAATCTATCTTTCTCATCTCATCTCTCTCTCTCTTTTACATATATATATATCCTTAACTGTCTCATCTCTCTCATTCTCTTCCATTTTCTATCCCTTTCTCCCACTTCTTTAGACAGTCTCTTCAATCATCTCCCTTTTAATTGTCTTTGTTAACCCCTTGAGTACCAGCGACGCACGTTATACATCGCCTATGTATGTAACGCTAAACCCCAGCGACGTAATAGGTTGCGTCCGCCTTTATAACTCTTGTCCTATGGCACCTAGAGGGTTCAGATTTGTATGAGAACTACTTTAGGATCCCACGGAACAATACCAATGGTTGGCAACCCCACAAGTCCAGCCGCGTGCGTGTGGGCGCACGCGGAAGTGATTTTCCAATATTTTGCCTACCTATCATCCCATGTTAATTGTGACTTTCTGCCACCCCCCCAGGACCCCTAAATGACCTAGGTGAGCTTGTTTTTGTTGTTCTTCCTTCATTACTAACCCATCTCATGTGTTTTCAGGAAAAAAATATGACAAGTAGCTGGCCCTGGAGTGTAAATTTATATTAAATCGATTGAGATCCACCGGGTTAAACTCCCTCTCTCTCTCTAATCCCTAGGGACATTTCGTAGGTGTGGTAGGGGATGTCGAGTTCGGGCGTGCCAACTTCGCCTTTGACCTGACCGTGACCTTAGAGCGAGCCCGTCACGTGGACTTCACCTATTACTACTACTTTGACCCTTTGACCTTCATCACATCCAAGAATCGGCCGAATCCAAGCTGGCGCAAGCTGATAACGCCATTCAGAGGTGAGATGTAATTAGTTAAAAATAGGACTTCAGAGGCTATCAACCCTTCTGGACTATTAAGGGGAGGCAGACCGTTTTTATGAACCCCCTTCTCCCTAATGTTTAGCCCCACTAGTTTTGAGATTATAAGACGTTCGGCCCATTAGTTTGGCGATTTTAACACCTTTCACCCGATTTCGTTGTCAATTTTAAGACCTTTCGTGCCATTTAGGTGTCGATTATTTCCTGACGAGCGAAAGCGAGCCTGCAATTTTAAGAGGAAACTGCCTTCGGCCGGGACATTTTCTACCAAAAAATTTACAAATTTATCTTGAAGGGGGTCTAGGGTTTTTTTTTGTAAGTTTGATGGAGGTCTAGGGAGGAAACTAACAAAATATATGAATAAATGAATTAATAGACCAAACAAACAGTCAGTCTCTCCTTAAGCCAGCACACTGCAAGTCAAGTACATTTTCAGGACTGGAGCCCCTTTTTGAGAACCCCAGTCCCTTGTGAGATGTGGGGAGGAAAACTTAGGACAGCGTTCTTTGTATGGTTTACTTAGTGTGCCATTTGACAAAGCTTTGTGAGATACTCTGGTATTAACCCATTCAGTACCAGGGACGTCCTTTTCATCATATTCTAGCTACTATTAGACGAGTTTATTAAGCTTAGGAAGGACCTCTAGCAATAATAAGGCTTCAAACTATCTCGACCAACCCTTTTACCTACCACAGATCCTTCCTAATCTCCATAATATCGTCTAAATATAGCTAGAGTCAAATATAACAAGTCGCTGGTACTCAAAGGGTTAATCTAGTTCTTTATGTGACCAGTGAATGACAAATGGCATAATTTGGCATAGACAGCAGACATTTTGAGTAAATGTTATATTTCATCTCATTGCCCTTCCTGATTGGACATCTTAAACAAATATATTCTGGTCATTCCACGCACCACATTTCTATATTTACATTCAGAACGTATGGGAAGCGAGAGAATGACTAAGAGGGTGTACGAGAGTGAGGTGGAGGGACAGAGAGGGAGAGGTAAACCGAATGAGAGGTGGAAGGATGGAGTTAAGAAGTATATGAGTGAAGGTGGTGCTGGATGGGAGGAGGGGCGTCGACTGACTGGGGAGAGAGGTGCATGGGGACGTTTCGTTTGTGGCCACTCCTTCGGGGATCGCGGCGTCCGGCAATAAATAGATATTCAGAATCACACTCAGGGGGCCAAGATATACTGCCAAGTTACCTATTTATATACAAAGACCCATGCATACAGGAAAAGGGAAAAGAAATACACTTCATCCTATAGGTTGCAAAGTGAAATGAACTTTAATTGAACTTCCACAGCAAGTGTTTGGATTGCTGTGTTGGTCTCCGTGGGTGGTGGGTCGCTGCTCTACCACGTCATCTATCACGCCCAGGCCACTCTCACCTCCTCCCGCCTCCTGTCCTCCCACGCCTTCATGCACGTCTTGGCCTCCTTCCTTAGTCAGTCTCTACGCAGCTACCTTTCTCTCCAGGCGGGCAAAGCAAGTTTATTCGAGTTTCACATTTGCTTATGAGTGGCCTATCCAGAGTAAGAGGATCACTTAGTGCTAGCTATATTGAAAATAAATATGAAAACAATGTACTGTAATACTTTATTGAAGCGAACTGCTAGCTACATGTTCTAGAACTAGTTGCAAAAGTAGATCATGTTCCCAACTTGGAGTTCTACGCTTTAAGTAAATTCAGGATCTTTTTCCAACTACTCAAATAGAGGTATATGATCTAATACTGTTCCACAATTAGGCTCAAACATATTAGTTATTTGCAGGTCTTTCTTGGCTTTTGGTTCCTGTACTCCTTCTTGATAACCATCCACTACAAGACCTCCCTCACCAGCACCCTAGCAGTACCTTTCGCCCCTTCTACCCTCGACACCCTGCAGGACCTATTTCAGTCAGGATTATCGTTTGGCATGAAATCAGCAAAGGTTAGACTAAAGGTGCTTATGTTGTTGGGTTGGGTTTTAAGGGGCTAGTGCTTATTCTTTTGGTCTATATATATATTTTTTTTTTTCAGTTTCCTCCATTGTGCTATAATTTCATTAACCTTTTATGTTTAATTTTTCTCTCCTCCCCAGGGTTCCGCATACGCCCTATTTTCCACCTCCGACGTTCCGCTGTACCGCACCCTGTTCCAACAAATGACGTTCCACACCGCAGCGGAGAGCATGCGGAGGGTGGCGGCCGGGGAGCATTCTTACGTGTACTTCAAGAGCAACCTTAAGCTGTTGGTGGCCATGCATAACAACAACCCCAAGAGACAGACTGACATACACATCGCCACCGAGGAATTCTTTCCCTCTTTTAATGGTTGTGCTGTTCCTCAGGTAATATCAATATCATGAACTTCTAACAAAACGCCTTCCCAGACTTCCTTCAAACAAATAAATGGACACCCAGATCCCCTTTCAAGCTAGATTTGTCCGGCCAAAGGCCAGTTTCTACCAAATTACAGGCTTGCTATCGCTCACCCAGAAAATAATCGACACCTGAATGGGGTGAAGCAGGTTATTATCGCCAAAATAATTGGGGTAAAACGTCATAAAACTTCCAAACTAACGGAGCAAAACAGGGAAGGTCCAATAGACCACCTCAGACCAAATAGTGTTAAACTACTAATGGCAATCCACAATAATACCCCCAAGAGAAAGATATACATTCATATAGCCACCAAGTTCGTTCAATCGGTGGTTGTGCACCTTTTCACGTAATGTTGGAATAAGTACGAAATAAGGCTGGCGTCACTCAAGCTGTTTTATTGGCGAATTATATCGGAGTCTGATATCAGAAAGTTATTATATAATTTGAGGGATTTATGTTTTTCTTGTACGTGAAATCATTAAAATCAAAGTCAGCGTCAAGCAAATCAACACATTCAACTGGTTATTTTGAAGTTCCTATGCTTAACACCTTACGAGCGGCCTAGGTGGTATATAATATGTAGCCACCAGCGGGGTGTTTTTAGCCAAAATAGGGCTGTTTACGTGATCATTTTCATGCCTAAATAAGACCCAGAGCGTAAAACAAGTATCTATCCCTGAAAGGGCATAAACAGAGCTTTCCAATGACACCATAACGATCCTTTTATGATGGCTAGTTTTCTTGCAACAACCGCGCAACACGAGTGCAAAAAGCATGTAATTCGGCACTTTCCCCATACAATTCCGTATATAGCGAGTGAGAGAGGGAGGGAGGAGGTGGGATTCGTGTCAGTAGGTTCGCCGCGGTGGTCTGGAGCAGTCATACGCTCGCTACTCTCCTGCCACCACTTGTCTCTCTCTCTCAGCAACATTACGTGCTGAAATTGCCACACGACCTATGTCGAGCGCCGCCAGATAGCCCAGATTTATTATACTCGACTTATGTTGCGCCCCGACAGTTATGGGTTAAACATTGAACACTTATTTCCCGGCAATTTCTCACGACAACATAGGTCTGTGCAAGTTTCAGAATTAAGTTATTTGCCTTTAAGGTACCTAAATAGCCTACTCTCTTTATTAATACCAGTTGGCAAGTATTGCTTGGATAAGTTTGAAGCCTCAAATTCTACCGGAGAAATATTAACTTAAAGAGTATCATTTAACTGCTGGTGGCCTTCAAGAGCGGTATCCAGTAGCTGATTTTTAACTCGTAAACTGCGACAAGCCTCATCTGAGGTTCTTTTGGTAGACTGCGACAAACCTCACTCGAGGCACACTATAAAAATTCATACAAAAACTGTGCTAGTACTTATCATCTGAAAATGGGGTGGCATATAGCAGTACATGGCATCTCTCCATACCACTCCCTCATCTCCTCCCCTCCATCTACTTCCTTCCCCTCTTTTCATCCTTCGCCTACCTCTACTACCTTCCTTCTACCTCAACTACCTTCCCCAACCTCTAATATCCCCCCATCCCTCCTCCTTCAGTATACTACCACCCTTCTCTCACACCCACTATGTGCGAGCCAGAAGTGCGAGCATCAGTGTGTGCCTAGACGTGCCTGCGAGAGGGTGTCGCCCATGTGGTAGGCATTCTACATGTGCCTTGTGCTTCAAGCCTGTATACATGTAGCCCAATATTATTGCTATATATGGTTGGTATACCAAAAAAAATTAGCATCTCCTCCACACCTCCACCATTTCCACGCTCGCTCATTCCTGACGCGCGCCAACCATACAACTTCCTACCACAACCACGCCATAACCACATAGGTTTGGACGGGAAAAATATACAGTACATGGTAGGATGGGGGAATGTATTTCAAAGACGATGTACTTTTCAACCCATTTTGCAGACTCAATTTGTTCCTGATAAGTCACACATAGCGCATATATATGCCTCGCACCCCCTCACGCAATTCTTAGTTTAACAATTGTTTGGCATTATTAGGGTTACTGTTTCTACTATCTCTTTTGGTAGTGAAGAGTATGATCAGTGATTAAATGGATAAAAGCTGAGAGTAGTTACTATATTTTTACGAACTGTACTGTAGACCTGCAATATGGCATCCTTTACTACCGAACTCTTCCAGGGCTCACCATACCTCAGAAACTTCAACGCAGTGATGCAGAAGTGCTTGGAGGCCGGCTTAATAAACAAGTGGATAGATGACGCCATGTTGAACTTCCTGAAGGAGCCACAGGAGGAGGAGACGGCAGCAGGGGAGACCAGTGAAGACCAGACAGAGAAGAAAACCAACACTAGATTTGTAGGTGTTTTAGTGATCGTAGTCATTTGTCGGGAGCCTTTGACCGTCTTGATAGCCTAGTGCTTAGTGTGCGGAATTTCTGTGTGAGTATCCTAGGTTCGAATCCTTGGAGTACCACATGTATTCATTAATTTCATTGATTTAATTAGTTAGGTTTATTTGTAAATTAATTGGTGAGTTGGTGAAAACAAATATGAATAGTCAGTAGAGCGTCGGCTGCTGATCAATGGGACGGCAGATCGAGCCCTCGCTGTCAAAATGTTACTGGTAGATGTCAAGCCCGGGCAAATTGACCTAGCGATTCGTGAGAAACGTCTAATGTTCATGGCCAGACTTGGGAATTACGGCGTCGGGCAAAAAAAATAAAAAAATAAAATATAAAATACAAATAAAATGTAACTGTTATTGATATAATAGTAAAGTTATACTCTGTTCATTATAGGCCAGAAATCCCGACCACTATCCTCTATAATAGGATGCAAAGACATAGTAGTTTTATATTTTTCCATTAAGTACCGAGAAATCAGCAGTTAAGAGATCCAATTTACCGTCAAATCAAATGAAACCGAGTATAGTGTTATTCCTAATTGTTCTCTGTTTTGTTCTTCAGGTAGTGTTCAACCTCAACCATCTACAGGGAGCGTTCTTCTTCTTCTTTTTGGGTAACGCTGGAGGAGGTCTGCTGTTAATGTTGGAGGTGCTGGCTTGTTAATCTTGTGGCAACGATCATACAAAATACATTAAGGGAGTAGTGCTTGGTTTTTGGTCTATGTATTTATCAATATATTCATTTTTGAGTTTCCTCGCTAGACCTCCATCAAGCTTAAAATAGCACCCCCTAGACCCCCATTCAAGATAAATTTTTAAATTTTTTTGTAGAAATTTTTTCCATCCCGGTTCCTTCTAAAATTACAGGCTCGCTATCGCTCGCCAGAAAAATCGACATCTTAATGGCACGAAAGATCTTAATATTAACAAGGAAATGGGGCGAAAGGTTTTAAAATCACCAAACTAATGGAACAAACGTCATAAAATCTCAAAACTAATAGGCTAAACATGAGGGAGAAGGAGGTCCATAACAAGCGAGTACTACCCCCATAATCGGATTCTATCTATCTATTCTATCTTATGGTGGAGGAAAACAAATATTTCCCACGTGTCGTACAAGGCGACTAATAGGGGGGATGGCGGTAGACTTGTAGACCAACAGCCATTACTATACAACAAAGCCTTACTATTGGCACTGCCGAGGCTGGTGGGGCGCAGATAGGTGCCACAGGGGACTCTACTAGTCTTACCTGGGCGTTGTTTGGCGCCACGCCAGAGTAGGCCACAGTGTTTACATGGTGGGGCAGTGTTGTGGCAGGATTTTGTTGTTCTACAGTCCAAGTTGCCTAATGCTCATGTACAGTTGGCTAAATAATTTATGTCACGGCACCAAGTATATTTCGATCAATAATTGGTATCCGCACTATTCAATCGCACTATTCATCGTTTCGAGTGAGATATACAGTACAAGCATGTTCCTATTTTTACACACCCTATTCAACATCTGACAGACATTAATACAGCACACAACGAGCAAAACGTAATGATAGCGGAGATATGACTTATTTTGCCAACCGTACTGTAGAGTCTTGGTATGGTACTGTAGAGTCTTGGTATGGTACTGTAGAGTCTTGGTATGGTACTGTAGAGTCTTGGTATGGTACTGTAGAGTCTTGGTATGGTACTGTAGAGTCTTGGTATGGTACAGTAGAGTCTTGGTATGGTACTGTAGAGTCTTGGTATGGTACTGTAGAGTCTTGGTATGGTACTGTAGAGTCTTGGTATGGTACTGTAGAGTCTTGGTATGGTACAGTAGAGTCTTGGTATGGTACTGTTTGGTATGGTACTGTAGAGTCTTGGTATGGTACAGTAGAGTCTTGGTATGGTACTGTAGAGTCTTGGTATGGTACTGTAGAGTCTTGGTATGGTACTGTAGAGTCTTGGTATGGTACTGTAGAGTCTTGGTATGGTACAGTAGAGTCTTGGTATGGTACTGTCACGCTGCAGCACTGTTGAGGCTGGTGTGATTTGCAGGTGCTACAGTTGAACTTAGTTGAGTCTTGGTGCAGCACGGTTACCACTATGCCAACATCAGCCTAAGTGATGACATGATGGGGCGGTGTTGTGATGGGACTTTATTGTGTTATATTCCTACAGCAGAAAGGCAACCATGTCTGAGCTGTTACAATGTGTGTAATAGAAAACGACGTTATGTTGTATGTATGTATGTATGTATGTATCTATTACCAGATACCTTACTCCCCTTAAGGGGAGGTTTTTAGTTAGTTCGCTAGACTTCCATCAAGCTTAACATTACAGCCCCTTGACTCCCTTTCAAGATAAATTTGTACATTTTTCGGTAGAAAAATGTCCCGGACGAAGGCCGGTTCCCCTTAAATTACAGGCTCGCTATCGCTCGCCAGGAAAAAATAGACACCTAAATGGCACGAATGGTCTTAAAATTGACAGAAATGGGGCGAAAGTTCTGAAAATCACCAAACTTATGGGGCGAACGTCTTAAAATTAGAAAAGCAATGGGGCTAAACATGAGGGAGAAAGAGGTTCAGAAAAAAATCCTCCAGGTGGAAATCTCCCCTTAATGAGGGTGGCCATACACAAACGTAATTGCCCGTGAGAAGGACAACCCGTGCCAGTTTATTATAGACTCCTCATAATTAAAATGTTCTGTTTTGTTCAAAATAAGGACAATGTTAATAAAAATAATTAGTTTTCATTGCTAAAAACGAAAGTTTTTCTATTGCTCAATTGGTTTAATGATAAAGCTAAAGTCCTTTTAGGGTTCAATTATAGAAAAGCTAAACTATTAAAGTCCATGTAGGATTTAATTCTAAAAAAGTTCAATTGTATACTCTCTGTAGGGTTTAATGATAGTAAAGCTAAATGATAACGTCTTTATTGGGTTTAATGATAGTAAAGCTAAATGATAAAGTCTTTATTGGGTTTAATGATAGTAAAGCTAAATTATAAAAGTCCATGTAGGTTTGATCAGCGGCAGTTAAAGAGTAGCTCCAACAATAACACCAATATACCAGCTCCAGTACCAAAGAACAACAGAAAGAAGGGGCCCTGCAGGTGACTCAAACTCAACACCACCTATGGAGATAAAGATATAGTTAAATAAAGAGGTACATGTTGTGTAGTTTGTTTGATGATTTGTATTCATATTACTCATTCTTATTGCGGTGTGAGTATCGTAGGTTCGAATCCTTGGAGTACCACATGTATTCAGTATTGATTTCACTAGTTAGGTTAATTGGTGAGCTGGAAAACAAATATAAATAGATCTTTATGTTATATATATATATATATATATATATATATATATATATATATAATAGTATTAATTATTTATTATTATTTTTATTATTTTTGTATTTTATTTTTTTATGGATGTATTTTGAAGGACGAAAAATCGTATAAATGGAGAAAGAAGTAGTAGAATATACATCCGAGATTTGAAGGTAATAATTACAAACATAATAGAGCTATGAACACTTAACGAGGAGCTTTAATAATAATATAAGTATTCTAGCTCCCGTACCAAGGAACAGCAGAAAGAAAGGACCCTGTAGGTGACTTAGATTTTAGCTATATTTAGATATATTTAGACGATTTTGTGCAGTTCCAGAAGATTCTTGGGTATTCAAGAGGCTAAAGTATGATAGTTTGAAGCTTGTTGATTGAACTGAATAAAATATTTTAATAGTACCCGTAATAAAGATAAAATTACATCACCGGTACTCAAAGGGTTAACCTCACCTGTTTATTAGTATCCAGATCAGTGTTGGTCGTTTCCTCGGGGTCACCACCACCACCAGCGTTTTTGAGTGACTCCTCTATAAAATACGGCAACACGTTTTCTATCCACTTGTTATAGATGCCAGACTCCAGCAGCCTCCGTATAACAGCGTTGAAGGGCCGCAGGTGGGGAGCGCCCTGGGTAATAGACTGATCATTCGTTTATTCACGGGACAATAACTAATGCAATCTCCATAACTCATACAGTACCAGCGATTGGGAAAAAAGTGAAAGGATAGAGTAAAAAGGCATAATCTCGCTCCAAGACGCTATCACTACTTCAGCAAATTGGTACTCACTTTAGGGACCAAGCCGGCTGTTCCCGAGTTAACAAGTTCTTCTGTGGCAATATGTAGATCGGTCTTCCTCCTGGGATTCTTGTTGTGTATAGCCGCCAGCAGGGACATGTGGATCCGCTGGTTGATCAAGGCATGCTCTCCCTTGTCCAATAGCTGGATCATTTCGGAGGCCTCATGGAATTCAAACTGCTCGAACATCCTCCGATATACGGGGACATCAGTCGACACGAAGAACTGGTACGCGAAACCCTGTTGGATATTAAAAGAAATGGTGCTCCTCCATTTTTTCTCTTTAAAATCGCTCCAACTTCCTCAATAGCCAAATTATCAAGCTTTTGTGGCATTCAAACTGTCCATTGTTTGTCCGTTATTAAATCGCTCCAACTTACTCACAAGCCAAATCAACTGTTCAAAGATTCTACGGTAGACAAGGACAACAATAAACTCAAAGTATTGGTATGTGAAGTCATAGTTGAAGATGCAAATACAAGACATTCTGGTTCATTACTTCTGCAGGACCTCGTAGATTTGTAAATTTATTTCAAATGTATTCTGGAACGTAAACTACTTGAAACAACTTAGGCAAACCGGCTCATTAGTTGAATCGAGGAATCAGTACACGAAATTATATAACATTACACTGTATATACAGAACGTGCTAAATACAATGACCTTTAAATTGAAGGCTTTTGTCTGACAGCTCAGCACGTGGTTGTGTCAGTTTAGTTCTGAAGAATCACCACAGACTCTAGCGTTCATTTACCATGACATCTTATATTTCTCTATAATGTACCACCCATTCTCTCCCAAAATTTATAGTGCAACATCATACTAAACCTTTGCACCCTTCAGTCCGAGTTTGAGTCCCGACTGCAGGAGCTGGTCGAGAGTGTCTATGGTGGGCGGAGCGAAGGGCACGGCCAGGCTGCTGGTAAGGGCGGTGCTGTAGTGGGAGGTCACCAGGAAGCCAAACAGAAACCAAAACCCAAGAAATACCTGGTGGAGATGAATGTACAATCCATTCAAAAGTCATTGTATAGCCTTATATGTTGATACTAATAATTATGAGAAGACTCTGAGAATGGTATATGGTTAACATCGCAAATTCAGACGAACTGAACCCTCAAACTGATTCAACAAACTTAGATATGCAAATATCAGGTAAAGAACGAACACAAAGAGTGTATCAAGTCAAAATAGCTTCGAATTCATTACTGGGGTTGTACTCATCTCTTATCCAATATGTTTTGAAGCTTAATAAACTCATGGGAACATGATACTGCAGAAGTCCATAATCTCACTCTGGAAGCCGAAAGCTGGAGGTAGCGGGCTAGAGACTGGCAGAGGAAGGATGCGAAGACTAGCATGAAGGCGCTGGAAGAGGAAGATGAGGAGAAGAGGGCCTGAGACTTCTGAAGGAGGGAGTACAGCAGTGACCCAACACCCACGGACACCGCCACACACACCCAAACACTGGCTGGAGAAGGTGGATTGATAGGGAACATGGCACCACAACAACAAAGTCACATGATGCCATATAAACTAAAGCAAATAAAAAATAAGATCTTGAAATCGAAGGATGTGTGCCAGATAAGACGTGCAAGTTGATATTGCATTCATCAACCTATTTTGTTGCATTACAAATGTTACCAACTCGAGAAAGGTGCGATAAGCTTGACAAAGGAAAGTAACTGAATACAAGATAGTATTCTTTGAAATTAACGGTGGTCTTTTTCAAACTATCTCTTTATTTCTCTCTATATATCTCCCTCACTCGCTCTTACTTCTTAAAGGTGTGATCAGCTTGCGCCAGAGAGGATCCGGGCGACTCTTGGCCGTAAGGAAGGTGAGAGAATTAAAGACATAATAGTCAGTGAAGTCCACCAACTCGAACCTTTGGGTGTTAACGCCCATGTCCAGCGCAAAGTCTGCACGTCCAAACTCCACTTCCCCCACAATACCATTGAAGTGACCCTGATTGCCAGAATATAAGTAGATTAAATATTATAAGTTTGGGTATACTACACCGACCAACTTAGCTTAAATTAACCCTTATTAACTTCCACAATTTGCATTCTAAAGATATAAACCAGAAATAGCCAGTTTGTTTTCCTTACATTTATATATCAGTTGTGCATGGCTATTTAAACAATAGTATAATTTACCAACCATAAATGCAACTCAATGCACACTCAGACAAACTAGTACTAACCTCTTCGTTAAGGTAACCCCACAGGCCGTCTGGAGGCATCAGCACCTCATAAGTGAAGTTCAGATGTTTGGCAAGCGTATTGAGAAAGAAGAGGTTGACACTTGGTTTCAGTTTGACAACCAATGACCCCTTAAATTGTTGATAGTAGGAAAATGGAACCCAGGCCAAGGTCACTCCCCTCATTTTCTTCCCATAGAAGTTGGTCATTTGTTCAGGGAATATGTTGTTCGTACTGGCGAGTCCTGTGTCTCTGGACCACCTGTTTACAGTGAGGACGTGCGGGGAGCCTGAAGGGTGCAAGAGCTGGCGGATTAATACACGCCAGTAGCTCTTATTTTGAGACTCCTCTTGGACGAGAGCTGCCACGTTTTCTTCCTTCCCCAGCAGTGGGTCTAAGAGAAATTGGTTTGCTTCCTTGAAATTAGGAGCGAAAACGAGAAAATAATGTTTTAATCTTACGTTGTAGGTTCGATCAAGGAGTAAAGACAGGAGATTGGCGTTTGGTGGTCTTGGTAACATGTAGCTGACGCAGGCAAAGGCATTCATTTCCATTGCTCTTTCGTTGATATGGGTAATAGCTTTCCGCACTTGGTCATCTGTTTGAAGTGAAGTAACCAGATTTACTTTTGGCTTCGCTCCATCAATGAAACGAAACTCTTTATGCAAATTAGGATATATCGAAGACAAATTGTCAAGTGCGTTAGTTCCCGCTGATAAACGCCCAACCTCAAAATCCTCGTGGTCTGAGATAACTACTCCGAGACACTGAGGAACGTAGATACTATCCAGCAGGTTTAATAGCAAGAATATTTCATTAGCTCGGTCATCTCTGCTCGTGTGTGTATTCTCGGTAACAAGGGTGGTGATGGAGGGACTGGTTGCAGCTACCGAGTAGTTTGTAAAGAGGGCGAAGACTGCTAGTATAACCAGCCCTTCCATTATTGATAGTCAACTGCTGGAAAGCAAGAGGAGACTGGTTGAGACAAGCAAATTATGTGAATTAGATAATCAATCACAGAGCAGAACATCTGGTTAACAATTGTGGTTTGTCGTTATTTTCAGTTGATTTAGTTAATCTTTGTTACAAAACCAATTCTAGGTATTTTCTTCCCTTCCTCAAATTCTAGACAGATTTTGTGTTCTTTAGCCAATCTACGTAACTATACACTCTAGGACAAATTGTGACCCTACGTTTTCGAAGCCATCCCACACACAATCGAAGCTTCCCATTAATTCTTTACCGAATATTTACTTTTCGGAAAGTTTGTTTTGCTGTTCAAGGGTTTATGTTTCATTCCATTTAGGGTTTATGCTTTGTTGGTGCCGAGCACTTCTCCAAACCTCCCACGCCAGCACACCACAGCTGGTCATGGCAGAAGTACGATGCCTCCATTTTTCGAGTGACTGTTATTTACACCACCCGAGCATTCATGTGTACCTTCATAGTTCATATATTAGCAACATGTATCACATAATGTCATTTTAAGTGAAGTTACAGTGTGATAAGTGCATAGATTCAAGTTTTATAAATGCCGACGAGTGGCAAGCCCCGCGCGCGTCCTGGTTACCATGGCGACCGGCGGCCATCTTGGCTCATGACTGTACACAAGGCCAGCTAACTGACACCTGACTTCCCCTTCATTCACTTTCACTTTTATTATGCCTCTCTCACGCACTCTGTTTATTGATTTTATACTTTATCGTATGTTTTATAGTTAGAATATGAGTTTTACACATTGTTTTAGGCACTTTTTACTTAGAAATATGGGTTTTGACATTGTATTTATTGTGGGAAGTGAGGTGAAGGCAGGCGTGGGGGAAGACCACATACGCCGCACTTGTTGTCAACATGACACACTCTCATCCTCAGCTCGTCTCTTCTGACCCCTACGATGGCTTGGCGGAATTTTGAAGAATTCCATGGGGTCTGGGTCATCCTCCTCTTCCCCACTTGGTGGGCAGTCAACTATGTAATGGGAAACAGTAGGGAAGCGATACACACTATTCCCTTTGTTCCAACATCGCGAGGCAACGAGGTAGGTCAGACACTTGCTAAGTCAACGGACAACTGTCTACTCCTGCACGTCCCTCTCCCCACTGTGGCTGGACTTGGGGGTTGCCAAGTATTACCACTGTTCGGCAACATCATAAGGTATGTCCCAAACAAATTTGAACCCTCTAGCTACCATAGAACAAGAGTAAATAAGCTTGAAAGTGGCGGTGAGATAAGTGGGTAAACTGGCTTTTCCCACCCACGCGGCTGGACTTGGGGTTTGCCGAGTACCACCACTGTTCGGCAACATCATAATTGGAATACAAATTGGAATCCTGTAGCTACCATAGGACAAGAGTAAACAGTGTCGTTGACAGTGCCGACGCACCCTATGTGGCTCTGGGGTTTAGCGTTACATACATTGCCCACGCATACGCTGCGGCTCTGGTGCCCAGTGGGTTAATCCGTTCTATTGACAACGGAATAGAGTGAAAGGTCATAATATCGACAAACTAATGGGGCAAACTTCTTAAAATTTCAAAACTAATGGGGAAAACTTCGTAAAATCTCAAAACTAATGGGGATAAGCATGAGGAAGAAAAGGGACCAGAAAAACGGCCCATCTCCCCTTAATGGTATACAGATAATATAGCCTACAAAGAATCTACAGCTGTGGCGGGGCAATATTTTAGTCTGTCTGGAATAATGAACAGGTGGACAGGTGTAGGTAGATTTATGTTCTCTCTCTCTCTCTCTCAAAATTACTGTTCTACTAGGGGAGGAATAATTCGACAGTTGTTATTTTTGTTATTATTATTATCAATAATAATATTAGTATTGATATAAATATATAACTATTATTATTGTATTAATATAATTATCAATGTTTATATTATTGTTATCACTCTCCCTAGAGATACATACCTCCCTCTCATCTCCCCTGACCTAACCTCTTGTAGATTATTTTCTCTCTCTCTCTCTCTCTCTCTCTCTCTTTGCACATCATTACTCCCTCATGTTCTCCCTCCTCGTAAATATGCCATGTCAAATATAATGCATAGCCAGTTTTCTCTCTCTCTCTCTCTCTCTGTATGTAAATGTAGGGCTTTAGTCTCAAATTCAAGTACAATCACCAGCATAAGAAACCGGTACAACTAATATGATCCATTTTTACCCTTTGAGTACCAGCGACGTGTTATATTTCATTCTAACTCTCATTTAGACGATATTATGCAGCTTAGGAAGGATCTGTAGTAGTTAATAGAGTTTATGGAGATAGTTCGAAGCCTCATAATTTGCTAGAGATATTTCCTAAACTGAGCAAAATCGATTATTTTGCAGCTTACGAAGGATCTGTGGTAGTAAAAAGAGGTGATTGAGATAGCTTGAAACCTTATCATTGGTAGAGTTCCTTAGCTAATGAGGCGAACGCCTTAAAATCTCAAAACTTACATGAATAAATACTGTATAAGGGACAAGGGGGTCCAGAGAAAATATCTCCCCTTAATTAGAAACCATTATTGACAAGGATGTCTTACAAGAAAACATAAATTTAATTTGTTTTTATAACAACGTTTTATTTTATACCTTATCTGCAATCACTGATGATCTGTGTTATTTTTATAACACGTTTTATTTTATACCTTATCTGCAAGCACTGATGATCTGTTTTTTTTATACCTTATCTGCAAGCACTGATGATTTGTGTTTTTTTTATAACAAAGTTTTATTTTATACCTTATCTGCAAGCACTGATGATCTGTGTTTTTTTATAACGTTTTATTTTATACCTTATCTGCAAGCACTAATGATCTGTTTTTTGTTTTATAACGTTTTATTTTATACCTTATCTGCAAGCACTGATGATCTGTGTTTTAAAGTGGCGCTTTTGATAAAAATATATCTATATCACTGCTACTAATTTTTGTATTATCATTATATATATATATATATATATATATATATATATATATATATATAGTGCTAAAACAATACATCGAGAGCCTCTGAGTCGGATGGACTCTGGGTGGTCAATCCTGTAAGGCCTTGAATAAACTGGCACGGGTTGTCCTTCCAGGCGACAGGTCCTCTTGGGAATGCATTGTTTATAGCCACCCTCATACAGTGGAGTAAGACGTCTGACAATGGATAGATAAATATAATTATTATCATCAGTCGTAATAGTAGTGGTACCAGCTAGAGTAGAAATATGGCGAGGAAGAAGGCACCGAGGTCCCGGCATACATCGGACATTTCCTACCCAACTCCCGAAGGTCGGGTACATGGAGGGACAGAGAGGTCGGGGCCAGAGGTATGATGGGGATTGGGGAGTGCAGAAGTGGATGGGATTTTTGCGGCAGGAGATGTGACGATTGCTGAAGTGGGTGAGAGTTCTGCTTGAGGTGTGAGGATGCTTGCAGAAAGGTTTGAGGCGAGGATTCTTGTAGGGGACCTGAATTGTGTTGTTGGTGTGAGAATGCTTGCAGGAGGGATAAGGTTTGATGTGAGGATTCCTGCAGGGGACTTGAATTGTGCTGTTGGTGTGAGGGTGATTGTAGGAGAGATATGGATGGTTTCAGGGGATAGAAGACTTTCCGAAGTGCATGAGAATTTTGTTGCAAGGGATTTATGGATTGTTGTAACGGATCAGAGTTTGTCTGTAAGTATGTGGCTTCTCGCAGGTTGTGTGAAGGTTGTTGCAGGAAGGGTGAGGATTGCTTCAGGATGCGCGAGGGCTTCTTCAGGAGGCATGTATGCTGTTGCAGATGACATGTGGACCGCTGAAGGTGATAAGACGCTGGAGGAAGTTTATTACACAGCTGTAACGAGTGGGAGGCCAGTAGCATACGGGACAACAGATGTGTGCGGATGAAGGAGCGACGAAGAATGCGGGAAACCGAAGGAGGCGCTGAAGAAAGGCAGGAGAGGCCCCGATTCTAGTATATAGGAATGTGAAATTAGTGGACAAAAGATCAGATTAGTTAAAACAAAATTTGGTTACTTACAAGATCATTTAATTAAGGCCGAAAAGCCCTGACCCTTAATAGCTAGGATTCTGGGTTAGTTAACTCTTCAAAGAAAGGTGCTTTCCACTGCTGAATAACATGAAGAATTCTCCTATATGAATATTTATTTTTAATGATCGTGATTGGACCAAAACACCAATCCCACCCTTTCAAGTTTCGTAGATAAATAAAAACAAAATCGAACATTCCCGACTTGCTCCCAGCACCCCACAAACCACTGATCTCAAGTAAAGCCAGAAGCTCTTCAGACCGTCATTTTGTTCTGAAGAGTGACATGAATATTATCATGACAAATTTGTGGGATGATATATCTGTAGCTGACTGCCATTGCTCTTAATATGTCTAGTTTGAATAATTATATAAATGTTAATTTGTTAACCTTCATCAACGACGGGGACCTCAACAAATGCCGGAAACTCTTCAGTGGAATCCGAGCTCCGTTTTCTTCCGTTGGGGGACTCGTGTAGTTGAAGGGTGTGACCCCCTCCTTCTCATAGCGCCTGACCCAGCGGTACACGGTAGAGACGCTAACACCGGTCTTGTGGGCGATGTGGGGCGCGGCGACCCCCTCGAGCCATAGCCACACGATCTCAGCGTGGTTGGCTCGGGTTGGTTTGTTCAGCTTGAGCATCATTTCCCTTTTAATTGGCAAGCTAGAATTCAGTATGATTATGTACATGTTTTAAACTAGTCTTCTGAGCTTAAGCCACTTATAAGGCTAGGAGACCAATGGTATGTCGAGAAAATGTAAGGACAGTAGAAACAGGTCAGTTAAAAGTGTATTGAACACATGTATAGTCTTTAGATAGGAGCGGAGTGGAGCAAAGTTAAAATCAGGAGAGTCGCAAATACAAGGCTATGCAGGAAGAGCCCGGTTACGAAGATATACTTCAGGGGAAATAAACAAATTCAGTTATTATTTCTTAAGCTGAAAAAATGCAATGGGTTTTTAGAAATTAATGGAAGCGCAATTGTTTAGTTAAGAGTGGGTTAGTAATTTTCGTTGTATGTTGGTTTCTATCAGACTATTTTCTTTAGCCTTTCTACCTCTCAAACCCACTGAATAACATAGGATCTTCTGAAACTGCATGCCATCGTCTAATACTAACCAGAATCAAAGACATCATCGTGCTGAAGGGGCTAAGAATGGCGCCCCTATTCTTAAACAATACCATAGTCAAACCTTCCCCAATACAAGTCGGGCGTGTACCTTCAGATCTTAAGCCCTTCTGTACCGGCGACTTCTTATTAGTTATATTCTGGCTTTGTTTGGACATTTGAAGTAGTAAAAAGGGGTAAGCGAGGTAGTAAAAAGGGGTAAGCGAGATAGTTCGAAGCCTGTTAAATGCTGGAGACCCTTTTCATACTGAATATAGTCGTCTGTTAGTAGCCACAATAGGAAGAAAAGGACGTCACCTGTACTGTATGGGTCAAAACATCCGATTTCTACTTTTTTTTTACGATTTCATACGGCTTGGGAAGGGATAAATTTATATAAGAATTGTATATATCTATTGCTAGAATTAATTATAATATCAAATGTAAATCAATAATATGGCTAACACTCTCTAATCTGATATTTTGATACGATTGAGTAATTATTAAGGTGTTTGCTTGTTTGTTGGCATTTTTTGAGCAATGTATTTTAGTCTGTCCCGTAAGCTAACAAAACCACCTTTCCAGACATCCTTCAAACTAAAATAGGCCCGTCCAGACCCCCTTCAAGCTAAGTTTGTAAATGTGTCGATAGAAAAATATCACCGCCAAAGGCTGAATTCTTTTAAGTTACAGGCTCGCTCTCGCTCGTCCAGAAAAAATCGACACCTGAATGGGGTGAAGCGTCTTATTATCACTAAACAAATGGCGTGAAAAGTTTAAGATCTCCAAACTAATGCATCTCTAAAATATACTTGTTAATATAGGGATCTGTATCTTGTGTTTGTAGACCTGGAGAAGGCCTTTGATAGGGTGCCCAGAGAAGTTGTGCAGTGGGCTATGAGAAAACTTGGCGTAGAGGAGTGGCTGGTACCTGTGATATTGAAGATGTACGAGGACTCACGAATGGCAGTGAGGGTGAAAGGTGTACTGAGCCTGAGTGAGGAGTTTACAGTTCACGTCGGAGTCCACCAGGGCTCTGTGTTAAGCCCTCTCCTCTTGTCTATGGTTCTGGAGGTACTATCTGGTGATTTCAGAATTGGGCTCCCCTAGAAACTGCCGAGGCCAAGTTCAGAAGATGGAGAGAGGGCATGGCAAATAAAGAGTTAACATAAATAAAACCAAGGTTTTACACAGTGGCTTAGGGCTAGGAAAAGTAGAAAAAAGTGGTGCATACCCATGCGTGCATGCAGAAAAGGGGTGGGCACGAACTTGATACAGTGTAGCGTCTGCCGCAGCTGGGTATATCTCGGGAAGAAGCGCTGCACTAGAATAAAGGGACCTCTACCAAGGAAGAAATCCGAAATCAATATATTTGTATACCCGCACACTGCAAGTCAAGAATAACGTCAGGACGAAGCCCCTTTTCGAGAACCCCAGTCCCTTGTTGAGAATGTGCCTGTATGTCTGTCTGGTAAAGTGCTTGAACAGAGAGTGAGGTGAAGAACCTTTCATTCCCCTAATTGATCGAAGCTCCATATCGAGTTTTGACACTCATACTGAGGTAATTTATAATATGAATATGTTTCAGTGAAGCAGTCTTTCTTTTGATTAGACTGCTCGATACTAAAGGTTCATCTGAGCATAAACAATATTTATACAGTAATTATTCATTTTGTATCCCATAATATTTATTTACCTTGAGTCAGACGATTTTCTTACATTCTAACCCTTTGAAGTTTATTCTGGGTATCATTAGACGATTGCATACAGTTTAGGAAGGAGCTGTGGTAATTATAAGGGTGGAGTGGTCTTGCCACTGGACTGGTAATCCAATGGACCCGGGTTCGAATCCCGATATGTCAATGGGAAGTTATTATTGGGATGGAATTTGTACTGTACCTAGTATCAGTGCATACTGTATAGACCAAACAAAACAACAACCCCCTTAACCCGGTATCACACGAGCGCTTTTTCACTCAACATTTATCCTCAACACTGGTTTGGCAGCTTATGAGGTCAACATTTATAATAGTTCTGTCACCTAAATTCATCTACCATCAGTCTAGTTTCCGATACCAGTGCAAAATACTCCAGAAATGTTGCCAGAAAAATTTTGATCATCGAATGTTGACTTTAAAAGCTCCCCTGTGATACTGGCTTTAGCCTTACCCTACAGTCGAGTGGTTTAAGATGTTCCCGGTGGCGAGGTAAGGTTTGCAGTGCCACACATAAGAGAGAGAGAGAGAGTGAGCCAACCTTACCTACAGTCGAGTGGTTTAAAATGTTCCCGGTGGCGAGGTAAGGTCTGCAGTGCCACACATCACTCCTCCCCTGTATATAAACAAGTCCCCGGTACCTCCCCCCTAGTGACGTCACAGGGGGGAGGGGGTAGGTTATATGTATTTACTTATTTAATTTATGCATTTGTTTATTTATTTATTTTTCGTATTCATATATTTTGCATGTATTTATTGTTCATGTATTTATTGTTCATGTATTTATTGTTCATGTATTTATTGTTCATGTATTTATTGTTCATGTATTTATTGTTCATGTATTTATTTTTTGTTTATATATTTTTCCTTTATGTATTTATTAATGTATTTATTATTATTTTAGTTTCCTCCCTAGGCCTCCATCAAGCTTAAAAAAAACGTCAACATCCCTATTCTAGATCAATTTGTAAATTTGTCGGTAGAAATATGTGCCGGCACTTCCAAAATTACAGGTTCGCTATCGCTACCTAAATGGCACGAAAGGTCTTAATATTGACAAAGAAATGGGGCGAGAGGTCTAAGAATCGACAAACTAATCTACACGAACGTCTAAAACTCTAAAAATAAAAAATTGGGCTAAACATGAGTGAGAAGGAGGTCCAGAAAAAGCAGCTACCTTCCCCCTTAAGACAGAGAGAGCAACAGACCGGAGGAAAGACACTATACAGTATATATCTATCTATATATATATATATATATATATATATATATATATATATATATATATATGATTCTATATGCAAAAGAACTTATCAAAATTGCTATGTGGAAATAACGCTTTAATCAACTCAAATATTTAAATAAAAGAACACAATCCACCACATAGGGTGTACATCACTACATGAGCAAGTTAATCTGTTTCCCAAGCAAATTAATCGCACATATAACAACGAACTCTCGTCAAATTCAAGGAATTAGTCAATTTGGGAAGTTTAGGACGTTCTGGTAAATTTGACTAAATTCTGTATGAATTAAGGGGAGATTTCCACTTGAAGAATTTTTTTCTGGACCCCTTTCTTCCTAATGTTTAGCCTCATTTCTTATGAGATTTTAAGATGTTCGGCCCATTAGTTTAGCGATTTTAAGAACTTTCGCCCCATTTCTGTCAATTGTTAAGATCTTCCGTACCATTTAGGCGTTGATTGTGTTCCTGGCAAGCTATATCGAGCTTGTAATTTAAGAGGAAAAAAAATGTACTAATTTATCTTGAAAGAGGGTCTACGGGGTGTCGTTTTAAGCTTGGTGGAGGTCTAGGGAGGAAACTAAAAAAAATATAATAATAATAATAATAATAATAATAATATAAAAATAAATAAATAAGCAAATAAATACGCCCATCCCCCTTAAGGAACAAGACCCCTGCTGGTTTTAGATAAGTAAAAGGCCGATTCTTCCAAAATTACAGGCTCACTTTCGTTCGCCAGGAAAACAATTTTAAATAACACGAAATTTCTTAATATTGACAAAGAAATGGGGCGAAAGGTCTTAAAATCGACAAACTAATGGGGCAAGCATATTAACATCTGCAAACTAATGGGGTTAAACACGAGGGAGAAGGGGATCTAGGAAAACGACCCATCTCCCCTTAATGATAGAAAAGCTAAATGGTAAAGTCCTTGTAGGATTAAATTATAAAAAATTCAATTATATACTCTTTGTAGGGTTTAATAATATAAAAGCTAAATGATAAAGTCCTTGTAGGGTTTAATGATAGAAAAGCTAAATGATAAAGTCCTTGTAGGGTTTAATGATAGAAAAGCTAAATGATAAAGTCCTAGTAGGGTTTAATGATAGAAAAGCTAAATGATAAAGTCCTAGAAGGGTTTAATGGTAGTAAAGCTAAATGATAAAGTCCTTGTTGGTTTTAATAAAAGAAAAGCTTAATGATAAAGTCTATGTAGGGTTTAATGATAGAAAGGTTAAATGGTAAAGTCTTTGTAGGATTAAATTATAATTTTCAATTATATACTCTTTGTAAGGTTTAATAATAGAAAAGCTAAATGATAAAGTCTTTATTGGGTTTAATGATAAAGTTATGTGATACATTCCTTGTAGGTTTTAATAATAGACAAGCTAAATTATAAAGTCTTTATTGGGTTTAATAATAGAAAAGCTAAATGATATAGTCCATGTAGGGTTTAATAATAGTAAAGCTAAATAATAAAGTCCATGTCGGGCTTAATGATAGTAAAGCTAAATTATAAAGTCCTTGTAGGGTTTAATAATAGTAAAGCTAAATAATAAAGTCCATGTAGGGTTTAATAATAAAAAAGTTAAATGATAAAGTCCTTGATGGGTTTAATGATAATAAAGCTAAATGATAAAAGTCCATGTAGGGTTTAACGATAGTAAAGCTAAATGATAAAGTCCATGAGTGTAGGGTTTAATAATAGAAAAGCTAAATGATAAAGTCCATGTAGGTTTGATCAGCGGCAGTTAAAGAGTAGCTCCATCAATAACACCAATATACCAGCTCCAGTACCAAAGAACAGCAGAAAGAAGGGGCCCTGCAGATGACTCAGATTTAATACCACCTGTAGAGAGAATACATTAGCCAAATAAACCTATATCAAGCTATAAAAATACCCCAAACATTATGCTCATTTTTCGGAAAAATAATTTCCCAGCCAAAGGCTGATTCCTCTTAAATTGCAGGCTCGTTGTCGCTCGGCAGGACACAATTTACACCTAAATGGCACAAACGGTTTAAAAATGGCCAAATCTAATAGGGCAAATTGCATTAATTCTCAAAGCTAAACATGAGGGAGAAGGGGGTCAAGAACACCCCCCCCCCCCCAATAATTTCCTAAACCCCTTCCGTATCGGCGACGTCTAATTAACGTAATTCTAGCTATATACTGTATATACGATTTTGTGCAGTTTCAGAAAGATCTGGGTTAGTAAAAAGGCTTAAGTGAGATAGTTTGAAACTTGTTAATTGCTGGAGGCCCCTTTTGAACTGAATAAAATCTTCTAATAATAGCCCTAATAAAGATAAAAGGACGTCGCCAGTACTCAAAGGGTTAACCTCACCTGTTTATTAGAATCCAGATCAGTGTTGGTGGTTTCCTCGGGGTCACCACCACCACCAGCGTCTTTGAGTGACTCCTCTATAAAATACGGCAACACGTTTTCTATCCACTTGTTATAGATGCCAGACTCCAGCAGCCTCCGTATGACAGTATTGAAGGGCCGCAGGTGGGGAGCGCCCTGAGTAATATAGACGGATCATTCGTTTATTCACGGGACAATTATTATGTTTTTTACACCAACCAACTTCACATCTAAACTCAATTAATGAATAACTAATGCAATGCCCATAACTCATACAGTACCAGCGATTGGGAGAATAGAGTGAAAGGATAGAGTAATATTACTAAAGAATTAATGTGGCGCATGGGAGGGAGCTAGGTAGTATAGCAGTGCTTAGAAGTTGTTGTTGTTGTTGTTGTCGTTCCCTAGGCTGCCTGGCCGAACAGCCCCGAGTCCCTAAGGAAGGCCATGGCCACGATCAGACTTTCCCACAAGGCTCTCAAGGAGTGTAGATTATGTTTTTGGCGTAAGTGATTGTGTAGAATGCAGTCTTCTATGATGTGTTTAATAGTATGGGGTGCTGTATTACATCCTGAGCTGGCGTCGATGACAGAGTCATCCGTCATCCTGTGTGCCTCGCACTGACAATACTTACATTTTTTATATATACTGTATATTGGTAACTACCTAATACTGTCTGCAAGGAAGACAATCATGTTCAAACACCATAACCCTGAAGATCCTCCAGGGGGTAATTACCCAGGTCAAGGCCTTGATCATCAGTGCGAAGACTGATCAGTTAATCCTAGTCCTCATCCCCTTCCTGAAACAGATGGTAACAACTTGTAGCATTGTCAAGAACTACCACACTCTGAGGTAGGCACGATCTCGCTCCAAGACGCTATCACTACTTCACCAAGCTGGTACTCACTTTAGGGACCAAGCCGGCCGTTCCCGAGTTAACAAGATCTTCTGTGGCCATATGTAGATTGGTCTTCCTTCTGGGATTCTTGTTGTGTATAGCCGCCAGCATGGACATATGGCTCCGCTGGTTTAACAAGGCGTGCTCTCCCTCGTCCACCAGCCGAATCATCTCGGAGGCCTCATGGAATTCAATCTGCTCGAACATCCTCCGGTATACGGGGACATCCGTCGACTCAAAGAACTGGTACGTGAAACCCTGTTGGATATTGAAACAAATGGTGCTCCTCCATTTCTTTCTAATTTTAAATCGCTCCAACTTCCTCAATAACCAAATTATCAAGCGTTAATGAAATTCAAACTGTTCAAAGATTCTACGGTAGACAAAGACAATAATAGACTTGAAGTATTGGTATGTGAAGTCTTAGTTGGAGATGCAAATACAAAACATTCTGGTTCATTACTTTTACATTACCTCGTAGATTTTTATATATATTTCAAATGTATTCTGGAACGTAAACCACTTATAATTCCTTAGGCAAACCGGCTCATTGGTTGAACGAGGAATCGGTATACGAAATTCTATAAGGTAAATAGCATTCGGAACATGGGACATGTTACAAATACAACGACCTTTAGATTGAAGGCTTTTGCAGATCCCTATTTACAAGCATTATGTCAGATTAGAAACTATCATTAGCAAGATATTCCCTACCAATAAGACACTAAGCGCATGGTTGGGTTGGTTTAGCTCTGAAGAATCACCACAGAATCTAGCGTTCATTTACCATGACATCATGTATTTCTCTATAATGTACAGTTGCAAGCAGATACAGATGCTGTGGAGATGTGGCTAGATTTAATGCTCTCACAGATCAATTTATAGTTTGAAGATGAATGCAAAAATTTGTTTATTTGCAGTAATGTTTTTAGCAGTGAAAGCCACCATTCATTCAACGTAATACTTTTAAACAATCCCTGGTGGTTGTCAATTATGGCCAGCCCTTCCTAACATTTGTATCTATTTCATCTGCTCGGAACTGTACCACCCCTTCTCTCCCAACATCATACTAAACCTTTGCTCCCTTTAGTCCGAGTTTGAGTCCCGACTGCAGGAGCTGGTCGAGAGTATCTATGGTGGGCGGAGCAAAGGGCACGGCCAGGCTGCTTGTGAGGGCGGTGCTGTAGTGGGAAGTCACCAGAAAGCCAAACAGAAACCAAAACCCAAGAAATACCTGGTGAAGATGAATGTACAATGCATTCAGAAGTCATTTTATAGCCTTAGATGTTGATGTTAATATGAGAAGACTCTGAGAATGGTATATGGTTAAGATCACAAATTCGGATGCATTGAACCCTCGAACTGGTTCAACAAACTTAGAAATGCATATAATTATCAGGTATAGAATAAACACAAAGCGTCTACTAAGTTGAAAATAGCTTTGAATTAATGACTGGTTGTAATCATTATTTATCCAATTTGCTTTGAAGATTAAGAAACACATGGGAACATGATACTGAAGAAATCCATAATCTCACTCTGGAAGCTGAAAGCTGGAGGTAGCGGGCGAGAGACTGACAGAGGAAGGAGGCGAAGACTTGCATGAAGGCGCTGGAGGAGGAGGAGGTAGAGGAGGAGAAGAGAGCCTGAGACTTCTGAAGGAGGGTGTAAAGCAGTGCCCCAACACCTACGGATACCGCCACACACACCCACACACTCCCTGTAGAAGGTGCATTGATAGAGAGCATGGCACCACAACAATGTCATATAGTACCACATAATCTATAAAAATTCACGAAACAAAAATCTTGAAATTGAAGGATGCATGTCAGATATGACGCACAAGATGATATTGCATTCGTTGACCTATTTTGTTGCATTACAAATGTTAACAGCTCAAGAAAGGTGCGATAAGCTTGACGAAGGAAGGTAACCGAATACAAGACGGAATTGCACTATCTATCTCACACTATCTCTTTAAGTCTTTCTAAAAAATCTCTCTCACTCGCTCTTACTTCTGAAAGGTGTGATCAGCTTGCGCCAGAGAGGATCCGGGCGACTCTTGGCAGTAAGGAAGGTGAGAGCATCAAAGACATAATAGTCAGTGAAGTCCACCAACTCGAACCTCTGGGTGTTAATGCTCATGTCCAGGGCAAAGTCCATCCGTCCAAACTCCACTTCTCCCACCACACCATTAAAGTGACCCTGATTGCCAAAATATACGTAAATTAAATATTGTATGACTTGGTCTACATTACCAACTGACTTAGCTTAAATGAACCCTTAACCCTTTCACGCGTATGACGCGATTTTGAGCCTATTAGGGATACATTAAAGCCTTTGTTACCATCAGGGATATTTACAACCCTTTAGTTTAGTTACTTCAACCTCTGCAGTTGTCTTGAGTTAGCTGTGGGTAGAAAACTAATTTTGGAGAGGTAATTATTAGAGTGAGAGAACTCTATTTCTTATTGCTAATCTGGCAACCTCTGCGTCATAAAAGCGTGAAAGAGTTAACTTCCACAATTTTCTTTCTAAAGATAAACCAGAAATGACCAGTTTGTTTTCCTCACATGTATATATTAGTTGTGCATTGCTATTTAAACAATTGTATGATTTACCAACCATTAATGCAACTCAATGCACACTCGACAAACTAGTACTAACCTCTTCATTAAGGTAACCCCACAGGCCGTCTGGAGGCATCAGCACCTCATAAGTGAAGTTCAGATGTTTGGCAAGCGTATTGAGAAAGAAGAGGTTGACACTTGGTTTCAGTTTGACAACCAAGGAACCCTTAAATTGTTGATAGTAGGAAAATGGAACCCAGGGCAAGGTCACTCCCCTCATTTTCTTCCCATAGAAATTGGTCATTTGTTCGGGGAATATGTTCTCCGTACTGGTGAGTCCTGTGTCTCTGGACCACCTGTTTACAGTGAGGACTTGCGGGGAGCCTGAAGGGTGCAAGAGCTGGCGGATTAATACACGCCAGTAGCTTTTGTTTTGAGACTCCTCTTGGAAGAGAGCTACCACATTCTCTATATTCTTCAGGCGAGGGTCTAAGAGAACTCGTTTTGCTTCCCTGGAATTGTGGGTGTTGACAAGAAAATAATGTTTTAATCTTACGTTGTAGGTTCGATCAAGGAGTAAAAACAGGAGATTGGCGTTTGGTGGTCTTGGTAACATGTAGCTGACACAGGCAAAGGCATTCATTTCCATTGCTCTTTCGTTGATATAGGTAATAGCTTTCCGCACTTGGCCATCTGTATGAAGTGAAGTAACCAGATTTACTTTTGGCTTCGCTCCATCAATGAAACGAAACCCTTTGTGCAAATTGGGATATTTCAAATACGAAATGTCAGATGCGTTAGTTCCCGCTGATAAGCGCCCAACCTCAAAATCCTCGTGTTCCGAGATAACCACTCCGAGACACTGAGGAACGTAGAGGCTATCCAGCAGGTTTAATAGTAAGAATAATTCATTAGCTCGGTCATCTCTGCTCGTGTGTGTATTCTCGGTGACAAGGGTGGTGATGGAGTGACTGGTTGCAGCTACCGAGGAGTTTGTAAAGAGGGCGAAGACTGCTAGTATAACCAGCCCTTCCATTCCAGATAGTCAACTGCTGGGAAGAAAGATGCAAATGATGAGAAAAACGAGAAATGCGAAAGTGATAATAAGACGCGATAAATCAAACAAATGAAGGGTGTCTGAGTGGAATTTGTTTTAGTTTGAAGGAAATCTGGGAAGGCGTTTCTGTTAGCCTGGGGGACAAACTGAAATATATTGCTTGTGTAGTCATGAAGAGGCTACAGACGATCTCACTTAACCCTTTGAACTACCACAGATTCTTCCTAAGCTGCATAAAATCGTCTGAATATAGTTGAAACAAAACAACATTCATCCCCAGTAGTGAAAGGTTTAACCCTTTGGGTACCAGCGACGTGTGCGTGTGTTATATTACAGTATAGCTATATTTATACGATATTATGCAGCTTGGGAAGGATCTGTGGTAGTTAAAAGGGTTGGTTGAGATAGTTTGAAGCCTTATCATTGCTACAGGTCCTTCCCAAGCTGAATAAAATCGTCTTATAGTTGCCAGAATATGATGAAGGAACGGAACGTCCCTGGTACGGTATGGGTTAAGGGGACAGTGGTCATTTTGGGGGTCTATTTATTTATATATTCATTTATGTTTTAGTTTGCTCCCTAGACCTCCCTCAAACTTAAAAAACATCCATTAGATCCCCCTTCAGCATTAATTCGTACATTTTTCGATAGAAAAATGTCACGGCCGAAGGCCGGCGAGCTATCGCTCGCCAAGAAAAAAAAATGACACCTAAAGGGTGTCTGTTCTGTTACAACCCCCTTCGTATTCAGACCTAATTAGTTATCGGGTCTGAGGGTCAAGGTAGTCATAAGGGCACGGGTGCGCAACAGAACAAAAAAAAAAACATATGAACGCTAGACTGTAAAAGATGAGCCTCTCACAGGTCTCCAAGTCGGATCCAAAATCAGGTCGCTTAAGAGGTCGCCATTTCTGTCTTATACTTCAAAGCAGAATTGGAACCTGGCAAGAGGTCGCTAAATGCCGTGGCATTAACTTCAAACAAAACCAGAAATGATCTAACTACAGGTTATGGAACAACACTCGTCTCTTGCACATGTTAGTATATAATCTTATTTATTCTTGCAGAAGATGCACTATAAACCATGTAGATGTCAATTAATATTCAAGGTCTAATTTGATTATGATATCAGCACAATAGCTATGTAAGACTAATGACTTTTCAATGATTGCTTAGAGGAACATGATAGAAAACTGCTTTGCATTAACCACTATAGTTCTTGATCAAGATTAGATTGGGGTAACTGTCCTGCACCACAATATCTCAATAAACTGAAAGTACAACTCGACTTCCTACAACATCTTAGCTAACAGTAAATAATAATTCCACACATTCTTCTAGGTCATAAGAATTACACTCGCTCAACGATGCACTAGTATTGACCTCAGATATCAGCCAAATATATATAAATCGTGATTCTACAGTGCTCTAAAACTTCAATAGATAAAACAAAAATATTCAAGACCACTTCAGCGTTAGCAATTATAATTCAAAGTAGCCAGATGGAAACATCTATTGCTCATACTTTAATAATATGCACCAAGAAACGTCTACATCTCACTATCCCTTGACCGCGTCATTTATATTCACCAATGCATACACAACTAAACATATAATATAAGATCACCAAATCTTGTTACAAAGCACACAATATGAGACTGGAACACGGAATTCACCAAGCTGCGTTGTCACTATGCTATTAAAAAAAAATAAAAAATACAATCTGTACTGCTTACGTTAAATTATCAAGCACTAATATTTAAATAAATATCATCGCTGTGTATTCTTCAATGATAGAGTATCATAAGGCACTATAATAACTCGACCAGTATTAACAAACCGCCAAGAGGATCCAACAGGTGATATATATCCTCACGGCACCTCACACACACAAGTACGTTCCTCCCGAGCTCCGCTAACTAATCTCCGCTAATCTGTTTTGTATACAGATTAAAAACCTGAGCCCAGGATTTAGTTAAAATAGGACTTCAGAGGCTCTCAACCCTATTGGATTATTAAGCCAGAACACTGTAAGTCAAGCGTAACGTCAGGACTGGAACCTCTCTGCGAGAACTCCAGTCCCTTGAGCCCAGGAAATGACCCTTACCAAAAAACTCTCCAATACATATTGTACTGTATATATTGTAAAGAATGACCACTATTGGTGGAAATAAACAAATTATAATTATTATTATTATAGTTATTACTCTCTCTCTCTCTCTCTCTCTCTCTCTCTCTCTCCTTGCACATCATTAATTCCTTTCATGTTCTCCCTCTCTCGTAAATGTGTCATGTCAAATATAATGTATAGCCACAATTTCATATGCAAGTCTTTCTCTCTCTCTCTCTCTCTCTCTCTCTCTCTCTCTCTCTCTCTCTCTCTCTCTCTCTCTCTCATAATATTTCATGTCAAAAATCACAGTAGCCCAACTAAGCTTTGCAACAGAATATGAAGGTATAGGCTATGGATAATATGGCATCCATTCCTATTATCACTCCCGTCCCAAGACTATGTGTTGATGCCTTATATTTGGACAGTAGCACACAGGCTTGGGACAGGAGTGGTAAAAAGGCAGAGATGCCAGAATATCCATATGCCTTAATATTTTGTTGCGAAACTTAGTTGGGCTACTGTACGTGAACTTGGTCACAACATAAGATTCTAGTTGTTAAGAATTTTTGTTTTTTAAGGTTGCTATAAAACAGTGTTCTCATGTCTGAACAATGTTCCTACACGATTTGTAATTTGATATTAATATTCAATAAACATGTTTTTCCACATGTACCATATTTACCTGTGCCCCATTTTTACATGTGCCATTTTTACTGTGCCATTTTTACCGATCACCCGATATGATTTATGAATCCACATTATTAATGATGTAGTGACACTATCACTATCTCTCTCTCTCTCTCTCTCTCTCTCTCTCTCTCTCTCTCTCTCTGTCGTGTATACATATGTAGGGCTTAGTCTCAAATAAAAGTACAACCACCAGCATTAGAAACCGGTACACTAATATGACCCATTTTAACCCTTTGAGTACCATCGACATCCGTTATATTATATTCTAGCTCCATTTAAACGATATTGGGCAGCTTAGGAAGGATCTGTGGTAGTTAAATAAAGTTGTCGAGATAGTTCGAAGCCTTATAATTTGCTGGAGGTCATTCCTAAACTGAGCTAATTCAACTGTTGTGCAGCTTAAGAAGGATGTGTGGTTGTACAAGAGTTGATTGGGATAATTTGAAGCTTTATTGTTTGAGCTAGTTGTGGTTTGTAAGACGTTTCTGTATTCATAGACGGCAGGAGGAAAAGGATTGTGCTCGTAACTCATAACCTCCCCCAAAGATAGCTCTCCAGTTTTGGTGATTATCAGGAAATGTTGGTAAATGTGTGTGGAATCAATTGTTCGATCAGGAGCGACTTCGATATGTTAAAAAATAATTGACGATGTAGAAAATAATTGACAAAGAATTGGAGCAATAGAGCTTATTATCGCCAAACTAATGAGGCTAACGTCTTAAAAACTCTTAACTAATGGGACTAAATATGAGGGACAAGGGGTACAGAAAAAACTCTTCCCTTAATTAGAAACAATTTATTGACAAGGATGTCTTGCAAGGAAACATTAACAAAAAATTATATAGCAACGGTTTATTTTATACCTTATCTGCAAGCACTAGTTATATGTTTTTGGAAAGAAGTGGCACTATTGACAAAAAATTGATCTATACAACTGCTATTATCATTTTGACTTTCATTGTAATGATAGTGCTAAAACAATACATCGAGGGCTTCCAAGTCGGACGGACCCTGAGTTGAGTGGGCAGTCCTGTTAGTCCTGGATTAAAATGGCACAGTTTGTCCTTACAGGTGACAGGTCCGTTTAGAAACGCTTTGTGTATAGCCACCCTCATACAGGGAAGTAAGATGTCTGACAATGAATAGATAGATATAATTATTATCATCAGTAGTAATAGTCGTGGTACTAGCTAGAGTAGATATAAAGAGGAACAAGGCACTGAGGTCCCGGCATACATCGGACGTTTCCTACCCAGCTCCCAAAGGTGGGGCACATGAAGGGACAGAGAGGTCGGGACCAGAGGTATGACGGGGATCGGGGAGTGCAGAAGTGGATGGGATGATTGTTGAAGTGGGTGAGAGTTCTGCTTGAGGTGTGAGGATGCTTGCAGAAAGGTTTGAGGCGAGGATTCTTGTAGGGGACCCGAATTGTGCTGTTGGTGTGACGATGCTTGCAAGAAGGATAAGGTTTGATGCGAGGATTCTTGCAGGGGACCTAAATTGTGCTGTTGGTATGAGGGTGCTTGTAGAAAGGATAAAGAGTGCTTCATGGGATAGGAGGATTTCTGAAGTGTATGAGAATTCAGTTGCAATGGATTTATGGATTGTAACGGATCCGATGTTGTCTGTAGGTATGAGGCTTCTTGCAGGTTGTGTGAAGGTTGTTGCAGGAAGGGCGAGAATTGCTTCAGGAAGGGCGAGGATTGCTTCAGGACGTGCGAGGACTTCTTCAGGAGGCGTGTATGCTGTTGCAGATGACATGAGGACCGCTGAAGGTGATCAGACGCTGGAGGAAGTTTATTGCACAGCTGTAACGAGTGGGAGGCCAGTAGCATGCGGGACAACATATGTGTGCGGATGAAGGAGCGACGAAGAATGCGGGAAACCGAAGGAGGCGCTGAAGAAAGGCAGGAGAGGCCCCTATGATTCTAGTATATAGGAATGTGAAATTAGTGGACAAGAGATCAGATTAGTTAAAGATGTTTTCTGGTTTACTTACAAGATCATTTAAGCCGTAAAGCCCTGACCCTTAATAGCTAGGATTCTGGGTTAGTTAACTCTTCAAAGAAAGGTGCTTTTCACTGCTGAATAACATGAAGAATTCTCCTATATGAATATATATTTTTAATGATCGTGATTTGACCAAAACACCAATCCCACCCATTCAAGTTTCGTAGATAAATCACAAAAAATCGAACATTCCCGACTTGCTCCCAGCACCCAACAAATCACTGATCTCAAGTAAAGCCAGAAGCTCTTCAGACGTCATTTTGTTCTGAAGAGTGACATGAATATTATCATGACAAATTTGTGGGATGATATATCTATAGCTGATGCCATTGCTCTTAATATGTCTAGTTTGAATAATTATATAAATGTTAATTTGTTAACCTTCATCAACGGCGGGGATCTCAACAAATGCCGGAAACTCTTTAGTGGAATCCGAGTTCCTTCCGTTGGGGGACTCGTGTAGTTGAAGGGCGTGACTCCCTCCTTCTCATAGCGCCCGACCCAGCGGTACACGGTAGAGACGCTAACACCGGTTTTGTGGGCGATGTGGGGCGCGGCGACCCCCTCCAGCCATAGTCGCACGATCTCAGCGGGTTTGGCACGGGTTGGTTTGTTCGGCTTGAGCATCATTTCCCTTTCAATTTTATGGCAAGTTATAATTCAGTATGATGATGATTATGTACATGTTTTAAATTAGTCTTCTGAGGTTAAGCCACTTATAAGGCTAGGAGACCAATGATATGTCGAGAAAGTGTAAGAAAAGACAAGAAACAGGTCAGTTAACCCTTTCACGCTTAGGACGCAATTTTGAGCCTATTAGGGATACTTTAAAGCCTTTGTTACCATCAGGGGTATTTAGAAACCTTTAGTTTAGTTACTTCAACCTCTGCAGTTGTCTTTGAGTTAGCTGTGGGCAGAAAACTAATTTTGGAGAGGTAATTATAAGAGAACTCTATTTCTTATTGCTAATCTGGCAACCTCTGCGTCATAAAAGCGTGAAAGAGTTAAAGGTTTATTGAACACATGTATAGTCTTTAGATAGGAGCAGAATGGAGAAAAGTTGAAATCAGTAGAGTCTCAAATACAAGCTATGCAGGAAGAGCCCGGTTACGAAGATATACTTCAGGGAAAAAAAATATACATATATATATTGCTTAGGCTGCAAAAATACAATGGGGTTTTAGAAATTAATAGAAGTGAAATTGTTTAGTTAAGAGTAGGTTATTAATTTTCGTTGTATGTTGGTTTCCATCAGAATATTTTCTTAGCCTTTCTAGCTCTTGGGCTGAAAGGGTTAATACAATCTCATTAAACCCTCTTAATAACATAGGTCCTTCTGAAACTGCATGCCATCGTCTAATACTAACCAGAATCAAAGACATCATCGTGCTGAAGGGGCTAAGAATGGCGCCCCTATTCTTAAACAACACCATAGTCAAACCTTCCCCAATACAAGTCGGGCATGTACCTTCAGATCTTAAGCCCTTCTGTACCGTCGACTTTTTATTAGTTATATTCTGGCTTTGTTTGGACATTTGAAGTAGTAAAAAGGGTTAAGCGAGATAGTTCGAAGCCTGTTAAATACTGGAGACCCTTTTCATACTGAATATAGTCGTCTGTTAGTAGCCACAATAGGAAGAAAAGGACGTCACCTGTACTGTATGGGTGAAAACATCCGATTTCTATTTTTTTTTTTTTTTTTTTTTTTTTTTTTTTTTTTTACGATTTCATACAGCTTGGAAGGGGTAAACTTATATAAGAATTGCATATATCTATTGCCAGAATTCATTATAATATCAAATTTAAATCAATATTATGTTGAACACACTCTAATCTGATATTTTGATATGATTGAGCTATTAAGGTTTTTGCTTGGTTTGGGCGTTTTTCGAGCAATGTATTTTTGTTTGTCCCGTAAGCTAACATAAACGCCTTTCCAGACATCCTTCAAAGTAAAATAGGCCCGCCCAGACCCCCTTCAACTAAGTTTGTAAATAGGTGTCGATAGAAAAATATCACCGCCAACAGCCGAATTATTTTTAGTTACATGCTCGCTCTCGCTCGTCCAGAAAAAATCGACACCTGAATGGGGTGAAGCATCTTATTATCGCTAAACAAATGGCGTGAAAAGATTAAGCTCTCCAAACTAATGGAGCGAAGTGCATCTCTAAAATATAGTTGCTAAGATAGGGATCTGTATATTTGTGTTTGTAGACCTGGAGAAGGCCTTTGATAGGGTGCCCAGAGAAGTTGTGCAGTGGGCTATGAGAAAACTTGGCGTGGAGGAGTGGCTGGTAGGTGTGATAATGAAGATGTACGAGGACTCGCGAGGACTCACGGGTGAAAGGTGTACCGAGTCCGAGTGAGGAGTTTACAGCTCACGTCGGAGTCAACCAGGGCTCTGTGTTAAGCCCTCTCCTCTGTTCTGTGGTTCTGGAGGCACTATCTGGTGATTTCAGAATTGGGCTCCCCTGGGAACTACTATATGCAGATGACCTAGTACTTATCGCAGATAGTGCGTGGGATGCCGAGGCTAAGTTCAGAAGGTGGAGAAAAAGCATGGCAAATAAAGGGTTAAGAGTTAACATAAATAAAACCAAGGTTTTACACAGTGGTTTAGGGCTAGGAAAGGTAGAAAAAAGTGGTGCATACCCATGCATGCATGCAGAAAAGGGGTGGCCACGAACTTGATACAGTGTAGCGTCTTCCGCAGCTAGTTATATCACGGGAAGAAGCGCTGCAATAGAATAAAGGGACCTCTACCAAGGAAGATATCCGAAATTGATATAATTGCAAGTCAAGAATAACGTCAGGACCGAAGCCCCTTTTCGAGAAACCCAGTCCCTTGTCAAGAAAGTGCCTGTATGTCTGTCTGGTTAAGTGCTTTAACAGAGAGTGACGTGTAGAACCTTGCATTCCCCTTATTGATTTCGATAAGGCTATGCTCTCTTAAACGATGCTCCATATCGAGTTTTGAATCCCATACTGAAATAATTTATAATATGAATGTGTTTCAATGAAGCAGTCTTTCTTTTGATTAGACTGCTCGATACTGAAGGTTCATCTGAGCTCATTGTTTATTTTGAATTATTTTATATTTATAAACCTTGAGTCAGATTATTTCCTTACATTCTAACCCTTTGATGTTTATTCTGGCTATCTTTAGACGATTTTATACAGTTTAGGAAGGAGCTGTGGTAATTATAAGGGTGGAGTGGTCTTGCCACTGGACTGGTAATCCAATGGACCCGGGTTTGAATCCCGATATGTCAATGGGAAGATATTATTGGGATGGAATTTGTACTGTACCTAGTATCAGTGCATACTATATAGACCAAACAAAATAACAACTACCACCCTTGAGGCGGTATCACACGAGCACTTGTTTGCTCAACTTTTATCCTTAACACTTGTCTGGCAACTTATGAGGTCAACATTAATTTTATAATAGTTCTGTCACCTAAATTCATCTACCATCAGTCTAGTTTCCGATACCAGTGCAAAATACTCCAGAAATGTTGCCTGAAAATTTTTGATCATCGAATGTTGACTATGAAAGCTCTCGTGTGATACCGGCTTTAGCCTTACCCTACAGTCGAGTGGTTTAAGATGTTCCCGGTGGCGAGGTAAGGTCTGCAGTGCCACACATCACTCCTCCCCTGTATATAAACAAGTCTCCGGTACCGCCCTCTTAGTAGTGACGTCACAGAGGGGGGGGGGGTATATCGAATTATGGGGGTAGGTTATATTTATTTACTTATTTAATTTATTTATTTCCTTATTTTATTTTATTTTTGTATTCATATATTTTTCATGTATTTATTTTTCATGTATTTATTTTTCGTTTATATATTTTTCCTTTATGTATTTATTAATGTATTTATTATTATTTTAGCTTCCTCCCTAGGCCTCCATCAAGCTTAAAAAAACGTCAACATCCCTATTCTAGATTAATTTGTAAATTTTTCGGTAGAAATATGTGCCGGCACTTCCAAAATTACAGGTTCGCTATCGCTACCTAAATGGCACGAAAGGTCTTAATATTGACACAGAAATGGGGTGAGAGGTCTAAGAATCGTCAAACTAATAAGCACGAACGTCTAAAAATCTTTACAATATATATATATATATATATGTGTGTGTGTGTGTGTGTGTGTGTGTGTAGGCAAAATAACATAAAAATCGCTATGTGGAAATAACACTTTAATCAAATCAAATATTTAAATAAAAGAACACAATCCACCACATAGGGTGTACATCACTACATGAACAAGTTAATCTGTTTCCCAAGCAAACTTATCGCACACATAACAACGCACTATCGTCACGTTCAAGGAATTAGTCAATTTGGGAAGTTTAGGACGTTCTGGTAAATTTGACTAAATTCTGTATGAATTAAGGGGAGATTTCCACTTGAGGAATTTGTTTTCTGGACCCCTTTCTCCCTCATGTTTAGCCTCATTGCTTTTGAGATTTTAAGATGTTCGGCCCATTAGTTTAGCAATTTTAAGAACTTTCGCCCCCATTTCAGTCAATTTTTAAGATCTTTCGTGACATTCATTTGTCGATTTTTTCCTGGCGAGCGAAAGCGAGTCTGTAATTTAATAGGAACCGGCCTTTGGCCGGGACATTGTTCTACCGAAAAATGTACTAATTTATCTTGAGAGAGGGTCTACGGGGTGTAATTTTAAGCTTGATGGAGGTCTAGGGATCTTTCCTCCCAGCATTGTTTTTATTATTTTATTACTTTCCTCCCTAGACCTCCATCAAGTAAAAAAAAAACATCCATTAGATCACCCTTCTAGATTTATTTGTACATTTTTCTACCGAAAAAAAATCCGGCCGAAGGCCGGTTCTTCCAAAATTACAGAAAAAATAGGTACTTAAATAGCACGAAAGGTCTTAATATTGACAAAGAAATGGGGCGAAAGGTCATAAAATCGACAAACTAATGGGGCAAGCATCTTAACATCTGCAAACTAATGAGGTTAAACATGAAGGAGAAGGGGTCTAGGAAAACGACCAATGTCCCCTTAATGATAGAAAAGCTAAATGGTAAAGTCCTTGTATGGTTTAATAATAGTAAAGCTAAATATAAAGTCCTTGTAGGGTTTAATGATATAAATGCTAAATGGTAAAGTCCTTGTAAGGTTTAATAATAGAAAAGCTAAATGATAAAGTCTTTATTGGGTTTAATGATAAAGTTAAGTGATAAATTCCTTGTAGGTTTTAATAATAGACAAGCTAAATTATAAAGTCTTTATTGGGTTTAATAATAGAAAAGCTAAATGATACAGTCCATGTAGGGTTTAATAATAGTAAAGCTAAATGATAAAGTTCTTGTAGGGTTTAATGATAGTAAAGCTCTATGATAAAGTCCATGTAGGTTTGATCAGCGGCAGTTAAAGAGTAGCTCCAACAATAACACCAATATACCAGCTCCAGTGCCAAAGAACAACAGAAAGAAGGGGCCCTGCAGATGACTCAGATTTAATACCACCTGTAGAAAGAAAGAAATAGGTAAATGTTGCAGTTTATTTTGGATCTATCTCTCTCTCTCTCTCTCTCTCTCTCTCTCTCTCTCTCTCTCTCTCTCTCTCTCTCTCTCTCTCTCTCTCTCTCTCTCTCTCTCTCAGGCTAGAGCAAATAAGCTATAAATTTCCACACGTATTATCTGGCTGACTTTTCGCCAATGGTAAGATTATTTCGATTGTTCCAGTCGCTCTTTTTTTGTTATATAGGTTAATAGTCACGATTTCTGGTCTACTTATAATATATGAACTATAACATTAATAACAATATTAACATCCATAACTTCCTTAACCCCTTGAAGCTCTAATGCGGTTTATGCAGCTTAGGAAGGATCTGTGGGTATTAAAAGGGTAAAGACTCTCAACCAACCCTCTGACTTCCATATACCCTTCCTAATCTGTATAAAATCGTCTAATAATTACAAGAAAACAAAACAGAAATGCGTATTGGAGCTTGAAAGGCTTAACACCTTCTGTACCGGCGACGTCTATTTAACCCTTCGAGGATTATGATGCGTTTATTCGTTTGTTTTGGCAATCATTAGACGATTTTATTCAACTTAGGAAGGATCTGTGGGAGTCAGAGGCCTAATTGAGTTGGTTTTGACCCTTTAGATTCCAAGATGGTACTTCCTAAACTGCCTAAAATCGTCCAATGGTAGCCAAAGTCAGCTGGTAAAACGCATCACAATCCTCAAGGGGTTAATTAAATTCTAGCTTTATTTAGACGATTGTGTGCAGTTTCAGAAGGTTTTTGAGTAGTCAAAAGGCTTAAGGTAGATAGTTTGAAGCAAGTTAATTGCTGGAGGCCCCTTTTGAACTAAACAAAATCTTCTAATAGTACCCATAATAAAGATAAAAGGACGTCGCCGGTACTCAAATGGTTAACCTCACCTGTTTATTAGCATCCAGATCAGTGTTGGTGGTATCCTCAGGGTCACCATCAGCACTAGCGTCTTTGAGCGACTCCTCTATAAAATACGGCAACACGTTTTCTATCCACTTGTTATAGATGCCAGACTCCAGCAGCCTCCGTATGACAGTATTGAAGGGCCGCAGGTGGGGAGCGCCCTGAGTAATATAGACGGATCATTCGTTTATTCACGGGACAATTATTATGTTTTTTACACCAACCAACTTCACATCTAAACTCAATTAATGAATAACTAATGCAATGCCCATAACTCATACAGTACCAGCGATTGGGAGAATAGAGTGAAAGGATAGAGTAATATTACTAAAGAATTAATGTGGGCATGGGAGGCAGCTAGGTAGTATAGAAGTGCTTAGAAGTTGATGTTGTCATTCCCTAGGCTGCCTGGCTGAAAAGCCCCGAGTCCCTAAAGCACCCGTCACACCTAGCCGATTTGAGGCCAAGACTGTCCGCGACCTAAGGGTCCTGGACAGTCTTGGTCTACGTCGCCAACATAACAAAGAGGTCGGGATGGGTCTTCACATACCCCCTCAAAAGTTCAACATATCGAACTTTCAAAATAAAGTCGGTGGAGTGAGGTCAAAAAATGGGGACGTGAAGGGGACGGGAGGCTGATGGCGTGTCACGGCGCTTGACGGCGCTTGACGGGAAAAGGTAGGTGTCAGTGCGGCGTCACACGGCACCAGAAATGAGGTCTGCGGTCAGGCGGCGTCACCATAACAACCTGCGGGGATCAGCGGCGGCTTGCGGCGACCCAACGATGCCCTAACGGTCAATATATAAATAAACGACATAATTAACCCGCTGAGTGCCAGCCAATTTTGACGGTGTGGTTCTGCCAGTGTCAGATTTTTTTTTTTTTTTTTTTTTTTTTTGGCTAAATCTATCAAGTTGGGAGAGAAAGGATGGATAATGGTAAAAAAAAAACACTCCCCTTGTCCATTTTCGCCAGAAATCAGGTCCCCGATGTTCCCGAAAGTAGCTGAAAAGACTATAGACTACAGAGACTTTTATGGTATCGGAATATATGGGAAGGAGGGTGGTGGGATGGTGGTTTGGGGGATGGTGGGGGAAAGGTAGAAGGGTAATTGACTCATGTTACAAATATGAAGCCGATTGGTGAGGTAGTTTCGCCACCACGGATTTTCCTTTTTTTCCTTATCTTCGTACGGATACGCTAGAAGTGGGTGGTGGGAGGCGGTTGGGGGTGTGGTGGGGGGAAGGCAGAAGGGTAAGAGACTTGTCACACAAATATGGAACCGATTGGTGCAGTCGTTTTGCCGCCACAGATTTTCATTTTTTTTCCTTCTGACGGGACCGACAGTCAGCGAGTGGGTGGGAGGAGGGATTTGGGATTTTTGGGGTGGGTAGCCAAAAGGGTAAGGTACCTGTACATATATACGTCCCTGGCACTGGGCGTGACAACACCCTACGACGTATATATACGTCCCTGGCACTCAGCGGGTTAAATAATTAAATAATAAATATATTATCAATACCCATCAAAATATAAGATTAGGTATATTAATTACAAAAAAAATGAAAAATAACAACATTCAATACATAATTAAATTAATAATAATAATAAAATAACAGAATTAACTGAAATAATCAGTTAATAATCAGCGTCCATACTGAAGGGGTCGCCGTACATCGGCACAGTAATGCATATTGACGCCGCCCTACCTCCTGTCGCCGCCGTTCGTCGGGCCGTTGTCAACGCGCTACGCCGCAGATCGGCACTCCAGCGGCGACCTAGGTCTCACCTTTAGTCCTGCATGGGCGCCGCTCTACCCCGTCAGGTCGACGTCAGGCGCCGTCAGGCGGCGTGGCCATCCATACTGCGTCCCGTCCAAAACTCACCCCCCCAAATCCTTAAGCTCTCCGCCGAAGGTCGGCACTCCTGACCACGACTCAAGGTCGTGGTCAGTCGTGGCTCAAATCGGCATGGTGTGACGCCTGCTTAAGGAAGGCCACGGCCACGATCAGACTTTCCCACAAGGCTCTCAAGGAGTGTAGATTATGTTGTTGGCGTAAGTGATTGTGTAGAATGCAGTCTTCTATGATGTGTTTAATAGTATTGGGTGCTGTATTACATCCTGGGCAGGTGTCGATGACAGAGTCATCCGTCATCCTGTGTGCCTCCCACTGACAATACTTACATTTTTTATATATACTGTATATAGGTAACTACCTAATGCTGTACATACATACATACATAAATTTTAAGACTGAGTGTTCCACACATAAGTGCAGTTTCAGTCTCTTGTCCTAATGGCGGCATTCCAGGCAACCCTGTTAAGGGCTGCTTCACTTGTCAAGTTCTTGGATTTGAGATCGGCGCGTATAGTCCGATCCCAGGTCTTCCTCGGTCCACCCCTTGGTGCAGCTCCCTCCACAATCACAGACCTGCATTTTTTCACCCAATTTTGTTCATCCATTCTCTCCACATGTCCATACCATCCCAGTCTACTTGTACGCATCACCTCGCTAATACTCTTTATACCTAAACGTCTCCTCAGCTCAACATTTGTTATTCTATCCTGTAGCCTGGCCCCACACATCCATCTCACCATTCTCATTTCATTACGCTCCATTCTGTTGACATCCTCTACTTTAACGGCCCATGTTTCTGAGGCATACGTCATTGCACTTCTAACACATGAGGCATACACCTTTCCCTTCAGGGGGAGAGGCATTCTTTTCATGGTCAGGATTGGCATAAATTCTCTGAACTTCCCCCAGCCACACCTAATTCTAGCAACAGTGGCAGCCTCGGCCCCACCACCGGCAGAGATGGTATCTCCTAGGTAACAAAACTTGTTCACCAGCTCCAAAGACTCATTTCCAAAATTCACAGCCACAGGATCATCACTTAACACAAGCTCGCCTTTGCACACTACGCACTCAAATTTCTCTATTTCTGACTTATCCTTCGGCAGGGGCCCCTTTATTCTACTACAGCGCTTACTCCCATGGTGTACCCAACATCGACAGATGCTACATTGAATTGAGTTAACGCCCACTCCCTTTCCACACACTGCACATGGGTATGCACCGCTCTTTTCCACATTGCCTCGTCTCAAACTACAATGCATAACCTTGGTTTTGTTAATATAGACTCTTAAACCCTTGCTCGCCATGCCCTCTCTCCACTCTCTGAATTTGGCCTCAGCATCCTGCATACTGTCAGCTATTAGGACTAAATCGTCTGCATAAAACAGTTCCAACGGGAGTCCGCCTCTAAAAATTCTAGACAGCGCCTCCAAGACCATAATAAAGAGGAGGGGGCTTAACACTGAACCCTGATGGACTCCAACACGGACTGCGAACTCATCACTCAGTACACCCTTCACCCTCACCGAACTTCGCGAATCCTCATACATCTTCATTATCACACGCACCAGCCACTCTTCCACACCAAGTTTCCTCATAGCCCACTGTACAACATCTCTAGGTACCCTATCAAAGGCCTTCTCCAGGTCCACAAACACAAAGTAAAGATCCCTGCCTTTTAGTAAGTATCTTTCCTGTATCTGCCTGACTATGAAGATAGCATCGGTTGTACCACGTCCTGGCATAAAACCAAACTGCATATCATCAATAGAGATGCTTTGCCTGATCAAACCCTCAAGGACTCTCTCACAGACCTTCATGATTTGGTCAAGCATTTTCAGGCCCCTATAATTTCCTCTATCTAGCGCATCCCCTTTTCCTTTGTATATATTTACTATTACACTTTTGAGCCAATCCTCTGGGATTTTCTCATCTTTAATAATGGTGTTTATCAACTCAGTGACTAAGTTTACACCAATCTCCCCTGAGGCTTTTATCATCTCAGCGACAATGTCGGAGCAACCTGGAGCTTTACCGTCCTTCATTTTATTGATTGCGTCGCTCACTACAGCTGGTGCTATCAAAGGAGGGGGCCCAGATATTGGTTTTTCGATACTAAGCTGTTCCTTATCCCATTCAAACTCTACATTTAGCAATCGTTCATAGTGTACCTTCCATGCTTCTCTGATTTCATTTTCTGCATACACAATCTTCCCATTATCATCTCTAACACACTGTTCACCTATAATATCCCTACTGTCATTTTTAACTCGCCTAGCTAGGTTGAAGATCCCATTGGGATTGTCAGTGTTACACACTTGTTCGAGGACCAGGTCCTTAATGCGATTTTTAGCATTGTAAATAACTCTTTTGGCAGTTCGTTTAGCTGCCTGGTATTCCTCCCTGCTGCCACCTTTCTTCCATGCTTTGAAGCATCTCCTTTTCTCTTTCACAGCATGTTCTACCTCATCGTTCCACCACCAAGAGGTCTTATTCCTGGGGTGACCCTTTGTTTTCCCACAGACTTTGTCAGTGGCAGCGATAAGGCTATGCTTAAGAAAGTTCCATTGGCTATTTACATCGTTAGGCCTAGCTTCCTTATTTCTATTCATTTCCTCCAGTTCATTATGAAACCTATCCCTAACTTCCTTGTCCTTCAGCAGCCACACTTTCCTTTTGGGTATGTAAACCTTCTTGCGCTTAGGATCTCTGTATAAGCTCATGTCCACACAAGTAGCTTATGCTGGGGGATACATTCTTTGCTCGGGATGACCTTTACATCTCGAACTAGTTTCCAGTCTTTCCTGTTAACCAAGAAGTAATCTATCTGGCTACTGGAGACCCCAGAGTTATATGTGATCAGGTGGCTCTGTCTTTTCTTGAACTTTGTGTTACACACAACCATGTTGAGTGCAACGCAGGACTCCAATATATATTCGCCTTCTAGATTTCTCCTTCCGTAACCAATTCCTCCATGTACCCCCTCGTATCCATCTGCAGATGCTCCCACGTGACCATTGAGGTCCCCCCCCACGATAGTTATTTCGTTCTCCGAGAGGCCTGAAATGACACTGACGGTGTCATTCCAGAAGTCCTCTTTTATCTCTTTCTGTAAACCAGCCTGTGGGGCATATGCAGATATCACATTCAGAATTCTTTCACCAACTTTCAACTTCAAAACAATCAGCCTTTCACTAACTCTCGTAATCTGAAGCACACTTTCCGCCAGCTCTTCAGCCACCAGAACACCCACTCCTCCTTTCGCTTTATCAGTCTCCACACCCATCCAGTATATCCTATATCTTTTCCTCCTTCCGACAACCCACTGTACCCCATGCCTCTTCCAGAGTGTTTCCTGGGTACAGCAGACGTCCACTCGCCTCCTCTCACACATCTCGGCCACTTCATTCGCATGCAGATTCAAACTACCAACATTCACACTAGCAAGTCTGAGTTTGTGGGGGGTATTTGTCATTGTCCTGTGCGGTTTTGTTTCATCGGACTTACGTTTATTTTCTTTGATTTTAGTCATAGTTAGGTAGGTTTGGCTGGCAGATGGGCATCACCCCCCCCAGAACTCCGGCTCCAGTCTACCCCGGGACCATTCCCAGCACCATCCCCCAAGTGATTACAAGGGGGTAGGATCCAGTGGCCTCGGTACGCCCCACCAGAACCAGCCGCAGGGACGCACCCCGTGCGCGTACACGGCACTACGACTGGCCTGATATTTTTCGCCAAATGACAGGGCTGTCTGCAAGGAAGACAATCATATTCAAACACCATAACCCTGAAGATCCTCGAGGGGGTGATTACCCAGGTCAAGGCCTTGAGCATCAGTGCGAAGACTGATCAGTTAATCCTACTCCTCATCCCCTTCCTGAAACAAATGGTAACAACTTGTAGCATTGTCAAGAACTTCCACACTGAGGTAGGCACAATCACGCTCCAAGACGCTATCACTACTTCAGCAAGCTGGTACTCACTTTAGGGACCAAGCCGGCCGTTCCCGAGTTAACAAGATCTTCTGTGGCCATATGTAGATCGGTCTTCCTTCTGGGATTCTTGTTGTGTATAGCCGCCAGCATGGTCATGTGGCTCCGCTGATTTAACAAGGCATGCTCTCCCTCGTCCACTAGCCGAATCATCTCGGAGGTCTCGTGGAATTCAAACTGCTCGAACATCCTCCGGTATACAGGGACATCCGTCGACTCGAAGAACTGGTACGTGTAACCCTGTTGGATATTGAAAAAAAGGTGCTCCTCCATTGTTTGTCCGTTATTAAATCACTCCAACTTCCTCAATAGCCAAATTATCAAACTTTTTTGGAATTCAAACTGTTCAAATATTCAATTGTAGACAAGGACAATAATCGACTCGAAGAATTGGTATGTGAAGTCTTAGTTGGAGATGCAAATACAAAACAATCTGGTTCATTACTTCTACATGACCTCGTCGATTTGTAAATATATTTCAAATGTATTCTGGAACGAAAACTACTTAAAATTCCTTAGGCAAGCCTTCTCATTGGTTGAACAAGGAATCGGTATACGACATTCTATAAGGTAAATAGCCTTTGAAACATGTTACATCAGTCGAATCAATGAATTGGTATCCGTGATCCATTGGGAGAAAAAATTTAGCTGTCTTCAAATATAATATAGGTATAAACAGAATGTGCTAAATACAATGACCTTCAAATTGAAGGCTGTTGCAGATTCCTATTTACAAAGATTATGTCGGATTAGAAATTATCACTAGCAAGATATTCCCCACCATTAAAAATAATAGATAATAATCGTCTGGTTACTTTATAACGCACGTATCTCCTCCTTCAAGGATTCACAAGCGCTTGACCTTTTTTAACCCTCTCCGTAATATATGACGCAATTATCGCGTCATATGGCGGTACGCCCAAGAGTATCATATGACGCGATCGCGTCATATGAACGTAGTGAAGTAGCTCAATAAGTAAGTTATATGACGCATTTGCGTCATATTGAGTTCAGTAAGTTAGATCAGAATCTGTCGGTTGTTGGCAACCCCAAATACCCCCGACTTCTACCAGTACCTCAGTGTCAGAGAAAGTGTTGTGAGGGAAATACCGGACGCTCCGCCACCCCATCAGTAAGTTTGCAATTATGTCGGACAGGGTTAATCAACCAGAGACCAATACCCATCCCCCTTGCTCATGGGGAGACGGTAACCGCTGGCTATATCCCAGAAAAAACATTTCAATCTGAGCGGGAATTGAACGCAAGACTGCAAGATGGGAAGCAGGCCCGCTATCAACCGAGCCACCTGGACAGCTAAGCACGTGGTTGTGTCAGTTTAGTTCTGAAGGATCACCACAGAATCTAGCGTTCATTTACCATGGTATCATATATTTCTCTATAATGTACCAACCCTTCTCTCAAAACATTCATAGTGCATCATCATACTAAACCTTTGCACCCTTCGTTCCGAGTTTGAGACCCGACTGGAGGAGCTGGTCAAGAGTGTCTATGGTGGGCGGAGCGAAGGGCACGGCCAGACTGCTGGTGAGGGCAGTGCTGTAATGCGAAGTCACCAGGAACCCAAACAGAAACCAAAACCCAAGAAATACCTGGTGGGGATAAATGTACAGTTTGCCGCACATATTCCATTTCTCAACCATCCCAGCAAATCGTAACTTGACAACGCCGCACCCACCTCCCCAACCCCCCACTCTCATTCCACCTCCTAACAATAGTGGAAGGGAAGGAGGTGGAGTGAAGGAAGGGGGTTGGGAAAGTGGGTGCATCGCTGCCAAATCACGACCCCAACAGAATAGAATATGTGCGGAAAACTGTACAATCCATATAAAGTAATTTTATAGCCTTAGATGTTGATGCTAATATAAGAAGACTCTGAGATGGTATATGGTTAATATCACAAATTCGGATGCATTGAACCCTCGAAGTGGTTCAACAAACTTAGAAATGCATATATCAGGTATAGAATGAACACAAAGCATCTACTAAGTTGAAAATAGCTTTGAATTAATGACTTGGGTTGTAATCATCATTTATCCAATTTGCTTTGAAGTTGAAGAAACTCATATTAAAGAAGTCCATAATCTCACTCTGGAAGCCGAAAGCTGGAGGTAGCGGGCGAGAGACTGGCAGAGGAAGGAGGCGAAGACTTGCATGAAGGCGCTAGAGGAGGAAGAGGTGGTAGAGGAGAAGAAGAGGGCCTGAAACTTCTGAAGGAGGGAGTACAGCAGTGACCCAAAACCCACGGACACCGCCACACACACCCAAACACTGGCTGGAGAAGGTGCATTGATAGGGAGCATGGCACCACAACAAGGTCATATGGTACACTCTGATACCATAGTCTCTAGCCCACTCATACAAATGCATGGATTTCACCTATTGCTAATTATGGAAGTATATCTCTAGAAACGAATTTATTAATATTTTTTTTTTATAAATCAACTACAAAACTATGTATACTATTTATTGAAAAGCAAGTTCTATCCAAAAAATAATCCAAATAGTTATAATTGCATAAAGAAAAACATTGGGACTCCATGAATTTTTAGGAGTGGGCTAGAGACTATGGTATCCGAGTGTACCACATAATCTATAAAAATTCACAAAACTAAAATCTTGAAATTGATGGATGTATGCCAGATATGACGCACAAGATAATATTGCATTCGTCGACGTATTTGGTTGCATTACAAATATTACCAACTCGAGAAAGGTGCAATAACCTTGACAAGTAAGGTAACTGAATACAAGATAGTATTTTTTTAAATCAACGGTGGTCTTTCTTACACTATCTTTTTAATTTTCTCTAAAAAAACTCTTGCACTCGCTCTTACTTCTGAAAGGTGTGATCAGCTTGCGCCAGAGAGGATCCGGACGACTCTTGGCCGTAAGGAAGGTGACAGCATCGAAGACATAATAGTCAGTAAAGTCCACCAACTCGAACCTCTGGGTGTTGATGCTCATGTCCAGGGCAAAGTCCATCCGTCCAAACTCCACTTCTCCCACCACACCATTAAAGTGACCCTGATAGCCAAAATATAAGTAAATTAAATATTGTATGGCTTGGTATACTTTACCAACTGACTTAACTTAAATGAACCCTTATTAACTTCCACAATTTGCTTTCTAAAGACAAACCAGAAATGACCAGTTTGTTTTCCTCATATTTATATATTAGTTGTGCAATGCTATTTAATCAATTGCATAATTCACCCACCATTAATGCGACTCAATGCACACTCAGACAAACTAGTACTAACTTCTTCGTTAAGATAACCCCACAGGCCGTCTGGAGGCATCAGCACCTCATAAGTGAAGTTCAGATGCTTGGCAAGCGTATTGAGAAAGAAGAGGTTGACACTTGGTTTCAGTTTGACAACCAAGGAACCCTTAAATTGTTGATAGTAGGAAAATGGAACCCAGGGCAAGGTCACTCCCCTCATTTTCTTCCCATAGAAGTTGGCCATTTGTTCAGGGAATATGTTGTCAGTTCTGGTGAGTCCTGCGTCTCTGGACCACCTGTTTACAGTGAGGACTTGCGGGGAGCCTGAAGGATGCAAGAGCTGGCGGATTAATACACGCCAGTAGCTCTTGTTTTGGGACTCCTCTTGGACGAGAGCTGCCACATTCTCCTCCTTCCCCAGCACTGGGTCTAAAAGAAATCGTGTTGCTTCCTTGGAATTATGAGCGTAAACGAGAAAATAATGCTTTAATCTTACATTGTAGGTTCGATCAAGGAGTAAAGACAGGAGATTGGCGTTTGGTGGTCTTGGTAACATGTAGCTGACGCAGGCAAAGGCATTCATTTCCATTGCCTTTTTGTTGATATGGGTAATAGCTTTCCGCACTTGGCCATCTGTTTGAAGTGAAGTAACCAGATTTACTTTTGGCTTCATTCCATCAATGAAACTAAACCCTTTGCGCAAATTGGGATATTTCAAAGACGAATTGTCAGATGCGTTAGTTCCCGCTGACAAGCGCCCAACCTCAAAATCATCGTGGTCTGAGATAACTACTCCGAGACACTGAGGAACGTAGAGGCTATCCAGCAGGTTTAATAGCAAGAATAATTCATTAGCTCGGTCATGTCTGCTCGCGTGTGTATTATCAGTAACAAGGGTGGTGATGGAGGGACTAGTTGCTGCTACCGAAGAGTTTGTAAAGAGGGCGAATACTGCTAGTGTAAGCAGCCCTTCCATTTCAGATAGTCAACTGTTGGGAAGAAAGATGCAATTGATAAGAAAAGCAAGAAATGCGAAAGATATATTAAGAGGTGATATATCAAGCAAATGAAGGGGTTCTGAGTGGACATTTTATAGTTTGAAGGAAATCTGGGAAGGCGTTTCTGTTAGCCTGGGGGACAAACTGAAATATATATTGCTCGTGTAGTCATGAAGAGGCTACAGACGATCTCACTTAACCCTTTGAACCACCACAGATTCTTCCTAAGCTGCATAAAATTGTTTGAATATAGCTGAAATATAACAACATTCATCCCCGGTAGTGAAAGGGTTAAGGGGAAATCGGTTATATTTTTGGGTCTATTTATATATATATTCATCTATTTTCTAGTTTGCTCCCTAGACCTCCCTCAAACATTAAAAACATCCATTAGGTCCCTCTTCGGGATTAATTTGTACATTGTTCGATAGAAAAATGTCACGGCCGAAAGCCGGTTCCTCCACAAATACAGGATCGCTATCGATCGCCAGAAAAACAAATCGACACCTAAAGGGCACAAAAGGTCTTAAATTGGCGAAAGGAGCGTTTGCCCCATTAGTTAATGGGGCAAACGTCTTAAAATCTCATAACTAATGGGGATAAGCATGAGGAAGAAAAGAAACCAGGAAAACGGCCCATCTCCCCTTATGGTATACAGATATATGTAGAATCTACAGCTGTGGCGGGGCAACATTTTAGTCTGTCTAGAATAATGAACAGGTGCACAGGTGTAGGTAGATCTCTCTCTCTCTCTCTCTCTCTCTTGTATATATTTATGTCTCGCCAAATTTTACGTACAATCACAAGTTTTTCTAATGCAAATCTCTCTCTCTCTCTCTCTCTCTCTCTCTCTCTCTCTCTCTCATAAAATTACTGTTCTACTATTGTAGGAATAATTCGACAGTTGTTATTTTTGTTATTATTATTATTAACAATATTATTATTGATATTAATATATAACTTATTGTATTATTATCATTATTATTATTACTACCATTAGAAATATTTATATTATGGTTATCACTCTCCCTAAAGATACATACCTCCCTCTCATCTCCCCTACTCGCTTTTTCTGGACCTCCTTCTCCCTCGTGTTTAGCATATTAGTTTTGAGATTTTAAGACGTTCCTTCCATTAGTTTGTCGATTTTAAGACCTTTCGCCTTATTAAGACCTTTCGTGCCATTTAGGTGATGATTTTTTCCTGGCGAGCGATAGCAAGCCTGTAATTTTAAGAGAAACCGGCCTTCGGCCGGAAAATTTTTCTACCGAAAAATTTACAAATTTATCTTGAAGGGGGGTCTAGGGGGTGTATTTCTAAGCTTGATGGAGGTCTAGTGAGGAAACTAAAACAATAAATTATTAAATTAATTAATAGCCCAAAAAATCAGCCACTATCCCCTCAAGGCTTAAAACATTAGCCCAGGTTTGACGGGGATCGGGGAGTGCAGAAGTGGATGGGATTATTTGCAGCGTGGGAAGTGACGATTGTTGAAGTGGGTGAAAGTTCTGCTTGAGGTGTGAGGATGCTTGCAGAAAGGTTTGAGGCGAGGATTCTTGTAGGGGACCTGAATTGTGCTGTTGGACTGAGGATGCTTGCAGGAGGGATAAAGTTTGAGGTGAGGATTCTTGCTGGGGACCTACATTGTGATGTTGGTGTGAGGGTGCTTGTAGAAGGGATAAAAAGGGTTTCAGTGGATAGGAGGATTTTTGAAGTGTATGAGAATTCTGTTTCAAGGGATTTATGAATTGTTGTAACGGATCCGATGTTGTCTGTAGGTATGAGGCTTCTTGCAGGTTGTGTGAAGGTTGTTGCAGGATGCGCGAGGATTGCTTCAGGACGCACGATGACTTCTTCAGGAGGTGTGTTTGCTGTTGCAGATGGAATGAGGACCGCTGAAGGTGATCAGACACTGGAGGAAGTTTATTGCACAGCTGTAACGAGTGGGAGGCCAGTAGCATACGGGACAACAGATGTGTGCGGATGAAGGAACGACGAAGACTGCGGGTAACCAAAGGAGGCGCTGAAGAAGGGCAGTAGCAGGAGAGGCCCCTATGACATAGGAATGTGAAGTTAGTGGACAACAGATCGCATTAGTTAAAAAAAAAAAATCTAGTTTACCTAAAGGATCATTTTTGGGAAGATGGGTCGTTTTTCTGGTCCCCCTTCTGCCTAATGTTTAGCCTCATTAGTTTTCATACATTAAGACGTTCGGCCCATTAGTTTGGTGATTTTAACACCTTTCGCACCATTTCGTTGTCAATTTTAAGAGTTTTCGTGCTATTTAGGGGTCTATTTATTCCTGGCAAGCAAAAGCGAGCCTGACATTTTAAGAGGAATCGGCCTTCGGTCGGGACATTTTTCTACCGAAAAATGTACACATTTATCTTGAAGGGGGGTCTAGGGGGTGTTTTCTAAAGGTTTAGCGAGAAAACTAAGAAATAAAGGAATAGATGAACTAATAGACAAAAAAAACGGCACATCTCCCCTTAAGGCCGAATAGACCCGACCCTAATGGCTAGGATTTTGGTTTAATGGCTCTTGGACGAAACGGCCTTTCTACTGCTGAATAACATGATGAATAATTATCCTATATGACTATATTATTGTCCTATATAATTGTCCTATATTACTATATTATTGTCCTATATAATTGTCCTATATGACTATATTATTTTAATGCTCGTGATTGGGCCAAAACACCAATCCCACCCTTTCAAGTTTCGTAGATAAATCACAAAAATTCGAACATTCTCGACTTGCTCCCCGCACCTCACAAACCACTGATTTCAAGTAAAGCCGGAAGTTCTTCAGACCGTCATTTTTTTCTAAAGAGTGACTAAAATAATTATAATCATGACACATTTGTGGGATGATATATATATAGCCGACTGCCATTGCTCTTAATATATATGTTTAGTTTGAATGATTATATACACAGAGTGTGAGGTGAGGTTGAACAGTCAGGTTATGGAAAATGTTAGCTCATTTAAGTATTTGGGTAGTGTGTTGAGTAAATATGGGAGTATGGATAAAAAAGTGCGGGAGAGGGTGCAACAGGAGAAGAAGAGGGTTGTAGGAATGATGAAAGCAGTAACAAGCATCTCTCTCGCTATTCTATCGCTACTATAATAATCAGTGTTCCTCAGAGCTATCCCAGTGCATACCACCTCCTTTACGTAGGGCACGTGGTACCCGTCTTGCAACTCAATCCCACCCCTACTCTGTGCAACTATCCAACCCAAGAGTGAAACGTTACTCTCAAACTTTCTTCTACTCAACAGCTGAGCTCTGGAATTCTTTCCCAGAATCAGTTTTTCCCGCTTCCTATGACTTAAATTGCTTCAAATTCCGTGTGTCCAGGCATTTTGGCTCGAACGTCCCTTGATTTTGGCCCTGTCACTCTTTCAACTATGGGGGAGGCACTCGCTATAGGCAGTTATGCCTTTTGCCTCCCTCAATCACATAGAAAAAAAAAAAAAAGCAATAGAGTGGTCAGCATGGGAGTAAAGAAGTCCTTGCATGACAGTGTGGTAATCCCGACATTGACTTACGGGAGCGAAGCATGGACGTTGGTGGAGAGACTCATACCAAGTGTGAGAAGGGTGGAAATGAGTTACTCGAGAAGTGCGTGCGTGCGGAGTTACATGGAGGGAAAGACATGAATGAGGAAGTACGAGAGAGGTGTGGTGTGGATGTAAATGTGTTTGAAATTTTGAAAATGAACACCTTGAGATGGTTCTGCTATGTGGAACGTATGGGAAGCGAGAGAATGACTAAGAGAGTATACGAGAGTGAGGTGGAAGGAAAGAGAGGGAGAGGTAGACTGAGTGAGAGGTGGAAGGATGGAGTTAAGAAGTATATGAGCGAAAGCGGTGCTGGATGGGAGGAGCATTGACTAACTGGGGACTGAGGTGCATGGGGGCATTTCGTTTGTGGCCACCCCATCGGGGATCACGGCGTCCGGCAATAGATAGATAGATAGATAATTTGTTTAACCTTCATCAATGGCTGGGATCTCAAGTAAGGCCGGAAGCTCTTCAGTGGAACCCGAGCACCGTTTTCTTCCGTGGGGGGACTCTTGTAGTTGCAGACTCCCTCTTTCTCATAGCGCCTGACCCAGCGGTACACGGTAGAGACGCTAACACCGGTCTTGTGGGCGATGTGGGGCGCGGCGACCCCCTCCAGCCATAGCCACATTATCTTGGCGTGGTTGGCTCGGGTTGGTTTGTTCAGCTTGAGCATCATTTCCCTTTCAATAATATGGCAAGTTAGAATTCAGTATGATAATGATTATGTACATTTTGTATACCAGCTTTCTGGGTTTAAGCCACTAATAAGGCTATGATACCAATGATATGTCGAGAAAGTTTAAGGAGAGAACAGAAAAAAGACAGTTAAAGATAATTGAATGCATGTATAGTCTTTAGATAGGAGCGGAGTGGAGCAAAGTTGAAGTCAGGAAAGTCGCAAATACAAGCTATGCAGGAAGAGCCCGGTTACGAAGATATACTTAAGGAAAAAAGTTATATTATTGCTTAGGCTGCAAAAATGCAATGGGGTTCTAGAAATTAATGGAAGTGCAATTGTTTAGTTAAGAGTAGGTTATTAATTTCCGTTGTATGTTGATTTCCATCAGAATATTTTCTTAGCCTTTCTACCTCTTGGACTGAAAGGGGTACATACAATCTCAAAGCCCTCTGAAGAACATAGGATCTTCTGAAACTGCATGCCATCGTCTAATACTAACCAGAATCAAAGACATCATCGTGCTGAAGGGGCTAAGAATGGCGCCCCTATTCTTAAACAACACCATAGTCAAACCTTCCCCATTACAAGTCGGGCGCCTACCTTCAGATCTTAAGCCCTTCTGTATCGGCGACTTCTTATTAGTTATATTCTGGCTTTGTATAGACATTTCAAGTAGTAAAAAGGGATAAGCGAGATAGTAAAAAGGGATAAGCGAGATAGTTCGAAGCCTGTTAAATGCTGGAGACCCTTTTCATACTGAATATAGTGGTCTGTTAGTAGCCACAATAGGAAGAAAAGGACGTCACCTGTACTGTATGGGTCAAAACATCCGATTTATACTTTTTTTTTTACGATTTCATACGGCTTGGGAAGGGGTAAACTTATATAAGAATTGTATATATCTATTGCCAGAATTCATTATAATATCAAATGTAAATCAATATTATGTCTAACACTCTCTAATCTGATATTTTTATATGATTGAGTTTTTATTAAGGTTTTTGCTGGTTTGTTGGCATTTTTCGAGCAATGTATTTTAGTCTGTCCCGTAAGCTAACAAAAACACCTTTCCAGACATCCTTCAAACTAAAATAGGCCCGCCCAGACACCCTTCAAGCTAAGTTTGTAAATGTGTCGATAGAAAAACATCACCGCCAAAGGCTGAATTATTTTAATTTACAGGCTCGCTCTCGCTCGTCCAGAAAAAATCGACACCTGAATGGGGTGAAGCGTCTTATTATCGCTATGTACGAGGACTCACGAATGGCAGTGAAGGTGAAAGGTGTACCGAGTATGAATGAGGAGTTTACAGTTCACGTCGGAGTCCACCAGGGCTCTGTGTTAAGCCCTCTCCTCTTTTCTGTGGTTCTGGAGGTACTATCTGGTGATTTCAGAATTGGGCTCCCCTGGGAACTGCTAAATGCAGATGACCTAGTACTTATCGCAGATAGTGCGTGGGATGCCGAGGCCAAGTTTAGAAGATGGAGAGAGGGCATTGCAAATAAAGGGTTAAGAGTTAACATAAATAAAACCAAGGTTTTACACAGTGGTTTAGGGCTAGGAAAGGTAGAAAAAACGTGGTGCATACCCATGCGTGCATGCAGAAAAGGGGTGGGCACGAACTTGATACAGTGTAGCGTCTGCCGCAGCTGGGTATATCACGGAAAGAAGCGCTGCACTAGAATAGAGGGACCTCTACCAAGGAAGATATCCGAAATTGATATAATTGTATGCCCGCACACTGCAAGTCAAGAATAACGTCAGGACCGAAGCCCCTTTTCGAGAACCCCAGTCCATTGTTAAGAATGTGCATGTATGTCTGGCTGGTAAAGTGCTTGAACAGTGAGTGAGGTGAAGAACCTTACATTCCCCCAATTGATTTCGATAAAGCTATGCTCTCTTGATCGAAGCTCCATATCGAGTTTTGACACCCATACTGAGATAATTTATAATTTGAATATGTTTCAGTGAAGCAGTCTTTCTTTTGATTAGACTGCTCGATACTAAATGTTTATCTGAGCAGAAACAATATTTATACAGTAATTATTTATTTTGTATCCCTTAATATTTATTACCTTGAATCAGATTATTTCCTTGCATTCTAATCCTTTGAAGTTTATTCTGGCTATCATTAGACGATTTTATACAGTTTAGGAAGGAGCTGTGGTAATTATAAGGGTGGAGTGGTCTTGCCACTGGACTGGTAATCCAATGGACCCGGGTTCGAATCCCAGTATGTCAATGGGAAGATATTATTGGGATGGAATTTGTACTGTACCTAGCATCAGTTCATACTGTATAGACCAAACAAATTAACAACTACCACCCTTAAGGCGGTATCACACGAGCACTTTTTCACTCAACTTTTATCCTTAACACTGGTCTGGCAGCCTATGAGGTCAACATTTATAATAGTTATGTCACCTAAATGCATCTACCATTAGTTTAGTTTCCGATACCATTGCAAAATATTCCAGAAATGTTTCCATAAAAAATTTTGATCATCGAATGTTGACCATAAATGCTCTCGTGTGATACCGGCCTTAGCCTTACCCTACAGTCGAGTGGTTTAAGATGTTCCCGGTGGCGAGGTAAGGTCTGCAGTGCCACACATAAGAGAGATAGAGTGAGCCAACCTTACCTACAGTCTAGTGGTTTAAGATGTTCCCGGTGGCGAGGTAAGGTCTGCAGTGCCACACATCACTCCTCCCCTGTATATAAACAAGTCCCCGGTACCGCCCCCCTAGTGACGTCACAGGGATGGGGGTGAGGGGGGGGGGGGGGGGTATATCGAATTATGGGGGTAGGTTATATTTATTTACTTATGTAATTTATTTATTTGTTTATTTATTTGTTTTTTGTATTCATATATTGTTCATATATTTATTTTTCATGTATTTATTTTTCGTTTATATATTTTTCCTTTATGTATTTATTTATTTATTTATTATTATTTTAGTTTCCTCCCTAGGCCTCCATCAAGCTTAAAAAAACGTCCTCAACATCCCTATTCTAGATTAATTTGTATATTTTTCGGTAGAAATATGTGCTGGCACTTCCAATATTACAGGTTCGCTATCGCTACCTATATGGCACGAAAGGTCTTAATATGGACACAAAAATGGGATGAGAGGTCTAAGAATCGTCAAACTAATGAGCACGAACGTCTAAAAATCTTTACAATATATATAATTATATATATATATATATACTGTATATATATATATATATATATATATATATATATATATATATATATATATATATATATATGTGTGTGTGTGTGTGTAGGCAAAATAACATAAACATCGCTATGTGGAAATAACACTTTAATCAAATCAAATGTTGAAATAAAAGAACACAATCCACCACATAGGGTGTACATCACTACATGAACAAGTTAATCTGTTTCCCAAGCAAACTAATCGCACACTTAACAACGCACTATCGTCACGTTCAAGGAATTAGTCAATTTGGGAAGTTTAGGACGTTCTGGTAAATTTGACTAAATTCTGTATGAAATAAGGGGAGATTTCCACTTGAGGAATTTGTTTTCTGGACCCCTTTCTCCCTCATGCTCAGCCTCATTGCTTTTGAGATTTTAAGATGTTCGCCCCATTAGTTTAGCAATTTTAAGAACTTTCGCCCCCATTTCAGTCAATTTTTAAGATCTTTCGTGACATTCATTTGTCGATTTTTTCCTGGCGAGCGAAAGCGAGTCTGTAATTTAATAGGAACCGGCCTTTGGCCGGGACATTTTTCTACCGAAAAATGTACTAATTTATCTTGAGAGAGGGTCTACGGGGTGTAATTTTAAGCTTGATGGAGGTCTAGGGATCTTTCCTCCCAGCATTATTATTATTTATTATTGTATTAGTTTCCTCCCTAGACCTCCATCAAGTATAAAAAAAACATCCATTAGATCACCCTTCTAGATTTATTTGTACATTTTTCTACCGAAAAATAATCCGGCCGAAGGCCGGTTCTTCCAAAATTACAGAAACAATCGGTACTTAAATAGCACGAAAGGTCTTAATATTGACAAAGAAATGGGGCGAAAGGTCATAAATCGACAAACTAATGGGACAAGCATCTTAACATCTGCAAACTAATGAGGTAAAACATGAGGGAGAAGGGGTCTAGGAAAACGACCAATGTCCCCTTAATGATAGAAAAGCTAAGTCCTCGTATGGTTTAATAATAGTAAAGCTAAATGATAAAGTCCTTGTAGGGTTTAATGATATAAAAGCTAAATGGTAAAGTCCTTGTATGGTTTAATAATAGTAAAGCTAAATGATAAAAGTCCTTGTAGGGTTTAATAATAGTAAAGCTAAATGATAAAGTCCTTGTATGGTTTAATAATAGTAAAGCTAAATGATAAAAGTCCTTGTAGAGTTTAATAATAGTAAAGCTAAATGATAAAAGTCCTTGTAGGGTTTAATGATAGTAAAGCTAAATGATAAAGTCCTTGTAGGTTTTAATAATAGAAAAGCTTAATGATAAAGTCTATGTAGGGTTTAATGATAGAAAAGTTAAATGGTAAAGTCCTTGTAGGTTTTAATAATAGAAAAGCTTAATGATAAAGTCTATGTAGGGTTTAATGATAGAAAAGTTAAATGGTAAAGTCCTTGTAGGATTAAATGATAAATTTCAATTATATACTCTTTGTAAGGTTTAATAATAGAAAAGCTAAATGATATAGTCCATGTAGGGTTTAATAATAGTAAAGCTAAATGATAAAGTTCTTGTAGGGTTTAATGATAGAAAAGTTAAATGGTAAAGTCCTTGTAGGATTAAATGATAACAAATTTCAATTATATACTCTTTGTAAGGTTTAATAATAGAAAAGCTAAATGATAAAGTCTTTATTGGTTTTAATGATAAAGTTAAGTGATAAATTCCTTGTAGGTTTTAATAATAGACAAGCTAAATTATAAAGTCTTTATTGGGTTTAATAATAGAAAAGCTAAATGATATAGTCCATGTAGGGTTTAATAATAGTAAAGCTAAATGATAAAGTTCTTGTAGGGTTTAATGATAGTAAAGCTCTATGATAAAGTCCATGTAGGTTTGATCAGCGGCAGTTAAAGAGTAGCTCCAACAATAACCCCAATATACCAACTCCCGTGCCAAAGAACAACAGAAAGAAGGGGCCCTGCAGGTGACTCAGATTTAATACCACCTGTAGAAAGAAAGAAATAGGTAAATGTTGCAGTTTATTTTGGATCTATCTCTCTCTCTCTCTCTCTCTCTCTCTCTCTCTCTCTCTCTCTCTCTCTCTCTCTCTCTCTCTCTCTCTCTCTCTCTCTCTCTCTCTCTCTCTCTCTCTCTCTCTCTCTCTCTCTCTCAGGCTAGAGCAAATAAGCTATACATTCTCCACACATATTATCTGGCTGACTTTTCGCCAATGGGAAGATTATTATCTCGATTGTTCCAGTCGATCTTTTTTTGTTATATAGGTTAATAGTCACGATTTCTGGTCTACTTATAATATATGAACTATAACATTAATAACAATATTAACATCCATAACTTCCTTAACCCCTTGAAGCTCTGATGCGTTTTATGCAGCTTAGGAAGGATCTGTGGGTATTAAAAGGGTTAAGACTCTCAGCCAACCCTCTGGCTTCCATATACCCTTCCTAATCTGTATAAAATCGTCTAATAATTACAAGAAAACAAAACAGAAATGCGTATTGGAGCTTGAAAGGCTTAACACCTTCTGTACCGGCGACGTCTATTTAACCCTTCGAGGATTATGATGCGTTTATTCGTTTGTTTTGGCTATCATTAGACGATTTTGTTCTACTTATTCAAGGATCTGTGGGAGTCAGAGGCCTAATTGAGTTGGTTTTGACCCCTTAGATTCCAAGATGGTACTTCCTAAACTGCCTAAAATCGTCCAATGGTAGCCAAGGTCAGCTGGTAAAACGCATCACAATCCTCAAGGGGTTAATTAAATTCTAGCTTTATTTAGACGATTTTGTGGAGTTTCAGAAGGTTTTTGAGTAGTCAAAAGGCTAAAGCATGAGTTTGAAGCTTGTTGATTGCTGGAGGCCCCTTTTGAACTGAACAAAATCTTCTAATAGTACCCATAATAAAGATAAAAGGACGTCGCCGGTACTCAAAGGGTTAACCTCACCTGTTTATTAGTATCCAGATCAGTGTTGGTCGTTTCCTCAGGGTCGCCACCACCATCAGCGTCTTTGAGTGACTCCTCTATAAAATACGGCAACACGTTTTCTATCCACTTGTTATAGATGCCAGACTCCAGCAGCCTCCGTATGACAGAGTTGAAGGGCCGCAGGTGGGGAGCGCCCTGAGTAATATAGACGGATCATTCGTTTATTCACGGGACAATTATTATGTTTTTTACACCAACCAACTTCACATCTAAACTCAATTAATGAATAATTAATGCAATCCCCATAACCCATACAGTACCAGCGATTGGGAGAATAGAGTGAAAGGATAGAGTAATATTACTAAAGAATTAATGTGGCGCATGGGAGGCAGCTAGGTAGTATAGCAGTGCTTAGAAGTTGTTGTTCTTGTTGTTGTTGTTGTTGTTGCCGTTGTCGTTCCCTAGGCTGGCTGGCCGAACAGCCCCGAGTCCCTAAGGAAGGCCATGGCCACGATCAGACTTTCCCACAAGGCTCTCAAGGAGTGTAGATTATGTTGTTGGCGTAAGTGATTGTGTAGAATGCAGTCTTCTATGATGTGTTTAATAATATTGGGTGCTGTATTACATCCTGAGCTGGCGTCAATGACAGAGTCATCCGTCATCCTGTGTGCCTCTCACTGACAATACTTACATCTTTTATATATACTGTATATTGGTAACTACCTAATACTGTCTGCAAGGAAGACAACCATGTTCAAACACCATAACCCTGAAGATCCTCGAGGGGGTGATTACCCAGGTCAAGGCCTTGATCATCAGTGCGAAGACTGATCAGTTAATCCTAGTCCTCATCCCCTTCCTGAAACAGATGGTAACAACTTGTAGCATTGTCAAGAACTACCACACTCTGAGGTAGGCACAATCTTGCTCCAAGACGCTATCACTACTTCAGCAAGCTGGTACTCACTTTAGGGACCGCGCCGGCCGTTCCCGAGTTAACAAGATCTTCTGTGGCCATATGTAGATCGGTCTTCCTTCTGGGATTCTTGTTGTGTATAGCCGCCAGCATGGACATGTAGCTCCGCTGGCTTATAAAGGCGTGCTCTCCCTCGTCCACCAGCCGAATCATCTCGGAGGCCTCATGGAATTCAAACTGCTCGAACATCCTCCGGTATACAGGGACATCCGTCGACTCGAAGAACTGGTATGTGTGACCCTGTTGGATATTGAAAAAAGGTGCTCCTCCATTGTTTGTCCGTTATTAAATCACTCCAACTTCCTCAATAGCTAAATTATCAAACTTTTTTTGGAATTCAAACTGTTCAAAGATTCAATTGTAGACAAGGACAATAATCGACTCGAAGAATTGGTATGTGAAGTCTTAGTTGGAGATGCAAATACAAAACAATCTGGTTCATTACTTCTACATGACCTCGTCGATTTGTAAATATATTTCAAATGTATTCTGGAACGAAAACTACTTAAAATTCCTTGGGCAAGCCGTCTCATTGGTTGAACGAGGAATCGGTATACGACATTCTATAAGGTAAATAGCCTTCGAAACATGTTACATCAGTCGAGTCAATGAATTGGTATCCGTGATCCATTGGGAGAACAAATTTAGCTGTCTTCAAATATAATCTATAATAATAAAGGTCAATGTTTGTCTGTTTGTCAGTTACCCGACCTTACCCGACCTTTGTTACTAAACTCCTCCCACAGTTTTGGTGCCAGGTGGGAGTGTGGGGCACCGTTGGAAAGCCCAGGCTTTGGAGATGGTTTTAGGCGAGTTTAGTGGAAATCAGAGACACTTTTGTTTAATAAAATTTTCGGCAGAACTTATGTAGTATACGGGAGCGAAAAAAATGCGAAAAAAATCGCCGTTTGGGGCAGGAGGCCTCCGATCGAAAAGGTGTATGGAACGAAAGTTGTTCGCAGCTCCCCAAAATGGGGGTACGGATGAGGTCAGATCCAAAATCGGAGGTCATTTAGTGGCCGAAATCGAGGTCGCCATTTAATGAGGCACAGGGAGGTCGAGGCCGGTGATTATGGTAGTAGTAGTATTGTGATGATTGTGGTTATAGTGATTGATGATGGTGATTATGGTAGTAGAATTTAAACTCGGGCAACGCCGGGTACCCCTCCTAGTATATGTATATAAACAGAACGTGCTAAATACAATGACCTTCAAATTGAAGGCTGTTGCAGATTCCTATTTACAAGGTTTATGTCGGATTAGAAAATATCACTAGCCAGATATTCCCCACCATTAATAATAGATAATAATCGTCTGGTTACTTTATAACGCACGTATCTCCTCCTTCAAGGATTCACAAGCGCTTGACCTTTTTTTACCCTCTCCATAATATATGACGCAATCGCGTCATATGGCGGTACGCCCAAGAGTATCATATGACGCGATCGCGTCATATGAACATAGTGAAGTAGCTCAATAAGTAAGTTATACGACGCATTTGCGTCATATTGAGTTCAGTAAGTTAGGTAAGTTAGATCAGAATCTGTCGGTTGGTGGCAACACCAAATACCTCCGACTTCTACCGGTACCTCAGTGTCAGAGAAAGTGTTATGAGGGAAATACCAGGCGCTCCGCCACCCCATCAGTAAGTTAGCAACTTATGTCGGACAGGGTTAATCAACCAGAGACCAATACCCATCCCCCTTGCTCATGGGGAGACGGTAACCGCTGGCTATATCCCAGAAAAAACTTTTCAATCTGAGCGGGAATTGAACGCAAGATTGCAAGATGGGAAGCAGGCCTGCTATCAACTGAGCCACCCGGACAGCTAAGCGGGTGGTTGTGTCAGTTTAGTTCTGAAGCATCACCACAGAATCTAGCGTTCATTTACCATGGTATCATATATTTCTCTATAATGTACCAACCCTTCTCTCAAAACATTCATAGTGCATCATCATACTAAACCTTTGCACCCTTCGTTCCGAGTTTGAGACCCGACTGGAGGAGCTGGTCAAGAGTGTCTATGGTGGGCGGAGCGAAGGGCACGGCCAGACTGCTGGTGAGGGCAGTGCTGTAATGCGAAGTCACCAGGAACCCAAACAGAATCCAAAACCCAAGAAATACCTGGTGGGGATAAATGTACAGTTTGCCGCACATATTCCATTTCTCAACCATCCCAGCAAATCGTAACTTGACAACGCCGCACCCACCTCCCCAACCCCCCTCTCTCATTCCACCTCCTAACAATAGTGGAAGGAATGGAGGTGGATTGAAGGAAGGGGGTTGGGAAAGTGGGTGCATCGCTGCCAAATCACGACCCCAATAGAATAGATTATGTGCGGCAAACTGTACAATCCATATAAAGTAATTTTATAGCCTTAGATGTTGATGCTAATATGAGAAGACTCTGAGATGGTATATGGTTAATATCACAAATTCGGATGCATTGAACCCTCGAAGTGGTTCAACAAACTTAGAAATGCATATATCAGGTATAGAATGAACACAAAGGGTCTACTAAGTTGAAAATAGCTTTGAATTAATGACTTGGGTTGTAATCATCATTTATCCAATTTGCTTTGAAGTTGAAGAAACTCATATTAAAGAAGTCCATAATCTAACTCTGGAAGCCGAAAGCTGGAGGTAGCGGGCGAGAGACTGGCAGAGGAAGGAGGCAAAGACTTGCATGAAGGCGCTAGAGGAGGAAGAGGTAGAAGAAGAGGTAGAGGAGAAGAAGAGGGCCTGAAACTTCTGAAGGAGGGAGTACAGCAGTGACCCAAAACCCACGGACACCGCCACACACACCCAAACACTGGCTGGAGAAGGTGCATTGATAGGGAGCATGGCACCACAACAAGGTCATATGGTACACTCTGATACCATAGTCTCTAGCCCACTCATACAAATGCGTGGATTTAACCTATTGCTAATTATGGAAGTATATCTCTGGAAACGAATTTATTAATATTTTTTTTTTTATAAATCAACTACAAAACTATTTATACTATTTATTGAAAAGCAAGTTCTATCCAAAAAAATAATCCAAATAGTTATAATTGCATAAAGAAAAACATTGGGACTCCATGAATTTCTATGAGTGGGCTAGAGACTATGGTATCCGAGTGTACCACATAATCTATAAAAATTCACAAAACTAAAATCTTGAAATTGATGGATGTATGCCAGATATGACGCACAAGATAATATTGCATTCGTCAACGTATTTGGTTGCATTACAAATGTTACCAACTCGAGAAAGGTGCAATAACCTTGACAAGTAAGGTAACTGAATACAAGATAGTATTTTTTGTAAATCAACGGTGGTCTTTCTTACACTATCTTTTTAATTTTCTCTAAAAAAACTCTTGCACTCGCTCTTACTTCTGAAAGGTGTGATCAGCTTGCGCCAGAGAGGATCCGGACGACTCTTGGCCGTAAGGAAGGTGACAGCATCGAAAACATAATAGTCAGTAAAGTCCACCAACTCGAACCTCTGGGTGTTCATGCTCATGTCCAGGGCAAAGTCCATCCGTCCAAACTCCACTTCTCCCACCACACCATTAAAGTGACCCTGATAGCCAAAATATAAGTAAATTAAATATAGTATGGCTTGGTATACTTTACCAACTGACTTAACTTAAATGAACCCTTATTAACTTCCACAATTTGCTTTCTAAAGACAAACCAGAAATGACCAGTTTGTTTTCCTCGTATTTATATATTAGTTGTGCAATGCTATTTAATCAATTGCATAATTCACCCACCATTAATGCGACTCAATGCACACTCAGACAAACTAGTACTAACTTCTTCGTTAAGATAACCCCACAGGCCGTCTGGAGGCATCAGCACCTCATAAGTGAAGTTCAGATGTTTGGCAAGCGTATTGAGAAAGAAGAGGTTGACACTTGGTTTCAGTTTGACAACCAAGGAACCCTTAAATTGTTGATAGTAGGAAAATGGAACCCAGGGCAAGGTCACTCCCTTCATTTTCTTCCCATAGAAGTTGGCCATTTGTTCAGGGAATATGTTGTCAGTACTGGTGAGTCCTGTGTCTCTGGACCACCTGTTTACAGTGAGGACTTGCGGGGAGCCTGAAGGATGCAAGAGCTGGCGGATTAATACACGCCAGTAGCTCTTGTTTTGGGACTCCTCTTGGACGAGAGCTGCCACATTCTCCTCCGTCCCCAGCATTGGGTCTAAAAGAAATCGTGTTGCTTCCTTGGAATTATAAGCGTAAACGAAAAAATAATGCTTTAATCTTACGTTGTAGGTTCGATCAAGGAGTAAAGACAGGAGATTGGCGTTTGGTGGTCTTGGTAACATGTAGCTGACGCAGGCAAAGGCATTCATTTCCATTGCCTTTTTGTTGATATGGGTAATAGCTTTCCGCACTTGGCCATCTGTTTGAAGTGAAGTAACCAGATTTACTTTTGGCTTCATTCCATCAATGAAACTAAACCCTTTGCGCAAATTGGGATATTTCAAAGACGAATTGTCAGATGCGTTAGTTCCCGCTGATAAGCGCCCAACCTCAAAATCCTCGTGGTCTGAGATAACTACTCCGAGACACTGAGGAACGTAGAGGCTATCCAGCAGGTTTAATAGCAAGAATAATTCATTAGCTCGGTCATGTCTGCTCGCGTGTGTATTATCAGTAACAAGGGTGGTGATGGAGGGACTGGATGCTGCTACCGAGGAGTTTGCAAAGAGGGCGAATACTGCTAGTGTAAGCAGCCCTTCCATTTCAGATAGTCAACTGTTGGGAAGAAAGATGCAATTGAAGAGAAAAGCAAGAAATGCGAAAGATATATTAAGAGGTGATATATCAAGCAAATGAAGGGGTTCTGAGTGGACATTTTATAGTTTGAAGGAAATCTGGGAAGGCGTTTCTGTTAGCCTGGGGGACAAACTGAAATATATTGCTCGTGTAGTCATAAAGAGGCTACAGACGATCTCACTTAACCCTTTGAACCACCACAGATTCTTCCTAAGCTGCATAAAATTGTTTGAATATAGCTGAAATATAACAACATTCATCCCCGGTAGTGAAAGGGTTAAGGGGAAATCGGTTATATTTTTGGGTCTATTTATATATATATTCATCTATTTTCTAGTTTGCTCCCTAGACCTCCCTCAAACTTTAAAAACATCCATTAGGTCCCTCTTCGGGATTAATTTGTACATTATTCGATAGAAAAATGTCACGGCCGAAAGCCGGTTCCTCCACAAATACAGGATCGCTATCGATCGCCAGGAAAACAAATCGACACCTAAAGGGCACAAAAGGTCTTAAATTGACGAAATAGAGCGAAAGGAGCGTTTGCCCCATTAGTTAATGGGGCAAACGTCTAAAAATCTCATAACTAATGGGGATAAGCATGAGGAAGAAAAGAAACCAGGAAAACGGCCCATCTCCCCTTATGGTATACAGATATATGAAGAATCTACAGCTGTGGCGGGGCAACATTTTAGTCTGTCTAGAATAATGAAAAGGTGCACAGGTGTAGGTAGATCTCTCTCTCTCTCTCTCTCTTGTATATCAGTGCAAACTGACCGAGAAATTTACGAACAAATTGCAGATGTAAGTAACTCACAAGATACCGTAATTTTTGGTGACTTTAATTTACCTGTGACCAAGTGGGGCGATACTCTTACTTCACACTCCGGACATGACTTGTATACGAACTTGCAAGAGAGTTCGCTTTATCAATTTGTTGGAACGCCGACCCGTGGTAATAACGTTCTTGACATTGTACTTGCAACAAAAGAAGAATTAATAGAGAATTTGAATGTTGGTGATGAATTCAGTAACAGCGACCATCGTACGATAACTTTCACTTTAAAGTTTACTAGTAACGAACCAAATAGTAGCATCGAAAAAGTCCCTAATTTCAAGAAAGCAAACTTCCATAAACTTAGAGCTATGTTTAAAGAAACTGACTGGAGCTTTTTAATTCACAATAACGACATAAATACATCTTGGAAGTTATTCGAAGCCACTTACCTAAAAGCAGTGCAAGACTGCATACCATCAAAAACTCGGCGTCCAGGCCATAATAATAAGCCCAAATGGTGGAATAAAGATATTTCAAACTGCCTGCTTGCTAAAAAATTTGCTAATGATAGATTAAAATCCTCACAAAATGACGAAGAACGGCTGAAATTTGTAGAGCTACGACGCAAAGCCAAAAAGTTAATTAAGCAAAGTAAAAAGACCTTAGAGTTACATATTGCGAATCAAAGTAAAACAAACCCGAAAGAATTCTATAGTTATATCAGAAAGAAAAAAGTTGTTACTTCAACTGTTGGACCGTTAGTCGATGAAAATGGAGAATACACCAAAGACGAAGAACAAATGAGTAATGCCCTCAATACCTTCTTTGCATCAGTTTTTACAACAGAAGACCTCAGTGATATCCCTACACCATCGCCGATTCAGATTGATAATTTAGATGTTCTAAGCAATATCACCGTTACAGAGAGAGAAGTATTGAATTGTTTAGATAAACTCAAGGTAAATAAAACGCCTGGACCTGATACAATCTCGCCTAGAGTTCTAAAGGAAGCTAAGGATGAGCTCTCTAAACCACTGACATTACTATTCAATAAATCCTTGCAGTCTGGAACTATGCCCGATCAGTGGAAGCTAGCCAACGTAACACCGATATTCAAAAAAGGCAGCAAATCCCTACCCAGTAACTATCGTCCAATTAGCTTAACCTCAGTTGTATGTAAAATGCTAGAAACGGTCATACGAGACAGACTCGTAAATCACTTAGAGGAAAATAACATACTTAAAGATACTCAACACGGCTTTCGTAAAAAACGTTCCTGTTTAACAAACCTCTTAGACTTCTTCCACGATATCCTCAACCTCTACGATGAGAGTAAAGCTGTAGATATTATATACCTTGATTTTCAAAAGGCCTTTGACAAAGTTCCCCACAAACGTTTACTGCTAAAACTAAAAGCGCATGGAATACAAGACGGTGTGTTGAAATGGATAGAAAATTGGCTCAGCGACAGAAAGCAAAGAGTAGTCATAAACGGTAAGGCATCAAAATGGACCAATGTAAGTAGCGGGGTACCCCAGGGATCGGTACTAGGACCAATTCTCTTTCTAATTTACATCAACGACATAGATGAGGGTCTCACCTGTACAATCTCAAAATTTGCTGACGATACAAAAATTGCAAATAGCGTACTCTCAAAAGAACAAGTTGACGATATGCAACACAATCTAGATAAATTGTCATGTTGGGCCCAAATTTGGCAAATGAGTTTCAATGCGGATAAATGTAAAGTACTACATATCGGATACCTAAATGAGAAAGCAAACTATTCGATGAATGGCACTCAGCTTAAGAATGTAAACAGAGAAACCGATCTGGGAGTAACAATATCGAGTAACCTAAAACCGAGTCAACAATGTTCAGAAGTTGTTAAGAAGGCAAACAAAATAATTGGCTTTATAGGCAGGTCATTTGAGCATAAATCCAAAGAAGTTATCCTAACCCTTTACAATTCATTAGTCCGCCCTCTTCTGGAATACTGCGTTCAATCCTGGTGCCCTTATTACCAAAAAGATATAAACAAGCTAGAACGAGTTCAACGTAGAGTTACCAAAATGATACCTAGCCTAAAGAACAAACCATACGAAGAGCGTCTTAGAGAATTAAATCTATTTCCTTTAACCCAGCGCAGATTAAGAGGTGACTTAATTCAAGTGTTCAAAATCATCAAAGGCATCGACAATATGAACTGTAGTAAGTACTTCACTATCGACCAATCTAATTACACGCGGGGAAACGGTTGCAAAATTATTGGTAAATCTTTTAACTCACACGAATCTAAGAATTTCTTCTTCAATCGAGTTGTCAACTTGTGGAATGGGCTTCCCCGAAACGTTATAGACTGCATCACCGTTGATTCATTTAAACTCCGCCTAGACAAATATCTCGCATCAAACCCGCGACTGACTGCGTTTGTAAATGAATAACTTTATTTTATCCCCCCCTCAGTTACTAACCCATCTGTCCCCTACTAACTTCCTAATCCTGCCACGGACATTAGTTCCAGGGCAGTATTTCCCTTTCCAATATTCCCTTACCCACTCTAAACCACTGTTTGGACACTTGATCCTCAGTGTTTTGGAGGACAAGCAACCTAGAAGGGTCACTAGATCTGTTGTTGCTTGATTTCCTTTGTACTCCTTTGTACTCCTTTATTTATTTATGTCTCGCCAAATTTAATGTACAATCACAAGTTTTTCTAATGCAAATCTCTCTCTATCTCTATCTCTCTCTCTCATAAAATTACTGTTCTACTAGTGTAGGAATAATTCAACAGTTGTTATTTTTGTTAATATTATTATTAACAATATTATTATTGATATTAATATATAACTTATTGTATTATCATCATTATTATTATTACTACCATTAGAAATATTTATATTATGGTTATCACTCTCCCTAAAGATACATCCCTCCCTCTCATCTCCCCTACTCGCTTTTTCTGGACCTCCTTCTCCCTCGTGTTTAGCATATTATTTTTGAGATTTTAAGACGTTCCTTCCATTAGTTTGTCGATTTTAAGACCTTTCGCCTTATTAAGACCTTTCGTGCCATTGATTGAAATGTCAATGTTGATTTTTTCTTGGCGAGCGATAGCAAGCCTGTAATTTTAAGAGAAACCGGCCTTCGGCCGGAAAATTTTTCTACCGAAAAATTTACAAATTTATCTTGAAGGGGGGTGTATTTCTAAGCTTGATGGAGGTCTAGTGAGGAAACTAAAACAATAGATGATTAAATTAATTAATAGCCCAAAAAATCAGCCACTATCTCCTCAAGGCTTAAAACATTAGCCCAGGTTTGACGGGGATCGGGAGGTGCAGAAGTGGATGGGATTATTTGCGGCGTGGGATGTGACGATTGTTGAAGTGGTTGAAAGTTCTGCTTGAGCTGTGAGGATGCTTGCAGAAAGGTTTGAGGCGAGGATTCTTGTAGGGGACCTGAATTGTGCTGTTGGACTGAGGATGCTTGCAGGAGGGATAAAGTTTGAGGTGAGGATTCTTGCTGGGGACCTACATTGTGATGTTGGTGTGAGGGTGCTTGTAGAAGGGATAAAAAGGGCTTCAGTGGATAGGAGGATTTCTGAAGTGTATGAGAATTCTGTTTCAAGGGATTTATGGATTGTTGTAACGGATCCGATGATGTCTGTAGGTATGAGGCTTCTTGCAGGTTGTGTGAAGGTTGTTGCAGGGTGCGCGAGGATTACTTCAGGACGGACGAACACTTCTTCAGGAGGTGTGTTTGCTGTTGCAGATGGAATGAGGACCGCTGAAGGTGATCAGACACTGGAGGAAGTTTATTGCACGGCTGTAACGAGTGGGAGGCCAGTAGCATACGGGACAACAGATGTGTGCGGATGAAGGAACGACGAAGAATGCGGGTAACCGGGTAACCGAAGGAGGCGCCGAAGGAGGCGCCGAAGTAGGGAAGTAGCAGGAGAGGCCCCTATGACATAGGAATGTGAAGTTAGTGGACAAGAGATCGCATTAGTTAAAAGATGGTTTTCTAGTTTACCTAAAAGATCATTTTTGGGAAGATGGGTCGTTTTTCTGGTCCCCCTTCTGCCTAATGTTTAGCCTCATTAGTTTTCATACATTAAGACGTTCGGCCCATTAGTTTGGTGATTTTAACACCTTTCGCACCATTTCGTTGTCAATTTTAAGAGCTTTCGTGCTATTAAGTGTCTATTTATTCCTGGCAAGCGAAAGCGAGCCTGACATTTTAAGAGGAATCGGCCTTCGGTCGGGACATTTTTCTACCGAAAAATGTACACATTTATCTTGAAGGGGGGTCTAGGGGGTGTTTTTCTAAGTTTGATGGAGGTTTAGCGAGAAAACTAAGAAATAAAGGAATAGATGAACTAATAGACAACAAAAACGGCACATCTCCCCTTAAGGCCGAATAGACCCGACCCTAATGGCTAGGATTTTGGTTTAATGGCTCTTGGACGAAACGGCCTTTCTACTGCTGAATAACATGAAGAATTGTCCTATATGACTATATTATTGTCCTATATGACTATATTATTGTCCTATATGACTGTTATTTTAATGCTTGTGATTGGGCCAAAACACCAATCCCACCCTTTCAAGTTTCGTAGATAAATCACAAAAATTCGAACATTCTCGACTTGCTCCCCGCACCTCACAAACCACTGATTTCAAGTAAAGCCGGAAGTTCTTCAGACCGTCATTTTTTTCTAAAGAGTGACTAACATAATTATAATCATGACACATTTGTGGGATGATATATATATAGCCGACTGCCATTGCTCTTAATATATATGTTTAGTTTGAATGATTATATACACAGAGTGTGAGGTGAGGTTGAACAGTCAGGTTATGGAAAATGTTAGCTCATTTAAGTATTTGGGTAGTGTGTTGAGTAAATATGGGAGTATGGATAAAAAAGTGCGGGAGAGGGTGCAACAGGAGAAGAAGAGGGTTGTAGGAATGATGAAAGCAGTAACAAGCATCTCTCTCGCTATTCTATCGCTACTATAATAATCAGTGTTCCTCAGAGCTATCCCAGTGCATACCACCTCCTTTACGTAGGGCACGTGGTACCCGTCTTGCAACTCAATCCCACCCCTACTCTGTGCAACTATCCAACCCAAGAGTGAAACGTTACTCTCAAACTTTCTTCTACTCAACAGCTGAGCTCGGGAATTCTCTCCCAGAATCAGTTTTTCCCGCTTCCTATGACTTAAATTGCTTCAAACTCCGTGTGTCCAGGCATTTTGGCTCGAACGTCCCTTGATTTTGGCCCTGTCACTCTTTCAACTATGGGGGAGGCACTCGCTATAGGCAGTTATGCCTTTTGCCTCCCTCAATCACATAGACAAAAAAAAAAAAAAGCAATAGAGTGGTCAGCATGGGAGTAAAGAAGTCCTTGCATGACAGTGTGGTAATCCCGACATTGACTTACGGGAGCGAAGCATGGACGTTGGTGGAGAGACTCATACCAAGTGTGAGAAGGGTGGAAATGAGTTACTCGAGAAGTGCGTGCGGAGTTACATGGAGGGAAAGACATGAATGAGGAAGTACGAGAGAGGTGTGGTGTGGATGTAAATGTGTTTGAAATTTTGAAAATGAACACCTTGAGATGGTTCTGCTATTTGGACGTATGGGAAGAGAGAGAATGACTAAGAGAGTATACGAGAGTGAGGTGGAAGGAAAGAGAGGGAGAGGTAGACTGAGTGAGAGGTGGAAGGATGGAGTTAAGAAGTATATGAGCGAAAGCGGTGCTGGATGGGAGGAGCATTGACTAACTGGGGACTGAGGTGCATGGGGGCATTTCGTTTGTGGCCACCCCTTCGGGGATCACGGCGTCCGGCAATAGATAGATAGATAGATAATTTGTTTAACCTTCATCAATGGCTGGGATCTCAAGTAAGGCCGGAAGCTCTTCAGTGGAACCCGAGCACCGTTTTCTTCCGTGGGGGGACTCTTGTAGTTGCAGACTCCCTCTTTCTCATAGCGCCTGACCCAGCGGTACACGGTAGAGACGCTAACACCGGTCTTGTGGGCGATGTGGGGCGCGGCGACCCCCTCCAGCCATAGCCACATTATCTTGGCGTGGTTGGCTCGGGTTGGTTTGTTCAGCTTGAGCATTATTTCCCTTTCAATAATATGGCAAGTTAGAATTCAGTATGATAATGATTATGTACATTTTGTATACCAGCTTTCTGAGTTTAAGCCACTAATAAGGCTAGATACCAATGATATGTCGAGAAAGTTTAAGGAGAGAACAGAAAAAAGACAGTTAAAGATAATTGAATGCATGTATAGTCTTTAGATAGGAGCGGAGTTGAAGTCAGGAAAGTTGCAAATACAAGCTATGCAGGAAGAGCTCGGTTATGAAGATATACTTCAGGAAAAAAGTTATATTATTGCTTAGGCTGCAAAAATGCAATGGGGTTTTAGAAATTAATGGAAGTGCAATTGTTTAGTTAAGAGTAGGTTATTAATTTCCGTTGTATGTTGGTTTCCATCAGAATATTTTCTTAGCCTTTCTACCTCTTGGACTGAAAGGGGTACATACAATCTCAAAGCCCTCTGAAGAACATAGGATCTTCTGAAACTGCATGCCATCGTCTAATACTAACCAGAATCAAACACATCATCGTGCTGAAGGGGCTAAGAATGGCGCCCCTATTCTTAAACAACACCATAGTCAAACCTTCCCCATTACAAGTCGGGCGTGTACCTTCAGATCTTAAGCCCTTCTGTATCGGCGACTTCTTATTAGTTATATTCTGGCTTTGTTTGGACATTTGAAGAAGTAAAAAGGGATAAGCGAGATAGTAAAAAGGGGTAAGCGAGATAGTTCGAAGCCTGTTAAATGCTGGAGACCCTTTTCATACTGAATATAGTCGTCTGTTAGTAGCCACAATAGGAAGAAAAGGACGTCACCTGTACTGTATGGGTCAAAACATCCGATTTCTACTTTTTTTTTTACGATTTCATACGGCTTGGGAAGGGGTAAACTTATATAAGAATTGTATATATCTATTGCCAGAATTCATTATAATATCAAATGTAAATCAATATTATGTCTAACACTCTCTAATCTGATATTTTTATATGATTGAGTTTTTATTAAGGTTTTTGCTGGTTTGTTGGCATTTTTCGAGCAATGTATTTTAGTCTGTCCCGTAAGCTAACAAAAACACCTTTCCAGACATCCTTCAAACTAAAATAGGCCCGCCCAGACACCCTTCAAGCTAAGTTTGTAAATGTGTCGATAGAAAAACATCACCGCCAAAGGCTGAATTATTTTAATTTACAGGCTCGCTCTCGCTCGTCCAGAAAAAATCGACACCTGAATGGGGTGAAGCGTCTTATTATCGCTATGTACGAGGACTCACGAATGGCAGTGAAGGTGAAAGGTGTACCGAGTCTGAATGAGGAGTTTACAGTTCACGTCGGAGTCCACCAGGGCTCTGTGTTAAGCCCTCTCCTCTTTTCTGTGGTTCTGGAGGTACTATCTGGTGATTTCAGAATTGGGCTCCCCTGGGAACTGCTAAATGCAGATGACCTAGTACTTATCGCAGATAGTGCGTGGGATGCCGAGGCCAAGTTTAGAAGATGGAGAGAGGGCATTGCAAATAAAGGGTTAAGAGTTAACATAAATAAAACCAAGGTTTTACACAGTGGTTTAGGGCTAGGAAAGGTAGAAAAAACGTGGTGCATACCCATGCGTGCTTGCAGAAAAGGGGTGGGCACGAACTTGATACAGTGTAGCGTCTGCCGCAGCTGGGTATATCACGGAAAGAAGCGCTGCACTAGAATAGAGGGACCTCTACCAAGGAAGATATCCGAAATTGATATAATTGTATGCCCGCACACTGCAAGTCAAGAATAACGTCAGGACCGAAGCCCCTTTTCGAGAACCCCAGTCCATTGTTAAGAATGTGCATGTATGTCTGGCTGGTAAAGTGCTTGAACAGTGAGTGAGGTGAAGAACCTTACATTCCCCCAATTGATTTCGATAAAGCTATGCTCTCTTGATCGAAGCTCCATATCGAGTTTTGACACCCATACTGAGATAATTTATAATTTGAATATGTTTCAGTGAAGCAGTCTTTCTTTTGATTAGACTGCTCGATACTAAATGTTTATCTGAGCAGAAACAATATTTATACAGTAATTATTTATTTTGTATCCCATAATATTTATTACCTTGAATCAGATTATTTCCTTGCATTCTAATCCTTTGAAGTTTATTCTGGCTATCATTAGACGATTTTATACAGTTTAGGAAGGAGCTGTGGTAATTATAAGGGTGGAGTGGTCTTGCCACTGGACTGGTAATCCAATGGACCCGGGTTCGAATCCCAGTATGTCAATGGAAAGATATTATTGGGATGGAATTTGTACTGTACCTAGCATCAGTTCATACTGTATAGACCAAACAAATTAACAACTACCACCCTTAAGGCGGTATCACACGAGCACTTTTTCACTCAACTTTTATCCTTAACACTGGTCTGGCAGCTTATGAGGTCAACATTTATAATAGTGATGTCACCTAAATGCATCTACCATTAGTTTAGTTTCCGATACCAGTGCAAAATATTCCAGAAATGTTGCCAGAAAAATGTTGATCATCGAATGTTGACCATAAATGCTCTCGTGTGATACCGGCTTTAGCCTTACCCTACAGTCGAGTGGTTTAAGATGTTCCCGGTGGCGAGGTAAGGTCTGCAGTGCCACACATAAGAGAGATAGAGTGAGCCAACCTTACCTACAGTCTAGTGGTTTAAGATGTTCCCGGTGGCGAGGTAAGGTCTGCAGTGCCACACATCACTCCTCCCCTGTATATAAACAAGTCCCCGGTACCTCCCCCCTAGTGACGTCACAGGGATGGGGGTGCGGGGGGGGGGGGGTATATCGAATTATGGGGTAGGTTATATTTATTTACTTATGTAATTTATTTATTTGTTTATTTATTTGTTTTTTGTATTCATATATTGTTCATGTATTTATTTTTCATGTATTTATTTTTCGTTTATATATTTTTCCTTTATGTATTTATTTATTTATTTATTTATTATTATTTTAGTTTCCTCCCTATGCCTCCATCAAGCTTAAAAAAACGTCCTCAACATCCCTATTCTAGATTAATTTGTATATTTTTCGGTAGAAATATGTGCTGGCACTTCCAATATTACAGGTTCGCTATCGCTACCTATATGGCACGAAAGGTCTTAATATGGACACAGAAATGGGATGAGAGGTCTAAGAATCGTCAAACTAATGAGCACGAACGTCTAAAAATCTTTACAATATATATAATTATATATATATATATATATACTGTATATATATATATATATATATATATATATATATATATATATATATATATATGTGTGTGTGTGTGTGTAGGCAAAATAACATAAACATCGCTATGTGGAAATAACACTTTAATCAAATCAAATGTTGAAATAAAAGAACACAATCCACCACATAGGGTGTACATCACTACATGAACAAGTTAATCTGTTTCCCAAGCAAACTAATCGCACACTTAACAACGCACTATCGTCACGTTCAAGGAATTAGTCAATTTGGGAAGTTTAGGACGTTCTGGTAAATTTGACTAAATTCTGTATGAAATAAGGGGAGATTTCCACTTGAGGAATTTGTTTTCTGGACCCCTTTCTCCCTCATGCTCAGCCTCATTGCTTTTGAGATTTTAAGATGTTCGCCCCATTAGTTTAGCAATTTTAAGAACTTTCGCCCCCATTTCAGTCAATTTTTAAGATCTTTCGTGACATTCATTTGTCGATTTTTTCCTGGCGAGCGAAAGCGAGCCTGTAATTTAATAGTTACGGGCCTTTGGCCGGGAAATTTTTCTACCGAAAAATGTACTAATTTATCTTGAGAGAGGGTCTACGGGGTGTAATTTTAAGCTTGATGGAGGTCTAGGGATCTTTCCTCCCAGCATTACTATTATTTATTATTGTATTAGTTTCCTCCCTAGACCTCCATCAAGTATAAAAAAAACATCCATTAGATCACCCTTCTAGATTTATTTGTACATTTTTCTACCGAAAAATAATCCGGCAGAAGGCCGGTTCTTCCAAAATTACAGAAACAATCGGTACTTAAATAGCACGAAAGGTCTTAATATGACAAAGAAATGGGGCGAAAGGTCATAAATCGACAAACTAATGGGACAAGTATCTTAACATCTGCAAACTAATGAGGTAAAACATGAGGGAGAAGGGGTCTAGGAAAACGACCAATGTCCCCTTAATGATAGAAAAGCTAAATGGTAAAGTCCTCGTATGGTTTAATAATAGTAAAGCTAAATGATAAAGTCCTTCTAGGGTTTAATGATATAAAAGCTAAATGGTAAAGTCCTTGTATGGTTTAATAATAGTAAAGCTAAATGATAAAAGTCCTTGTAGGGTTTAATAATAGTAAAGCTAAATGATAAAAGTCCTTGTATGGTTTAATAATAGTAAAGCTAAATGATAAAAGTCCTTGTAGAGTTTAATAATAGTAAAGCTAAATGATAAAAGTCCTTGTATGGTTTAATAATAGTAAAGCTAAATGATAAAAGTCCTTGTAGGGTTTAATGATAGTAAAGCTAAATGATAAAGTCCTTGTAGGTTTTAATAATAGAAAAGCTTAATGATAAAAGTCCTTGTAGGGTTTAATGATAGTAAAGCTAAATGATAAAGTCCTTGTAGGTTTTAATAATAGAAAAGCTTAATGATAAAGTCTATGTAGGGTTTAATGATAGAAAAGTTAAATGGTAAAGTCCTTGTAGGATTAAATTATAACAATTTTCAATTATATACTCTTTGTAAGGTTTAATAATAGAAAAGCTAAATGATAAAGTCTTTATTGGTTTTAATGATAAAGCTAAATGATAAAGTCCTTGTAGGTTTTAATAATAGACAAGCTAAATTATAGTCTTTATTGGGTTAAATAATAGAAAAGCTAAATGATATAGTCCATGTAGGGTTTAATAATAGTAAAGCTAAATAGAAAAGCTAAATGATATAGTCCATGTAGGGTTTAATAATAGTAAAGCTAAATGATAAAGTTCTTGTAGGGTTTAATGATAGTAAAGCTCTATGATAAAGTCCATGTAGGTTTGATCAGCGGCAGTTAAAGAGTAGCTCCAACAATAACCCCAATATACCAGCTCCCGTGCCAAAGAACAACAGAAAGAAGGGGCCCTGCAGGTGACTCAGATTTAATACCACCTGTAGAAAGAAAGAAATAGGTAAATGTTGCAGTTTATTTTGGATCTCTCTCTCTCTCTCTCTCTCTCTCTCTCTCTCTCTCTCTCTCTCTCTCTCTCTCTCTCTCTCTCTCTCTCTCTCTCTCTCAGGCTAGAGCAAATAAGCTATACATTCTCCACACATATTATCTGGCTGACTTTTCGCCAATGGGAAGATTATTATCTCGATTGTTCCAGTCTCTCTTTTTTGTTATATAGGTTAATAGTCACGATTTCTGGTCTACATATAATATATGAACTATAACATTAATAACAATATTAACATCCATAACTTCCTTAACCCCTTGAAGCTCTGATGCGTTTTATGCAGCTTAGGAAGGATCTGTGGGTATTAAAAGGGTAAAGACTCTCTCAATCAACCCTCTGACTTCCATATACCCTTCCTAATCTGTATAAAATCGTCTAATAATTACAAGAAAACAAAACAGAAATGCGTATTGGAGCTTGAAAGGCTTAACACCTTCTGTACCGGCGACGTCTATTTAACCCTTCGAGGATTATGATGCGTTTATTCGTTTGTTTTGGCTATCATTAGACGATTTTGTTCTAGTTATTCAAGGAACTGTGGGAGTCAGAGGCCTAATTGAGTTGGTTTTCACCCCTTAGATTCCAAGATGGTACTTCCTAAACTGCCTAAAATCGTCCAATGGTAGCCAAGGTCAGCTGGTAAAACGCATCACAATCCTCCAGGGGTTAATTAAATTCTAGCTTTATTTAGACGATTTTGTGGAGTTTCAGAAGGTTTTGGAGTAGTCAAAAGGCTAAAATATGATAGTTTGAAGGTTGTTGATTGCTGGAGGCCCCTTTTGAACTGAACAAAATCTTCCAATAATACCCATAATAAAGATAAAAGACGTCGCCGGTACTCAAAGGGTTAACCTCACCAGTTTATTAGTATCCAGATCAGTGTTGGTCATTTCCTCAGGGTCACCACCACCATCAGCGTCTTTGAGTGACTCCTCTATAAAATACGGCAACACGTTTTCTATCCACTTGTTATAGATGCCAGACTCCAGCAGCCTCCGTATGACAGTGTTGAAGGGCCGCAGGTGGGGGGCGCCCTGGGTAATATAGACGGATCATTCGTTTATTCACGGGACAATTATTGTTTTTTACACCAACCAACTTCACATCTAAACTCAATTAATGAATAACTAATGCAATCCCCATAACTCATACAGTACCAGTGATTGGGAGAATAAAGTGAAAGGATAGAATAATATTACTAAAGAATTAATGTGGTGCATGGGAGGCAGCTAGGTAGTATAGCAGTGCTTAGAAGTTGTTGTTCTTGTTGTTGTTCTTGTCATTGTCATTCCCTAGGCTGCCTGGCCGAACAGCCCAGAGTCCCTAAGGAAGGCCATGGCCACGATCAGACTTTCCCACAAGGCTCTCAAGGAGTGTAGATTATGTTGTTGGCATAAGTGATTGTGTAGAATGCAGTCTTCTATGATGTGTTTAACTCCCTCCGACATATTATGTTCCAATAAGTCCGAGGAGGCGGGAGCCCCAGGATCATTGCCACTGCCTCGCACTACACTCAAAACAACACTGCGGCCGTTAGAATTATCGGAGGTGAATGAGGTTGCCACCAACGGTTTTATCGTGAGGTAACTTATCGGACTTACTGAGCTCCATATGACGCTAGTGCGTCATATAACTTATTATAAAGGTATAGAGATAAGTCCATATGACGCGATCGCGTCATATGAGTTTTTGGTGGACTTATTCATATGACGCGATCGCGTCATATGTCTGGGAGAGTTAATAATATTGGGTGCTATATTACATCCAGGGCAGGCGTAGATGACAGAGCCATCCGTCATCCTGTGTGCCTCTCACTGACAATACTTACATCTTTTATATATACTGTATATAGGTATAACTAACTAATACTGTGTGCAAGGAAGACAATCATGTTCAAACACCATAACCCTGAAGATCCTCCAGGGGGTAATTACACAGGTCAAGGCCTTGATCATCAGTGCGAAGACTGATCAGTTAATCCTAGTCCTCATCCCCTTCCTGAAAGAGATGGTAACAACTTGTAGCATTGTCAACAACTTCCACACTCTGAGGTAGGCACAATCTTGCTCCAAGACGCTATCACTACTTCAGCAAGCTGGTACTCACTTTAGGGACCGCGCCGGCCGTTCCCGAGTTAACAAGATCTTCTGCGGCCATATGTAGATCGGTCTTCCTTCTGGGACTCTTGTTGTGTATAGCCGCCAGCATGGACATGTGGCTCCGCAGATTTAACAAGGCATGCTCTCCCTCGTCCACTAACCGAATCATCTCGGAGGTCTCGTGGAATTCAAACTGCTCGAACATCCTCCGGTATACAGGGACATCCGTCGACTCGAAGAACTGGTATGTGTGACCCTGTTGGATATTGAAAAAAGGTGCTCCTCCATTGTTTGTCCGTTATTAAATCACTCCAACTTCCTCAATAGCCAAATTATCAAACTTTTGTGGAATTCAAACTGTTCAAAGATTCAATTGTAGACAAGGACAATAATCGACTCGAAGAATTGGTGTGTGAAGTCTTAGTTGGAGATGCAAATACAAAACAATCTGGTTCATTACTTCTACATGACCTCGTCGATTTGTAAATATATTTCAAATGTATTCTGGAACGAAAACTACTTAAAATTCCTTAGGCAAGCCTTCTCATTGGTTGAACAAGGAATCGGTATACGACATTCTATAAGGTAAATAGCCTTTGAAACATGTTACATCAGTCGAATCAATGAATTGGTATCCGTGATCCATTGGGAGAAAAAATTTAGCTGTCTTCAAATATAATATAGGTATAAACAGAATGTGCTAAATACAATGACCTTCAAATTGAAGGCTGTTGCAGATTCCTATTTACAAGGTTTATGTCGGATTAGAAATTATCACTAGCAAGATATTCCCCACCATTAATAATAATAGATAATAATCGTCTGGTTACTTTATAACGCACGTATCTCCTCCTTCAAGGATTCACAAGCGCTTGACCTTTTTTAACCCTCTCCATAATATATGACGCGATCGCGTCATATGGCGGTACGCCCAAGAGTATCATATGACGCGATCGCGTCATATGAACGTAGTGAAGTAGCTCAATAAGTAAGTTATATGACGCATTTGCGTCATATTGAGTTCAGTAAGTTAGGTAAGTTAGATCAGAATCTGTCGGTTGGTGGCAACACCAAATACCTCCGACTTCTACCGGTACCTCAGTGTCAGAGAAAGTGTTTTGAGGGAAATACTGGGCGCTCCGCCACCCCATCAGTAAGTTAGCAACTTATGTCGGACAGGGTTAATCAACCAGAGACCAATACCCATCCCCCTTGCTCATGGGGAGACGGTAACCGCTGGCTATATCCCAGAAAAAACTTTTCAATCTGAGCGGGAATTGAACGCAAGACTGCAAGATGGGAAGCAGGCCCGCTATCAACTGAGCCACCCAGACAGCTAAGCGTGTGGTTGTGTCAGTTTAGTTCTGAAGGATCACCACAGAATCTAGCGTTCATTTACCATGGTATCATATATTTCTCTATAATGTACCAACACTTCTCTCAAAACATTCATAGTGCATCATCATACCAAACCTTTGCACCCTTCGTTCCGAGTTTGAGACCCGACTGGAGGAGCTGGTCAAGAGTGTCTATGGTGGGCGGAGTGAAGGGCACGGCCAGACTGCTGGTGAGGGCAGTGCTGTAATGGGAAGTCACCAGGAACCCAAACAGAAACCAAAACCCAAGAAATACCTGGTGGGGATAAATGTACAGTTTGCCGCACATATTCCATTTCTCAACCATCCCAGCAAATCGTAACTTGACAACGCCGCACCCACCTCCCCAACCCCCCTCTCTCATTCCACCTCCTAACAATAGTGGAAGGAATGGAGGTAGAGTGAAGGAAGGGGGTTGGGAAAGTGGGTGCATCGCTGCCAAATCACGACCCCAACAGAATAGAATATGTGCGGAAAACTGTACAATCCATATAAAGTAATTTTATAGCCTTAGATGTTGATGCTAATATAAGAAGACTCTGAGATGGTATATGGTTAATATCACAAATTCGGATGCATTGAACCCTCGAAGTGGTTCAACAAACTTAGAAATGCATATATCAGGTATAGAATGAACACAAAGCGTCTACTAAGTTGAAAATAGCTTTGAATTAATGACTTGGGTTGTAATCATCATTTATCTAATTTGCTTTGAAGTTGAAGAAACTCATGGGAACAAGATATGAAAGAAGTCCATAATCTCACTCTGGAAGCCGAAAGCTGGAGGTAGCGGGCGAGAGACTGGCAGAGGAAGGAGGCGAAGACTTGCATGAAGGCGCTAGAGGAGGAAGAGGTGGAAGAAGAGGTAGAGGAGAAGAAGAGGGCCTGAAACTTCTGAAGGAGGGAGTACAGCAGTGACCCAAAACCCACGGACACTGCCACACACACCCAAACAGTGGCTGGAGAAGGTGCATTGATAGGGAGCATGGCACCACAACAAGGTCATATGGTACACTCTGATACCATAGTCTCTAGCCCACTCATACAAATGCGTGGATTTCACCTATTGCTAATTATGGTAGTATATCTCTGGAAACAAATTTATGAATATATATATTTTTTTGTTATAAATCAACTACAAAACTATTTATACTATTTATTGAAAAACAAGTTCTATCCAAAAAAATAATCCAAATAGTTATAATTGCATAAAGAAAAACATTGGGACTCCATGAATTTTTAGGAGTGGGCTAGAGACTATGGTATCCGAGTGTACCACATAATCTATAAAAATTCACAAAACTAAAATCTTGAAATTGATGGATGTATGCCAGATATGACGCACAAGATAATATTGCATTCGTCGACGTATTTGGTTGCATTACAAATATTACCAACTCGAGAAAGGTGCAATAACCTTGACAAGTAAGGTAACTGAATACAAGATAGTATTTTTTTAAATCAACGGTGGTCTTTCTTACACTATCTTTTTAATTTTCTCTAAAAAAAACTCTTGCACTCGCTCTTACTTCTGAAAGGTGTGATCAGCTTGCGCCAGAGAGGATCCGGACGACTCTTGGCCGTAAGGAAGGTGACAGCATCGAAGACATAATAGTCAGTAAAGTCCACCAACTCGAACCTCTGGGTGTTGATGCTCATGTCCAGGGCAAAGTCCATTCGTCCAAACTCCACTTCTCCCACCACACCATTAAAGTGACCCTGATACCCAAAATATAAGTAAATTAAATATAGTATGGCTTGGTATACTTTACCAACTGACTTAACTTAAATGAACCCTTATTAACTTCCACAATTTGCTTTCTAAAGACAAACCAGAAATGACCAGTTTGTTTTCCTCACATTTATATATTAGTTGTGCAAAGCTATTTAATCAATTGCATAATTCACCCACCATTAATGCAACTCAATGCACACTCAGACAAACTAGTACTAACTTCTTCGTTAAGATAACCCCACAGGCCGTCTGGAGGCATCAGCACCTCATAAGTGAAGTTCAGATGCTTGGCAAGCGTATTGAGAAAGAAGAGGTTGACACTTGGTTTCAGTTTGACAACCAAGGAACCCTTAAATTGTTGATAGTAGGAAAATGGAACCCAGGGCAAGGTCACTCCCCTCATTTTCTTCCCATAGAAGTTGGCCATTTGTTCAGGGAATATGTTGTCAGTACTGGTGAGTCCTGCGTCTCTGGACCACCTGTTTACAGTGAGGACTTGCGGGGAGCCTGAAGGGTGCAAGAGCTGGCGGATTAATACACGCCAGTAGCTCTTGTTTTGGGACTCCTCTTGGATGAGAGCTGCCACATTCTCCTCCGTCCCCAGCATTGGGTCTAAAAGAAATCGTGTTGCTTCCTTGGAATTATGAGCGTAAACGAGAAAATAATGCTTTAATCTTACGTTGTAGGTTCGATCAAGGAGTAAAGACAGGAGATTGGCGTTTGGTGGTCTTGGTAACATGTAGCTGACGCAGGCAAAGGCATTCATTTCCATTGCCTTTTTGTTGATATGGGTAATAGCTTTCCGCACTTGGCCATCTGTTTGAAGTGACATAACCAGATTTACTTTTGGCTTCATTCCATCAATGAAACTAAACCCTTTGCGCAAATTGGGATATTTCAAAGACGAATTGTCAGATGCGTTAGTTCCCGCTGATAAGCGCCCATTCTCGTGGTCTGAGATAACTACTCCGAGACACTGAGGAACGTAGAGGCTATCCAGCAGGTTTAATAGCAAGAATAATTCATTAGCTCGGTCATGTCTGCTCGCGTGTGTATTATCAGTAACAAGGGTGGTGATGGAGGGACTGGTTGCTGCTACCGAGGAGTTTGCAAAGAGAGCGAATACTGCTAGTGTAAGCAGCCCTTCCATTTCAGATAGTCAACTGTTGGGAAGAAAGATGCAATTGATGAGAAAAGCAAGAAATGCGAAAGATATATTAAGAGGTGATGAATCAAGCAAATGAAGGGGGTCTGAGTGGACATTTTATAGTTTGAAGGAAATCTGGGAAGGCGTTTCTGTTAGCCTGGGGGACAAACTGAAATATATTGCTCGTGTAGTCATAAAGAGGCTACAGACGATCTCACTTAACCCTTTGAACCACCACAGATTCTTCCTAAGCTGCATAAAATTGTTTGAATATAGCTGAAATATAACAACATTCATCCCCGGTAGTGAAAGGGTTAAGGGGAAATCGGTTATATTTTTGGGTCTATTTATATATATATTCATCTATTTTCTAGTTTGCTCCCTAGACCTCCCTCAAACTTAAAAAACATCCATTAGGTCCCTCTTCGGGATTAATTTGTACATTTTTCGATAGAAAAATGTCACGGCCGAAAGCCGGTTCCTCTACAAATACAGGATCGCTATCGATCGCCAGGAAAACAAATCGACACCTAAAGGGCACAAAAGGTCTTAAATTGACGAAATAGAGCGAAAGGAGCGTTTGCCCCATTAGTTAATGGGGCAAACGTCTTAAAATCTCATAACTAATGGGGATAAGCATGAGGAAGAAAAGAAACCAGGAAAACGGCCCATCTCCCCTTATGGTATACAGATATATGAAGAATCTGCAGCTGTGGCGGGGCAACATTTTAGTCTGTCTAGAATAATGAACAGGTGCACAGGTGTAGGTAGATCTCTCTCTCTCTCTCTCTCTCTTGTATATATTTGTCTCGCCAAATTTAATGTATACAATCACAAGTTTTTCTAATGCAAATCTCTCTCTCTCTCTCTCTCTCTCTCTCTCTCTCTCATAAAATTACTGTTCCACTAGTGTAGGAATAATTCGACAGTTGTTATTTTTGTTATTATTATTATTAACAATATTATTATTGATATTAATATATAACTTATTGTATTATTATCATTATTATTATTACTACCATTAGAAATATTTATATTATGGTTATCACTCTCCCTAAAGATACATACCTCCCTCTCATCTCCCCTACTCGCTTTTTCTGGACCTCCTTCTCCCTCGTGTTTAGCATATTAGTTTTGAGATTTTAAGACGTTCCTTCCATTAGTTTGTCGATTTTAAGACCTTTCGCCTTATTAACACCTTTCGTGCTATTTAGGTGTTGATTTTTTCCTGGCGAGCGATAGCAAGCCTGTAATTTTAAGAGAAGCTGGGAAATTTGTCTACCGAAAAATGTACACATTTATCTTGAAGGGGGGTCTAGGAGGTGTATTTCTAAGCTTGATGGAGGTCTAGTTAGGAAACTAAAACAATAAATGATTAAATTAATTAATAGCACAAAAAATCAGCCACTATCCGCTCAAGGCTTAAAACATTAGCCCAGGTTTGACGGGGATCGGGGAGTGCAGAAGTGGATGGGATTATTTGCAGCGTGGGATGTGACGATTGTTGAAGTGGGTGAAAGTTCTGCTTGAGGTGTGAGGATGCTTGCAGAAAGGTTTGAGGCGAGGATTCTTGTAGGGGACCTGAATTGTGCTGTTGGAGTGAGGATGCTTGCAGGAGGGATAAAGTTTGAGGTGAGGATTCTTGCTGGGGACCTACATTGTGATGTTGGTGTGAGGGTGCTTGTAGAAGGGATAAAAAGGGTTTCAGTCGATAGGAGGATTTCTGAAGTGCATGAGAATTCTGTTTCAAGGGATTTATGGATTGTTGTAACGGATCCGATGTTGTCTGTAGGTATGAGGCTTCTTGCAGATTGTGTGAAGGTTGTTGCAGGATGCGCGAGTATTGCTTCAGGATGCACGAAGACTTCTTCAGGAGGTGTGTTTGCTGTTGCAGATGGAATGAGGACCGCTGAAGGTGATCAGACACTGATGAAGTTTATTGCACAGCTGTAACGAGTGGGAGGCCAGTAGCATACGGGACAACAGATGTGTGCTGATGAAGGAACGACGAAGACTGCGGGTAACCGAAGGAGGCGCTGAAGAAGGGCAGTAGCAGGAGAGGCCCCTATGACATAGGAATGTGAAGTTAGTGGACAATAGATCGCATTAGTTAAAAGATGGTTTTCTAGTTTACCTAAAAAATATTTTTTGGGAAGATGGGTCGTTTTTTTTTGTTTAGCCTCATTAGTTTTCATACATTAAGACGTTCGGCCCATTAGTTTGGTGATTTTAACACCTTTTCGTTGTCAATTTTAAGAGCTTTCGTGCTATTTAGGTGTCTATTTATTCCTGGCAAGCGAAAGCGAGCCTGACATTTTAAGAGGAATCGGCCTTCGGTCGGGACATTTTCTACCGAAAAATGTACACATTTATCTTGAAGGGGGGTCTAGGGGGTGTTTTTCTAAGTTTGATGGAGGTTTAGCGAGAAAACTAAGAAATAAAGGAATAGATGAACTAATAGACAAACAAAACGGCACATCTCCCCTTAAGGCCGAATTGACCCGACCCTAATGGCTAGGATTTTGGTTTAATGGCTCTTGGACGAAACGGCCTTTCTACTGCTGAATAACATGATGAATAATTGTCCGTCCTATATGACTATATTATTGTCCTATATAATTGTCCTATATGACTATATTATTGTCCTATATAATTGTCCTATATGACTATATTATTGTCCTATATAATTGTCCTATATGACTACATTATTGTCCTATATAATTGTCCTATATGACTATATTATTGTCCTATATAATTGTCCTATATGACTATATTATTGTCCTATATAATTGTCCTATATGACTATATTATTGTCCTATATAATTGTCCTATATGACTATATTATTGTCCTATATAATTGTCCTATATGACTATATTATTGTCCTATATAATTGTCCTATATTACTATATTATTTTAATGCTCGTGATTGGGCCAAAACACCAATCCCACCCTTTCAAGTTTCGTAGATAAATCACAAAAATTCGAACATTCTCGACTTGCTCCCCGCACCTCACAAACCACTGATTTCAAGTAAAGCCGGAAGTTCTTCAGACCGTCATTTTTTTCTAAAGAGTGACTACCATAATTATAATCATGACAAATTTGTGGGATGATATATATATAGCCGACTGCCATTTCTCTTAATATATATGTTTAGTTTGAATGATTATATACACAGAGTGTGAGGTGAGGTTGAACAGTCAGGTTATGGAAAATGTTAGCTCATTTAAGTACTTGAGTAGTGTGTTGAGTAAATATGGGAGTATGGATAAAAAAGTGTGGGAGAGGGTGCAACAGGAGAAGAAGAGGGTTGTAGGAATGATGAAAGCAGTAAAAAGCTATAGAGTGGTCAGCATGGGAGTAAAGAAGTCCTTGCATGACAGTGTGGTAATCCCGACATTGACTTACGGGAGCGACGCATGGACGTTGGTGGAGAGACTCATACCAAGTGTGAGAGGGGTGGAAATGAGTTACTCGAGAAGTGCGTGCAGAGTTACAGGGAGAGAAAGACATGAATGAGGAAGTACGAGAGAGGTGTGGTGTGGATGTAAATGTGCTTGAAATTTTGAAAATGAACACCTTGAGATGGTTCTGCTATGTGGAACGTATGGGAAGCGAGAGAATGACTAAGAGAGTATACGAGAGTGAGGTGGAAGGAAAGAGAGGGAGAGGTAGACTGAGTGAGAGGTGGAAGGATGGAGTTAAGAAGTATATGAGTGAAAGCAGTGCTGGATGGGAGGAGCATCGACTAACTCGGAACTGAGGTGCATGGGGGGCATTTCGTTTGTGGCCACCCCTTCGGGGATCACGGCGTCCGGCAATAGATAGATAGATAGATAATTTGTTTAACCTTCATCAATGGCTGGGATCTCAAGTAAGGCCGGAAGTTCTTCAGTGGAACCCGAGCACCGTTTTCTTCCGTGGGGAGACTCTTTGCGGTTGCAGACTCCCTCTTTCTCATAGCGCCTGACCCAGCGGTACACGGTAGAGACGCTAACACCGGTCTTGTGGGCGATGTGGGGCGCGGCGACCCCCTCGAGCCATAGCCACATTATCTTGGCGTGGTTGGCTCGGTTTGGTTTGTTCAGCTTGAGCATCATTTCCCTTTCAATAATATGGCAAGTTAGAATTCAGTATGATAATGATTATGTACATTTTGTATACCAGCTTTCTGGGTTTAAGCCACTAATAAGGCTATGATACCAATGATATGTCGAGAAAGTTTAAGGAGAGAACAGAAACAGGACAGTTAAAGTTAATTGAATACATGTATAGTCTTTAGATAGGAGCGGAGTGGAGCGGAGTGGAGCAGAGTGGAGCAAAGTTGAAGTCAGGAAAGTCGCAAATACAAGCTATGCAGGAAGAGCCCGGTTACGAATATATACTTCAGGAAAAAAATTATATTATTGCTTAGGCTGCAAAAATGAAATGGGGTTTTAGAAATTAATGGAAGTGCAATTGTTTAGTTAAGAGTAGGTTATTAATTTTCGTTGTATGTTGATTTCCATCAGAATATTTGCTTAGCCTTTCTACCTCTTGGACTGAAAGGGGTACATACAATCTCAAAGCCCTCTGAAGAACATAGGATCTTCTGAAACTGCATGCCATCGTCTAATACTAACCAGAATCAAAGACATCATCGTGCTGAAGGGGCTAAGAATGGCGCCCCTATTCTTAAACAACACCATAGTCAAACCTTCCCCAATACAAGTCGGGCGCCTACCTTCAGATCTTAAGCCCTTCTGTACCGGCGACTTCTTATTAGTTATATTCTGGCTTTGTATAGACATTTCAAGTAGTAAAAAGGGATAAGCGAGATAGTAAAAAGGGATAAGCGAGATAGTTCGAAGCCTGTTAAATGCTGGAGACCCTTGTCATACTGAATATAGTCGTCTGTTAGTAGCCACAATAGGAAGAAAAGGACGTCACCTGTACTGTATGGGTCAAAACATCCGATTTCTACTTTTTTTTTTACGATTTCATACGGCTTGGGAAGGGGTAAACTTATATAAGAATTGTATATATATATTGCCAGAATTCATTATAATATCAAATGTAAATCAATATTATGTCTAACACTCTCTAATCTGATATTTTTATATGATTGAGTTTTTATTAAGGTTTTTGCTGGTTTGTTGGCATTTTTCGAGCAATGTATTTTAGTCTGTCCCGTAAGCTAACAAAAACACCTTTCCAGACATCCTTCAAACTAAAATAGGCCCGCCCAGACCCCCTTCAAGCTAAGTTTGTAAATGTGTCGATAGAAAAACATCACCGCCAAAGGCTGAATTATTTTAATGTACAGGCTCGCTCCCGCTCGTCCAGAAAAAATCGACACCTGAATGGGGTGAAGCGTCTTATTATCGCTATGTACGAGGACTCACGAATGGCAGTGAAGGTGAAAGGTGTACCGAGTCTGAATGAGGAGTTTACAGTTCACGTCGGAGTCCACCAGGGCGCTGTGTTAAGCCCTCTCCTCTTTTCTGTGGTTCTGGAGGTACTATCTGGTGATTTCAGAATTGGGCTCCCCTGGTAACTGCTAAATGCAGATGACCTAGTACTTATCGCAGATAGTGCGTGGGATGCCGAGGCCAAGTTCAGAAGATGGAGAGAGGGCATTGCAAATAAAGGGTTAAGAGTTAACATAAATAAAACCAAGGTTTTACACAGTGGTTTAGGGCTAGGAAAGGTAGAAAAAACGTGGTGCATACCCATGCGTGCATGCAGAAAAGGGGTGGGCACGAACTTGATACAGTGTAGCGTCTGCCGCAGCTGGGTATATCACGGAAAGAAGCGCTGCACTAGAATAGAGGGACCTCTACCAAGGAAGATATCCGAAATTGATATAATTGTATGCCCGCACACTGCAAGTCAAGAATAACGTCAGGACCGAAGCCCCTTTTCGAGAACCCCAGTCCATTGTTAAGAATGTGCATGTATGTCTGGATGGTAAAGTGCTTGAACAGTGATTGAGGTGAAGAACCTTACATTCCCCCAATTGATTTCGATAAAGCTATGCCCTCTTGATCGAAGCTCCATATCGAGTTTTGACACCCATACTGAGATAATGTATAATTTGAATATGTTTCAGTGAAGCAGTCTTTCTTTTGATTAGACTGCTCGATACTAAATGTTCATCTGAGCAGAAACAATATTTATACAGTAATTATTTAGTTTTTATCCCTTAATATTTATTTACCTAGAGTCAGATTATTTCCTTACATGCTAGTCCTTTGAAGTTTATTCTGGCTATCATTAGACGAATTTATACAGTTTAGGAAGGAGCTGTGGTAATTATAAGGGTGGAGTGGTCTTGCCACTGGACTGGTAATCCAATGGACCCGGGTTCGAATCCCAATATGTCAATGGGAAGATATTATTGGGATGGAATTTGTACTGTACCTAGCATCAGTGCATACTGTATAGACCAAACAAAACAACAACTACCACCCTTAAGGCGGTATCACAGGAGCACTTTTCCACTCAACTTTTATCCTTAACACTGGTCTGGCAGCCTATGAGGTCAACATTTATAATAGTTATGTCACCTAAATGCATCTACCATTAGTTTAGTTTCCGATACCAGTGCAAAATATTCCAGAAATGTTGCCAGAAAAATGTTGATCATCGAATGTTGACCATAAATGCTCTCGTGTGATACCGGCTTTAGCCTTACCCTACAGTCGAGTGGTTTAAGATGTTCCCGGTGGCGAGGTAAGGTCTGCAGTGCCACACATCACTCCTCCCCTGTATATAAACAAGTCCTCGGTACCTCCCCCCTAGTGACGTCACAGGGATAGGGGGGGGGGGGTATATCGAATTATGGGGGTAAGTTATATTTATTTACTTATGTAATTTATTTATTTGTTTATTTATTTGTTTTTTGTATTCATATATTGTTCATGTATTTATTTTTCATGTATTTATTTTTCGTTTATATATTTTTCCTTTATGTATTTATTTATTTATTTATTTATTATTATTTTAGTTTCCTCCCTAGGCCTCCATCAAGCTTAAAAAAACGTCCTCAACATCCCTATTCTAGATTAATTTGTATATTTTTCGGTAGAAATATGTGCCGGCACTTCCAATATTACAGGTTCGCTATCGCTACCTATATGGCACGAAAGGTCTTAATATTGACACAGAAAGGGGGTGAGAGGTCTAAGAATCGTCAAACTAATAAGCACGAACGTCTAAAAATCTTTACAATATATATATATATATATATATATATATATATGTGTGTAGGCAAAATAACATAAACATCGCTATGTGGAAATAACACTTTAATCAAATCAAATGTTGAAATAAAAGAACACAATCCACCACATAGGGTGTACATCACTACATGAACAAGTTAATCTGTTTCCCAAGCAAACTAATCGCACACTTAACAACGCACTATCGTCACGTTCAAGATATTAGTCAATTTGGGAAGTTTAGGACGTTCTGGTAAATTTGACTAAATTCTGTATGAATTAAGGGGAGATTTCCACTTGAGGAATTTGTTTTCTGGACCCCTTTCTCCCTCATGTTTAGCCTCATTGCTTTTGAGATTTTAAGATGTTCGCCCCATTAGTTTAGCGATTTGAAGAACTTTCGCCCCCATTTCAGTCAATTTTTAAGATCTTTCGTGACATTCATATGTCGATTTTTTCCTTGCGAACGAAAGCGAGCCTGCAATTTAATAGGAACCGGCCTTTGGCCGGGAAATTTTTCTACCGAAAAATGTACTAATTAATCTTGAGAGAGGGTCTACGGGGTGTAATTTTAAGCTTGATGGAGGTCTAGGGATCTTTCCTCCCAGCATCGTTTTTATTATTGTATTAGTTTCCTTCCTAGACCTCCATCAAGTATAAAAAAAACATCCATTAGATCACCCTTCTAGATTTATTTGTACATTTTTCTACCGAAAAAAATTCCGGCAGAAGGCCGGTTCTTCCAAAATTACAGAAAAAATCAGTACTTAAATAGCACGAAAGGTCTTAATATTGACAAAGAAATGGGGCGAAAGGTAAAAAAATCGACAAACTAATGGGGCAAACATCTTAACATCTGCAAACTAATGAGGTTAAACATGAAGGAGAATGGGTCTAGGAAAACGACCTATGTCCCCTTAATGATAGAAAAGCTAAATGGTAAAGTCCTCGTATGGTTTAATAATAGTAAAGCTAAATGATAAAGTCCTTGTAGGGTTTAATGATATAAAAGCTAAATGGTAAAGTCGTTGTATGGTTTAATAATAGTAAAGCTAAATGATAAAAGTCCTTGTAGGGTTTAATAATAGTAAAGCTAAATGATAAAAGTCCTTGTATGGTTTAATAATAGTAAAGCTAAATGATAAAAGTCCTTGTAGGGTTTAATGATAGTAAAGCTAAATGATAAAGTCCTTGTAGGTTTTAATAATAGAAAAGCTTAATGATAAAGTCTATGTAGGGTTTAATGATAGAAAAGTTAAATGGTAAAGTCCTTGTAGGATTAAATGATAATTTTCAATTATATACTCTTTGTAAGGTTTAATAATAGAAAAGCTAAATGATAAAGTCTTTATTGGTTTTAATGATAAAGTTAAGTGATAAATTCCTTGTAGGTTTTAATAATAGACAAGCTAAATTATAAAGTCTTTATTGGGTTTAATAATAGAAAAGCTAAATGATATAGTCCATGTAGGGTTTAATAATAGTAAAGCTAAATAATAAAGTCCGTGTAGGGTTTAATGATAGAAAAGCTAAATGATAAAGTCCTTGTAGGTTTTAATAATAGACAAGCTAAATTATAGTCTTAATTGGGTTAAATAATAGAAAAGCTAAATGATATAGTCCATGTAGGGTTTAATGATAGTAAAGCTAAATGATAAAGTCCATGTAGTTTTGATCAGCGGCAGTTAAAGAGTAGCTCCAACAATAACACCAATATACCAGCTCCAGTGCCAAAGAACAACAGAAAGAAGGGGCCCTGCAGGTGACTCAGATTTAATACCACCTGTAGAAAGAAAGAAATAGGTAAATGTTGCAGTTTATTTTGGATCTCTCTCTCTCTCTCTCTCTCTCTCTCTCTCTCTCTCTCTCTCTCTCTCTCTCTCTCTCTCTCTCTCTCTCTCTCTCTCTCTCAGGCTAGAGCAAATAAGCTATAAATTTCCACACGTATTATCTGGCTGACTTTTCGCCAATGGTAAGATTATTTCGATTGTTCCAGTCGCTCTTTTTTTGTTATATAGGTTAATAGTCACGATTTCTGGTCTACTTATAATATATGAACTATAACATTAATAACAATATTAACATCCATAACTTCCTTAACCCCTTGAAGCTCTGATGCGGTTTATGCAGCTTAGGAAGGATCTGTGGGTATTAAAAGGGTAAAGACTCTCAACCAACCCTCTGACTTCCATATACCCTTCCTAATCTGTATAAAATCGTCTAATAATTACAAGAAAACAAAACAGAAATGCGTATTGGAGCTTGAAAGGCTTAACACCTTCTGTACCGGCGACGTCTATTTAACCCTTCGAGGATTATGATGCGTTTATTCGTTTGTTTTGGCAATCATTAGACGATTTTATTCAACTTAGGAAGGATCTGTGGGAGTCAGAGGCCTAATTGAGTTGGTTTTGACCCTTTAGATTCCAAGATGGTACTTCCTAAACTGCCTAAAATCGTCCAATGGTAGCCAAAGTCAGCTGCTAAAACGCATCACAATCCTCAAGGGGTTAATTAAATTCTAGCTTTATTTAGACGATTTTGTGCAGTTTCAGAAGGTTTTTGAGTAGTCAAAAGGCTTAAGGTAGATAGTTTGAAGCAAGTTAATTGCTGGAGGCCCCTTTTGAACTGAACAAAATCTTCCAATAGTACCCATAATAAAGATAAAAGGACGTCGCCGGTACTCAAATGGTTAACCTCACCTGTTTATTAGCATCCAGATCAGTGTTGGTGGTATCCTCAGGGTCACCATCAGCACTAGCGTCTTTGAGCGACTCCTCTATAAAATACGGCAACACGTTTTCTATCCACTTGTTATAGATGCCAGACTCCAGCAGCCTCCGTATGACAGAGTTGAAGGGCCGCAGGTGGGGGGCGCCCTGAGTAATATAGACGGATCATTCGTTTATTCACGGGACAATTATTATGTTTTTTACACCAACCAACTTCACATCTAAACTCAATTAATGAATAACTAATGCAATCCCCATAACCCATACAGTACCAGTGATTGGGAGAATAAAGTGAAAGGATAGAGTAATATTACTAAAGAAATAATGTGGCGCATGGGAGGCAGCTAGGTAGTATAGCAGTGCTTAGAAGTTGTTGTTGTTGTCGTTCCCTAGGCTGCCTGGCTGAACAGCCCCAAGTCCCTAAGGAAGGCCATGGCCACGATCAGACTTTCCCACAAGGCTCTCAAAGCGTGTAGATTATGTTGTTGGCGTAAGTGATTGTGTAGAATGCAGTCTTCTATGATGTGTTTAATAGTATGGGGTGCTGTATTACATCCTGGGCAGGCGTCGATGACAGAGTCATCCGTCATCCTGTGTGCCTCGCACTGACAATACTTACATCTTTTATATATACTGTATATTGGTAACTACCTAATACTGTCTGCAAGGAAGACAATCATGTTCAAACACCATAACCCTGAAGATCCTCCAGGGGGTAATTACCCAGGTCAAGGCCTTGATCATCAGTGCGAAGACTGATCAGTTAATCCTAGTCCTCATCCCCTTCCTGAAACAGATGGTAACAACTTGTAGCATTGTCAAGAACTTCCACACTCTGAGGTAGGCACGATCTTGCTCCAAGACCCTATCACTACTTCAGCAAGCTGGTACTCACTTTAGGGACCAAGCCGGCCGTTCCCGAGTTAACAAGATCTTCTGTGGCCATATGTAGATCGGTCTTCCTTCTGGGATTCTTGTTGTGTATAGCCGCCAGCAATGACATGTGGCTCCGCAGATTTAACAGGGCGTGCTCTCCCTCGTCCATCAGCCGAATCATCTTGGAGGCCTCATGGAATTCAAACTGCTCGAACATCCTCCGGTATACGGGGACATCCGTCGACTTGAAGAACTGGTACACGAAACCCTGTTGGATATTGAAACAAATGGTGCTCCTCCATTTCTTTCTCATTTTAAATCGCTCCAACTTCCTCAATAACCAAATTATCAAGCGTTAATGAAATTCAAACTGTTCAAAGATTCTACGGTAGACAAAGACAATAATCGACTTGAAGTATTTGTATGTGAAGTCTTAGTTGGAGATGCAAATACAAAACATTCTGGCTCATTACTCTTACATTACCTCGTAGATTTTTAAATATATTTCAAATGTATTCTGGAACGTAAACCACTTATAATTCCTTAGGCAAACCGGCTCATTGGTTGAACGAGGAATCGGTATACGAAATTCTATAAGGTAAATAGCATTCGGAACATGGGACATGTTACAAATACAACGACCTTTAGATTGAAGGCTTTTGCAGATCCCTATTTACAAGCATTATGTCATATTAGAAACTATCATTAGCAAGATATTCCCTACCAATAAGACACTAAGCGCATGGTTGGGTTGGTTTAGTTCTGAAGAATCACCACAGAATCTAGCGTTCATTTACCATGACATCATGTATTTCTCTATAATGTACAGTTGCGAGCAGATGAAGCAGATACAGATGCTGTGGAGATGTGGCTAGATTTAATGCTCTCACAGATCAATTTATAGTTTGAAGATGAATGCAAAAATTTGTCTATATGCAGTAATGTTTTTAGCAGTGAAAGCAATCATTCATTCAACGTAATACTTTTAAACAATCCCTGGTGGTTGTCAATTATGGCCAGCCCTTCCTAACATTTTTATCTATTTCATCTGCTCGGAACTGTACCACCCCTTCTCTCCCAACATCATACTAAACCTTTGCTCCCTTTAGCCCGAGTTTGAGTCCCGACTGCAGGAGCTGGTCGAGAGTATCTATGGTGGGTGGAGCGAAGGGCACGGCCAGGCTGCTGGTGAGGGCGGTGCTGTAGTGGGAAGTCACCAGAAAGCCAAACAGAAACCAAAACCCAAGAAATACCTGGTGAAGATGAATGTACAATGCATTCAGAAGTCATTTTATAGCCTTAGATGTTTATGCTAATATGAGAAGACTCTGAGAATGGTATATGGTTAAGATCACAAATTCGGATGCATTGAACCCTCGAACTGGTTCAACAAACTTAGAAATGCATATAATTATCAGGTATAGAATAAACACAAAGCGTCTACTAAGTTGAAAATAGCTTTGAATTAATGACTTTGGTTGTAATCATTATTTATCCAATTTGCTTTGAAGATTAAGAAACACATGGGAATATGATAATGAAGAAATCCATAATCTCACTCTGGAAGCCGAAAGCTGGAGGTAGCGAGAGAGAGACTGACAGAGGAAGGAGGCGAAGACTTGCATGAAGGCGCTGGAGGAGGAGGAGGTAGAGGAGGAGAAGAGAGCCTGAGACTTCTGAAGAAGGGTGTAAAGCAGTGCCCCAACAACTACGGATACCGCCACACACACCCACACACTCGCTGCAGAAGGTGCATTGATAGAGAGCATGACACCACAACAATGTCATATGGTACCACATAATCTATAAAAATTCACGAAACAAAAATCTTGAAATTGAAGGATGCATGCCAGATATGACGCACAAGATGATATTGCATTCGTTGACCTATGTGGTTGCATTACAAATGTTAACAGCTCAAGAAAGGTGCGATAAGCTTGACGAAGGAAGGTAACCGAATACAAGACGGAATTGCACTATCTATCTCACACTATCTCTTTAAGTCTCTCTAAAAAACCTCTCTCACTCGCTCTTACTTCTGAAAGGTGTGATCAGCTTGCGCCAGAGAGGATCCGGATGACTCTTGGCAGTAAGGAAGGTGAGAGCATCAAAGACATAGTAGTCAGTGAAGTCCACCAACTCGAACCTCTGGGTGTTAATGCTCATGTCCAGGGCAAAGTCCACCCGTCCAAACTCCACTTCTCCCACCACACCATTAAAGTGACCCTGATTGCCAAAATATAAGTAAATTAAATATTGTATGGCTTGGTATACTTTACCAACTGACTTAACTTAAATGAACCCTTATTAACTTCCACAATTTGCTTTCTAAGGATAAACCAGAAATGACCAGTTTGTTTTCCTCACATTTATATATTAGTTGTGCATTGCTATTTAAACAATTGTATGATTTACCAACCATAAATGCAACTCAATGCACACTCAAACAAACTAGTACTAACCTTTTCATTAAGGTAACCCCACTGGCCGTCTGGAGGCATCAGCACCTCATAAGTGAAGTTCAGATGTTTGGCCAGCGTGTTGAGAAAGAAGAGGTTGACACTTGGTTTCAGTTTGACAACCAAGGAACCCTTAAATTGTTGATAGTAGGAAAATGGAACCCAGGGCAAGGTCACGCCCCTCATTTTCTTCCCATAGAAATTGGTCATTTGTTCAGGGAATATGTTCTCCGTACTGGTGAGTCCTGAGTCTCTGGACCACCTGTTTACAGTGAGGACTTGCGGGGAGCCTGAAGGGTGCAAAAGCTGGCGGATTAATACACGCCAGTAACTTTTGTTTTGCGACTCTTGGAAGAGAGCTGCCACGTTCTCTATATTCTTCAGGCGAGGGTCTAAGAGAACTCGTTTTGCTTCCCTGGAATTGTGGGTGTAGACAAGAAAATAATGCTTTAATCTTACGTTGTAGGTTCGATCAAGGAGTAAAGACAGGAGATTGGCGTTTGGTGGTCTTGGTAATATGTAGCTGACGCAGGCAAAGGCATTCATTTCCATTGCCTTTTTGTTGATATGGGTAATAGCTTTCCGCACTTGGCCATCTGTATGAAGTGAAGTAACCAGATTTACTTTTGGCTTCGCTCCATCAATGAAACGAAACCCTTTGTGCAAATTGGGATATTTCAAATACGAAATGCCAGATGAGTTAGTTCCCGCTGATAAGCTCCCAATCTCAAAATCCTTGTGGTCTGAGATAACCACTCCGAGACACTGAGGAACGTAGAGGCTATCCAGCAGGTTTAATAGTAAGAATAATTCATTAGCTCGGTCATCTCTGCTCGTGTGTGTATTCTCGGTGACAAGGGTGGTGATGGAGTGACGGGTTGAAGCTACCGAGGAGATTGTAAAGAGGGCGAAGACTGCTAGTATAACCAGCCCTTCCATTCCAGATAGTCAACTGCTGGGAAGAAAGATGCAAATGATGAGAAAAACAAGAATTGCGAAAGTGATAATAAGACGCGATAAATCAAACAAATGAAGGGTGTCTGAGTGGAATTTGTTTTAGTTTGAAGGAAATCTGGGAAGGCCTTTCTATTAGCCTGGGGGACAAACTGAAATATATTCCTCGTGTAGTCATGAAGAGGCTACAGACGATCTCACTAAACCCTTTGAACTACTACAGATTCTTCCTAAGCTGCATAAAATCGTCTGAATATAGTTGAAACAAAACAACATTCATCCCCAGTAGTGAAAGGTTTAACCCTTTGGGTACCAGCGACGTGTGCGTGTGTTATATTACATTATAGCTATATTTATACGATATTATGCAGCTTGGGAAGGATCTGTGGTAGTTAAAAGGGTTGGTTGAGATAGTTTGAAGCCTTATCATTGCTACAGGTCCTTCCCAAGCTGAATAAAATCGTCTTATAGTTGCCAGAATATGATGAAGGAACGTCCCTGGTACGGTATGGGTTAAGGGGACAGTGGTCATTTTTGGGGGTCGATTTATTTATATATTCATTTATGTTTTAGTTTGCTCCCTAGACCTCCCTCAAACTTAAAAAACATCCATTAGATCCCCCTTCAGCATTAATTTGTAAATTTTTCGATAGAAAAATGTCGCGGCCGAAGGCCGGTTCCAATACAAATACAGGATCGCTATCGCTCGCCAAGAAAAAAAAATTTACACCTAAAGGGCACAAAAGGTCTTAATGTTGACAACGATATAGAGCGAAAGGAGCGTTTGCCCCATTAGTTAATGGGGCAAAAGTCTTAAAATCTGAAAACTAATGGGGATAAGCCGGAGGAAGAAAAGGGACTAGAACAACGGCACATGCATCTCCCCTTAATGGTATACAGACATAAACAAAGACTCGACAGCTGTGGCGGGGCAATATTTTATTCTGTAGAAAAATAAACAGGTGCACAGGTGTAGGTAGACACTCTCTCTCTCTCTCTCTCTCTCTCCTCTCTCTCTCTCTCTCTCTCTCTCTCTCTCTCTCCCATAAAATTACTGTTCTACTTGGGTAGGAATAGCATAATTCGACAGTTGTTATTTTTCTTATTATTATTATTATTAACAATATTATTATTGCTATTAATATTTAACTTCTTGTATTATTATCATCATTATTATTACTACCATTAAAAATATTTATATTATGGTTATCACTCTCCCTAAAAATACATACCTCGTGCATATCTGACCTGACCTCTTGTTGACCTGGGCACAGCCATTATTTTTTGTATAGAGTAGTAGGGTCACTAGACTTGTTGTTGCTTGATTTCCTACCTCACCTCACCTGGACCGAGGAGAGGCTAATCTGTTTTATATAGAGATTAAGGCTTAAGGCCCGAGTCCAGGATTTAGTTAAAATAGGACTTCAGAGGCTTTCAAACCTATTGGATTATTAAGCCAGAACACTGGTATAGGTCAAGAATAACGTCAGGACTGGAGCCTCTCTGCGAGAACTCCAGTCCCTTGAGCCCAGGAAATGACCCTTACCAAAAAACTCTCCAATACATATTGTACTGTATGTATTGTAAAGAATGACCACTATTGGTGGAAATAAACAAATTCTAATTAATAGTATTATAGTTATCATTCTCTCTCTCTCTCTCTCTCTCTCCCCTTGCACATCATTAATCCCTTTCATGTTCTCCCTCTCTCGTAAATATGTCATGTCAATTATAATGTATAGCCACAGTTGTTATTTATGCAAGTCTCTCTCTCTCTCTAAAGGCACCGCCTCTCTCCCCTCCACTCCCGTTTTACGAGGAGTGCCCCACCAGGGTGAATACAGCCCCTCAATAAACTAATCCTCTCTCTCTCTCTCTCTCTCTCTCTCTCTCTCTCTCTCTCTCTTCCTTTCGTTCTATCTCTCTCATTCTCTCACTTCCATTTTTCTCACTCTCACCCCCGCCCTTCTCTCTCTCTCTCTCTCGCTCATATCTCTCTCTCTCTCACTGTCTCTCTCTCTCTCTCTCTCTCTCTCTCTCTCTCTCTCTCTCCATCTCTCTCTCCCTTTCGTTCCCTCTCTCTCTCTCTCTCGCTCATATCTCTCTCTCTCTCTCTCGCTCATATATCTCTCTCTCTCTCTCTCTCTCTCCCTCCCTCCATCTCCCTCTCCCTTTCGTTCTCTCATTCTCACTCACTCTCACCCCCCCCCTCTCTCCCTCTCTCTTTCTCTTTTCCTCTCATCCCAATTCATTTCCCCGCTGCCGCCAAGTGTCAACAAGTACCACCGGGGGGGGGACCCCCCCCCCCCCCCACTTCAAACCCCGGTTTATGAGGGGAAATAGGGGTATAAAATAAGGGCCATAGGACCATCCCCCTCACCCCCAAAACCCGTCCCACATTTCTTTTTAAAGTGCCGACGTAACAGAAACTACCCTCACCAACACCTTGCAACCTGCATCATCAACATCGGAACAACTTTTAAGGGAAGTGACCACTCCAACATTTTGTACCTTTCGTTTCTGCAAATTCTCCCTCACTAACCCCAAATCATGGCACCGATCAGAATTAAATGCCCCTCCTGTAACAAGAACTACTACAAGGAATGGTATCCGCGTCATGGGTATCCAAATGTCAAGTGTTTTATGTGTTTAACTGGTGAAAACTTTTTGCTCTTGGAGTGCACATTAGAAGCACACAAGGAACAGGCTGACGAACTGAAGCGAGATAATCTCACACTAAAGGAGACTGTAGGTGTACTTTCGCATCAAATTTTCTTACTAAAAGAGCGAGTAAAGGACATAGAGAGTAAGCAAGTCGACGTTGTTAAAAATCTTCAAAAAGAAAACCCATCCAATGATCTATATCAGACAGTAGTCAACAGGCGTAACAAGAACAAATCCCAAGGGAATGGGAAAGCGACACCAGGTATCCCTATCAAAAACAGATTTGCTGTTCTCGCCGAAAACAATGAACACGAGGTAACTGACCACGTGAATGGGAATGGGAATGGAAAAGCGACACCAGGTAACCCTATCAAAAACAGATTTGCACACGAGGTAACTGACCACGTGAAAGCAAGCTCGAAAGGCAAGAAAATTCCTGACAGGAAAACAACGAAACCATCAAATCACGGAGTCAGCGGGAAGGAGAAACTCACCCTAGTCTATGGTGACAGTCTCATGCGAGGTCAAGGAGCTGCCTTTGCCACCAAGAACAGAGGAAAAAGGTCAGTAAAGGTCATTCCAGGCGGTAAAGTCGAACATATCTTGAAAGACATAACTAACTCCGCCATACCAGAGGGCACCTGTGTAGTCGTCAATGTTGGCTCAAATGACTGCTTTGACGGAGGTAAGGCCCCAATCAAGACCATAGAAAAAGATTTCGAGAACCTAATTAAAGTCATGAAAAGGAAGACCACGAAATGTGTGGTAAGCGGCGTCATACCCCGGATTAAAACAAGCTCATACGGACAAAATAGAGCCATAGAAATTAACAACGCAGTCAAGGTCATGTGCGAACAAGAGAAGGTACTGTATGTGGACAATTGGACCACCTTTGTAGGGAACTCGTCCCTGTACAGCGGAGATAGCATTCATTTATCAGAAAAAGGCGTTCAGCACATGAGTGACACCCTAAATCAAGCAACCTACATTGCCCATGAAAACAACGCCAGTCAGGACCGAGAGATAACTATGCTAATAGACTCCTCTGAGTATTGACATTGCTACCCCCGGAAAAGCCCTCCCACAACCCTACCCAATCAAACTCCACCCGCACAGTTAAGAAAAATAAATAACCTCGCCCAACCCTTCCAAGTCCATCACAACCATTTAAACGAAACCGTCAACCCAAATGGCCCACAAGTTGCGAAAATTTACCTACCTGAACCACAAAACAAACTAAACAACCCCACCCAACCCCATCCAAGCCAACCCAACCAACTGAATGAATTTGACAACCCGCCGCGGCTTCAAGTCACAACCCCAAACCCATCCCCACCAATAAGAAAAACAAATCCAGTGCATGCTGAGAGAAATTATATAAAAATAATATCCATAAATGCCTGCTCAATAAGAAACAAAATAGACGAACTCAAATGTCTGTTATTAAATGAGAAAGTTGACGTTATTTGTATAACGGAAACACATCTGAACCTTAAAAATAAAGATCTACTTCATGAATATCACATAGAGCCATATAAAAAAAATCATAAAGACCGTAACAATGGAAAACAAAGAGGGGGGGTTGCAATGTACGTTGCAACCTACTTAAACCCAGTCGAGGTGACTCTCCCCGAAAGTAATGCAGAAATAGTGTGCGTCAAAATAAATACAAAAAACATGAACTTAAATATCACTACAGCGTACCGACCACCGAGACTAACTGTTGCCGATGATACAATTTTTTATGAAATACTAGAGAAAACCCTTAATTCCGACGAAACAGTTTTACTAGGTGACTATAACCTCCCCCTAATTGACTGGAATACCACGACCGGAAAAATGCTGAGTCACGCCTAATGACAAGCTTCATCCAGGACAATTTTTTGACTCAACACGTAAAACAGCCGACGCGAGACAGGAATATATTAGACCTCGTAATCACTACCCAAGAAAATCTATTATCAAACCTGGATGTAGGTGAACATCTGGCAACGTCCGATCATAAAATCTTAAGAATCAACGTTATAAGCAAATATTCCTCAGTAAAAACAACAGGAATGGTTTCGGACTTCAAAAACGCAAATTATGACGGACTTAAGAAATCGCTATCAAACATACACTCAAACCTCATAAATATAAACGAAGTAAATGAACTATGGGGAAATTTTAAGTCTACAATTACAGAGGCGCATAAACAATTTGTACCCATGAAACCAAAACGTAATACGAAATCAAGTATGCCCCCTTGGTACAGTAGAGACATTGGCAAGGCAATAAGGAAAAGGAATCGACTCCACAAACTTGTAAAAAATAACACAAACACTGAAGTAATTAAAAACTTGTACAAAAATAGTAGAAGGGAAGTGAAAAAAATAATTAGGGCGAACAAACAAAATTACGAAATGACTATTGCCAGAGAAAGTGCCACAAACCCCAAAAATGCTACAGTTACGTAAATACAAATAAACAGATCAAAAGCGGAATCGGACCGCTAATAGAAGATGGCCAGACAATAACAGGTGACACAAACACGGCAAATCTGCTCAACAAATATTTTGGCTCAGTTTTCACAGAAGAAATTATCGATCATACCCTTGAAAATAACACCTCAACTCATGTGATAGGAGATTTCACCATCAGTGTTAGCGAAGTACAAAGCAAATTGAGTAATTTAAATGTAAATAGGGACCCGACATGCTCCACCCGAAAATAATTAAGAATGTTAAGGACGAAATAGCAAAACCCCTGACACAACTATTTAACTTATCATTACTACAGGGGATTGTACCGAGTGATTGGAAAGATGCGAACATTACGCCGATATACAAGAAGGGTAGCAAGGCCAAAGCGAGTAATTACAGACCAATTAGTCTAACTTCAATTGTAGGAAAAATCATGGAAAAAATCCTTAGAGATAAGATAGTAGATTACCTCGAATCAAACAACCTAATCAAAAATAGTCAACACGGCTTTAGATCAAATAAGTCATGCCTAACAAATTTGATTGAATTTTATAACAAACTATTCACATATAACGACATGACGAAATCACTAGATATAATCCTCTTGGACTTTCAAAAAGCTTTCGACAAGGTACCTCACCGAAAACTATTGGCTAAACTGGAGAGGATAGGTATCAAAGGTGAAATTCATTCTTGGATAAAAAATTGGCTTACAGGCAGAAGACAGAGAGTGGTGATAAATGGAGTGGAATCGGAGTGGGAGCCTGTCACTAGTGGAGTTCCACAGGGTTCAGTCCTTGGACCGGTCCTGTTTCTCATTTACATTAACGATATTGATGTAGGGGTAAACAACACCATTTCCAAATTTGCCGACGATACAAAAATAGGAAATACAGTCCTGAACGAAGATGATAGAAATGCGTTGCAATCTGATTTAAACAAAATATCAGAGTGGTCGAAAAAATGGCAGATGCCCTTCAATGTCGATAAATGTCAGGTGCTGCAGGTTGGTAGCAGAAATATGAAATACAAATACGAAATGAATGGCAAACAAATAAAAACCGCAACGGTAGTAAAAGACCTAGGGGTACTAATATCTGAAAACCTAAAAACTTCCGACCAATGTATAGCAGCTGCAAATAAGGCAAACATAGCATTGGGCTTTATTAAACGAAAATTTACATATAAACATGAAAACGTAATAGTGCCACTGTTCAAAAGTATGGTGAGGCCCCACCTTGAATATGGTGTGCAGTTCTGGTCACCTTATCTGATCAAGGACATTGTAAGACTCGAGTCAGTACAGCGTAGAGCGACGAAGATGATACCCTCATTAAGAAATAAACCATATGAAGAAAGACTTAAACGATTGAACCTGTTCTCATTAAAAAAGAGGAGGTTGAGGGGTCAGCTTATTGAGTGCTTTAAGATACTAAAAGGTTTCGACAAAGTCGATGTAAATGCACTATTCACATTAAACAATACTAATCAAACTTGCGGAAATGGAATGAAATTAAAAACCAAAAAGGCAAACCTAGATGTCACAAAGAGTTTCTTCACCTACAGTGTGGCGACAGAGTGGAATAAACTACCAGCGAGAGTGGTGGAGAGCGACACAATAAACGCTTTCAAGGGAAGGCTCGACCTCTATCTGCAGAGGGCTGGGGTGATATGAAAAAAAAAAAAAAAAATATGTAAGTGTATGTGTGTGCACTGTACAGTATGTGTATATATACTGTATATGTATGTATGTATGTATGTATGTGTATGTGTGTATATGTATGTACCGGTGAATATATGTATATATATGTATATATATATATATATATACAGTATATGCATATATACATATATAGTTTGTAAGGCCAGACTGCCTAGTAAGGACCTTGAGGTGTGTGTGGTCTGTGTATCTATGTAGCTCTATGTAGCTCTCTCTCTCATGTCAAAAATAATGTACAGTAGCCCAACTAAGCTCTGCAACAGAATATGAAGGTATAGGCTATGGATAATATGGCATCCATTCCTATTATCACTCCCGTCCCAAGACTATGTGTTGATGCCTTATATCTGGACAGTAGCACACAGGCTTGGGACAGGAGTGGTAAAAAGGCAGAGATGCCAGAATATCCATATGCCTTAATATTTTGTTGAGAAACTTAGTTGGGCTACTGTACGTGAACTTGGTCACAATATAAGATTCTAGTTGTTAAGAATGTTTGTATTTTAAGGTTGCTATAAAACAGTGTTCTCATGTCTGAACAATGTTCCTACACGATTTGTAATTTGATATTTATATTCAATAAACATGATTTTTAGTTGTGCCTTTGTTTCCTGTTTTTCCACTTGTGCCATATTTACCTGTGCCCCATTTTTACAAGTGCCATTTTTACCGATCGATCACCCGGTAAGATATATGAATCCACATTATTAATGATGTAGTGACTCTCTCTCTCTCTCTCTCTCTCATATTACAGTACAGTACTTGCAACAGAAGCAGTGATGTTCCCGGTAGCGAGGTAAGGTCTGCAGTGCCACACTTTTTTCTTTTTCTTTTTAAATAGGACTTCAGAGGCTATCAACCCTATTGGATTATTAAGCCAGCACACTGTAAGTCAAGAATAACGCCAGGACTGGAGCCTCTCTGCGAAAACTCCAGTCCCTTGAGTACCACACATCACTCCTCCCCCCTGTATATAAACAAGTCCCCGGTACCTCTCCCCTAGTGAAGTTACGCAGGTGCCTCTGAACGGTGCATATTTCAGAGTCAGTGGTTCGTAATAGAAACCTTTAGGGGTCTGAATACATATAATGAGTAATGAAGGCTGGAGGTAGATTCTTTTGTGTAAGGCTAATGTTTTTGTAATGAGGAATCTCTCTCTCTCTTTTTCTCTCTCTCTCTCTCTCTCTCTCTCTCATTCAGTACCAGCAACGTAATTTCATCATATTCTGGACACTATAAGACGATTTTACCCTTTAAGATATATGAATCCACATTATTAATGATGTAGTGTCTCTCTCTCTCTCTCTCTCTCTCTCTCTCTCTCTCTATCTATCTCTCTCTCTCGTGTATACATATGTAGGGCTTAGTCTCAAATACAAGTACAACCACCAGCATTAGAAACCGGTACACTAATATGACCCATTTTAACCCTTTGAGTACCATCGACATCCGTTATATTATATTCTAGCTCCATTTAAACGATATTGGGCAGCTTAGGAAGGATCTGTGGTAGTTAAAAATAGTTGTCGAGATAGTTCGAAGCCTCATAATTTGCTAGAGGTCATTCCTAAACAGCTTATTCAATTATTGTGCAGCTTAAGAAGGAGCTGGGGTAGTTACTAGAGTTGATTGGGATAATTCGAAGCTTTAACGTTCGAGCTAGTTGTGGCTTGCAAGAAGTTTCTGTATTCATAGACGGCAGGAGGAAAAGGATTGTGCTCGTAACTCATAACCTCCCCCAAAGATAGCTCTCCAGTTTTGGTGATTATAATGTAAAACTTGCAAAATATACAAACAAAAACTGGGACGACACAAGATAAATGCAAAAGAACTAATCAAAATCGCTATGTGAAAATAACGCTTAATAAAATAATGTTTTGAAATAAAAGAACACAGTCCAGGAAATGTTGGGAAAAGGTGTGTGGAATCAATTGTTCGATCAGGAGCGACCTCGATATGTTAAAAAATAATTGACAGTGTAAAAAATAATTGACAAAGAAATGGAGCAATAGATCTTATTATCGCCAAACTAATGAGGCTAACGTCTTAAAAACTCTTAACTAATGGGACTAAATAGGAGGGACAAGGGGGTGCAGAAAAAAAAAACTTCCCTTAATTAGAAAACATTTATTGACAAGGATGTCTTGCAAGGAAACATTAACAAAAAATTATATAACGGTTTATTTTATACCTTATCTGCAAGCACTAGTTATATGTTTTGGGAAAGAAGTGGCACTATTGACAACAAATTTATCTATAAGACTATTATTATTTTGACTTTCATTGTAACAATAGTGCTAAAGCAATACATCGAGGGCTTTCAAGTCGGACGGACCCTGAGTTGAGTGGGCAGTCCTGTTAGTCCTTGAGTAAAATGGCACGGGTTGTCCTTACAGGTGACAGGTCCGTTTGGGAATGCTTTGTGTATAGCCACCCTCATACAGGGAAGTAAGACGTCTGACAATGAATAGATAGATATAATTATTATCATCAGTAGTAATAGTCGTGGTACTAGCTAGAGTAGATATAAAGAGGAACAAGGCTCTGAGGTCCCGGCATACATCGGACATTTTCTACCCAACTCCCAAAGGTGGGGCACATGGAGGGACAGAGAGGTCGGGGCCAGAGGTATGACGGGGATCGGGGAGTGCAGAAGTGGATGGGATTTCTGCGACAGGGGATGTGATGATTGTTGAAGTGGGTGAGAGTTCTGCTTGAGGTGTGAGGATGCTTGCAGAAAGGTTTGAGGCGAGGATTCTTGTAGGGGACCTGAATTGTGCTGTTGGTGTGAAGATACTTGCAAGAGGGATAAGGTTTGGGGCGAGGATTCTTGCAGGGGACCTGAATTGTGCTGTTGGTATGAGGGTGCTTGTAGAAGGGATAAAGAGGGCTTCAGGGGATAGGAGGATTTCTGAAGTGTATGAGAATTCTGTTGCAATGGATTTATGGATTGTTGTAACGGATCCGATGTTGTCTGTAGGTATGAGGCTTCTTGCAGGTTGTGTGAAGGTTGTTGCAGGAAGGGTGAGGATTGCTTCAGGACGTGCGAGGACTTCTTCAGGAGGCGTGTATGCTGTTGCAGATGACATGAGGACCGCTGAAGGTGATCAGACGCTGGAGGAAGTTTATTGCACAGCTGTAACGAGTGGGAGGCCAGTTGCATACGGGACAGCATATGTGTGCTGATGAAGGAGCGACGAATAATGCGGGAAACCGAAGGAGGCACTGAAGAAGGGCAGGAGAGGCCCCTACGATTCTAGTATATAGGAATGTGAAATTAGTGGACAAGAGATCAGATTAGTTAACAACAAAAAATTGGTTACTTACAAGATCATTTAAGGCCGAAAAGCCCTGACCCTTAATAGCTAGGATTCTAGGTTAGTTAACTCTTCAAAGAAAGGCGCTTTCCACTGCTAAATAACATGAAGAATTCTCCTATATGAATATATATTTTTAATGATCGTGATTGGACCAAAACACCAATCCCACCCTTTCAAGTTTCGTAGATAAAAAAAAAAAAAATCGAACATTCTCGACTTGCTCTCAGCACCCCACAAACCACTGATCTCAAGTAAAGCCAGAAGCTCTTCAGACCGTCATTTTGTTCTGAAAAGTGACATGAATATTATCATGACAAACTTGTGGGATGATATATCTATAGCTGACTGCCATTGCTCTTAATATGTCTAGTTTGAATAATTATATAAATGTTAATTTGTTAACCTTCATCAACGGCGAGGATCTCAACAAAGGCCGGAAACCCTTCAGTGGAATCCGAGCTTCGCTTTCTTTCGTTGGGGGACTGGTGTAATTGAAGGGCGTGACCCCGTCCTTCTCATAGCGCCTGACCCAGCGGTACACGGTAGAGACGCTAACACCGGTCTTGTGGGCGATGTGGGACGCGGCGACCCCCTCCAGCCATAGCCGCACGATCTCGGCGTGGTTGGCTCGGGTTGGTTTGTTCAGCTTGAGCATAATTTCCTTTTCAATTTTATGGTGTTAGAATTCAGTATGATGATGAATATGTACATGTTTTAAACTAGTCTTCTGAGGTTAAGCCACTTATAAGGCTAGGAGACCAATGGTATGTCGAGAAAGTGTAAGGACAGAGCATAAACAGGTCAGTTAAAAGTTTATTGAACAAATGTATAGTCTTTAGATAGGAGCGGAGTGGAGCAAAGTTGAAGTCAGGAAAATTGCAAATACAAGCTATGCAGGAAGAGCCCGGTTACGAAGATATACTTCAGGAAAAAAGTTATATTATTGCTTAGGCTGTAAAAATGCAATGGAGTTTTAGAAATTAATGGAAGTGCAATTGTTTAGTTAAGAGTAAGTTATTAATTTTCGTTGTATGTTGGTTTCCATCAGAATATTTTCTTAGCCTTTCTACCTCTGACTGAAAGGGGTAAATACAATCTCAACGCCCTCTGAATAACATAGGATCTTCTGAAACTGCATGCCATCGTCTAATGCTAACCAGAATCAAAGAAGTCATCGTGCTGAAGGGGCTAAGAATGGCGCCCCTATTCTTTAATAATACCATAGTCAAGCCGGCCACATTAGGACATACAGTGTAGCGTCTGCCGCAGCTGGATACATCACGGGAAGAAACGCTGCACTAGAATAAAGGGACCTCTACCAAGGAAAAAATCCAAAATATAGAAATTTTTATGCATAGTATGCAAAGGCGAGCTTATATTCTATGACCGGCTCGAGAGTGTCAACTTTGGCAATGAGGCACTGGAGATGGTGTTCAAGTTGTGGTACTTGGGTGATACTATCTTTGCCGGTGGGGCTGAGGGCGCCACTATAGCCAGAATAAAATGCGGTTGGGGAAATTTTAGAGAACTTTTGCCACTACACATCATGAGAAGACTCCCTCTCCCCTTAAAGGGAAAGGTATACTCTTCATGAATCAGAAGCGGAATGACATATGCTTCAGAAACGTGGCCTGTCAAAGTGGATGATATCAACAGAATGGAATGCAAGGAGATGAGAATGGTGAGATGGATGTGTGGTACCAAACTGCAAGATAGGATATCAAGTGAAGAGCTAAGGAGAAGGTTAGGTATCAAGAGTATCAGTGATGTGATGCGAACTAGCATATTTGGACATGTGGAGAGGATGGATTAACAAAGCTGGGTAAAAAGATGCCAGTCCATGAATGTGGAGGAAGCTGCACCTAGGGGCGGACAAAGAAAGACTGTGGGATCGGACTTTGCGGTCTGATCTTATATCAAAGGACCTGACAAGTGAGACAGCTCTTAACAGGGTTGCCTGGAACGCCGCCATTAAGACGTGAGACCAGAACCGCATTTTGTGTGGAGCACTCTGTCTCTAAATGTGTGTATGTATGTATATATACATAGGACAGTAAGAATATAAAATCTACTCTTATGAACAATTTATATATGCAACTCTCCTGATGAAAATAACTGCAGTATTAAGCCTAGAATGTTAATGTACCATTGCACCCTTTTCCTTTGGCTACTATTAATTAAATTATATTAATTGTTTAAATGACCTGTGAAAGGCAGAGGGATAATCGAGGTAAATTTGTCCCTTTGATCTCTAAATGCCCTTCCCAAGCTAAGTTATAGCGGGGTTTTTTTTACTCCGAATATAATATAAAAACTGTCCTCGCCTCCTGATGGAATAATTAATTGGATTGGGTGTAAAAGGAATCTGCGGCCAATAAGTCTTATGTCGACGTATGTAGTCTAGTGGGGTTATGAGAATTTAATGCAAAGAATGTGATCGGCAGTCAGCCCCATAAACAGGATTATTGAAACAGGATTATTGAAAGGGTTTCTCAACGCCCTTTAAGTGTACACTCTGATACCATAGTTTCTAGCCTACTCATAAATATCCGTGGGCTTCCCCAATGTCTAGTTATGGAAGTACGTCTCTGGAAAATAATTTATGAATATAATTTTCTATACTTCAACTACAAAACTAGATACACTATATATTGAAAAGCAAGTTCTATGCAAAAATCAATCCATATAGTTATATTTGCATAAAGAAATACATAAGGGGTCCACGAATTATTTTGAGTGGGCTAGTGACTATGGAATCAGAGTGTACCTACCGATTGCCTTCTTAATCACGAATATTACATGGTTTAAAAAGGAACACTAATATCCCTTTAACGCTATTTGGTCTCGGGGGTTACTATATTTAGTTACATTAATATTGAAGGTTTTCATTGCAGTTGCCAGCTTCGACAATATATTTATAGTTTCCCTCTAGACTAAGAAAAACTCCTCCCCAGACCCCACTTCAAACTAAAGAAAAGAACGTCATCTAGACTCTCTTCAAGATAATATTGTATTTGTGCCATAGAATGTCATCTAGACTCCCTTCAAGATAATATTGTATTTGTGCCATAGAATGTCATCTAGACTCCCTTCAAGATAATATTGTATTTGTGCCATAGAATGTCATCTAGACTCCTTCAAGATAATATTGTATTTGTGCCATAGAATGTCATCTAGACTCCCTTCAAGATAATATTGTATTTGTGCCATAGAATGTCATCTAGACTCCCTTCAAGATAATATTGTATTTGTGCCATAGAATGTCATCTAGACTCCCTTCAAGATAATATTGTATTTGTGCCATAGAACGTCATCTAGACTCCCTTCAAGATAATATTGTATTTGTGCCATAGAACGTCATCTAGACTCCCTTCAAGATAATATTGTATTTGTGCCATAGAACGTCATCTAGACTCCCTTCAAGATAATATTGTATTTGTGCCATAGAATGCATGTCCAATCTATACAACAAAAATACAAGAAACAAAAGAAAGGACACATAAAAAAGGTATTTTACTACAGAGAGCGCAACTGTACCGTATATAGTGTATATCAAGAAGATACAGTCCAATCGTGTCAATTAAATTTAAGAAAATGTTTGCGTCATATTGTTTATGGTTGCAGCCTTGCTGTGAAGACATATAGAGTGTGGTAAAGTTAAGAATGTTAGTTTCTTAGTTAAAATAGGACTTCAGAGGCTATCAACCGTACTGGGTTATTAAGCCAGCACACTGCATGTCAACAATAACGTCAGGACTGGAGCCTCTCTGCAAGAACTCCAATCCCTTCTAGTTTGTTAAATTAGGACTTCATATGCTATGAACCATTCTGGATTATTAAGCCCACACACTGCAAGTCAAGAATAGCGTCAGGACCGGAGCACCTTTTCGAGAACCCCAGTTCCTTGTTAAGAATGTGCCTGTATGTCTGTCTGGTAAAGTGCTTGAACAGAGAATGAGGTGTAGAGCCTTGCATTCCCCTTATTGACTTCGATAAGGCTATGCTCTCTTGATCGAAGCTCCATATCGAGTTTTGACACCCATACCATATGAATGTTTCAATGAAGCAGTCTTTCTTTCGATTAGACTGTTCGATACTAAAGGTTCATCTGAACATAAACAATAATACTTATACGGCAAATATTTGTTTTGTATCACTTTAAATTCATCAACCTTGAGTCAGATGATGATATATTTACATTTTAACCCCTTCAGCACCATGACGTCATTCTACCTTTGATTCTGGCTAACATTAGACGATGCTATGCAGTTTAAGAAGTAAATGTGATACTAATAGGGTTCATTGTGTTCGTATTTTACAGCTTTGAGTTGCATAGGTAGATAATAAACTAAAGAAAATCATCTAATGGTAACTGGATTATGATGAAAATAACGTCATGGTGGTGAAGGGGTTAATAATGTTGCAAAAAGATAAATTTGCTCTCCTACCTAAGTTAACTCAATACGACAATAATGAAGTCCTCGGATTGGAAGGGCTGTTACTAGAACGACTGCAGTGTCAATCGAATTTGTATATTTACATGAATCAACCAATCCCAAACATTTAAGATAGATATGCTTCGTGGGAGTGTAAACCAAACTATTATATTTACACATACAAGTTATTTAAGCAATAATCTGTTCTGGTGATGTACTTTTCATTACATTCTGGCAACTATTAGACGATTTTGTACAGCTTAGGAAGGACGTCTAATAAAGAAAAGGCTACAGACTATCTATATTGATCCTTTTAGCTACCATATATCCTTCCATAGACTACAGTAGATCTGGACTGGACAAGAAAATGGAACTTTGCAGTAAGGGACCCAAAATCGGAGATCGAACTCCCAAGTTCGAACCTCGAAACTGCGAAAATATCACATTTTCGCGTTTTCGAGGTTCGAACTTGAGGGTTCGTTCTCCGATGTTGGGTCCCTTACTGCAAAATTCCATTTTCGTGTCCAGTCCAGATCTACTGTAGTCTATGATCCTTCCTAAGATACATAAAATCATCTAAATATGGCTACAATAAAATGAAAAATACGTCGCCGGTATAGAAGGGGTTAAGCAATAATCTGTTCTGGTGATTATAAATACAACCAGCAATCCGAATCATTTTAAATACAACCAGCAATCCGAATCATTTTAAATACAACCAGCAATCCGAATCATTTTAAATACAACCAGCAATCCGAATCATTTTAAATACAACCAGCAATCCGAATCATTTTAAATACAACCAGCAATCCGAATCATTTTAAATACAACCAGCAATCCGAATCATTTTAAATACAACCAGCAATCCGAATCATTTTAAATACAACCAGCAATCCGAATCATTTTAAATACAACCAGCAATCCGAATCATTATAAATACAACCAGCAATCCGAATCATTATAAATACAACCAGCAATCCGAATCATTATAAATACAACCAGCAATCCGAATCATTTGTCCCAGGTTCATTATCTTGACAACTGTACATACCATCAACGATTTGTTTTCGTTTTCCCAACTGATCACTGTGTGAATCCGAGTCACCTGGGGGTCGAACAACGAAGCATTTAAGGGGAGATGGGCCGTTTATTTGTTCTATTAATTCAAATATTCCTCTATCTCTTAGTGTCCTTGCTAGACCTCCATCAAACTTTAAAAAAAAACATCCATTAGATCCCCCTTCTAGATGAATGTGTACATTTTTCGGTAGAAAATATCTTGGCCGAAGGGCGATTCTTCCAAAATTACATGCTCACTATCGTTCACCAGGAAAAAAATCGACACCAAAATAGCATGAAAGGTCTTAATATTGTCAAGGAAATGAGGTGAAAGGTCTTAAAATCGCCAAACTAATGATCCGAACTTCATAAAATCTGAAAACTAATGGGGCTAAGCATGAGGAAGAAGGGGGACGAGAAAAACGGCAGACGGGGAGATATGATATACTGAATAAGCCCTACAAGCAAGTGATTTATGATGTTCCTGAGGGCGAGGTAAGGTTTGGTTTGCCTTACATCACTACTCCCTTGTACACACTGATAGATTATTTGATAGATAAATATAGCAAAACGATGGATGGATGGATAAGGGGTTGGATAGCAAGATAGGCTAAGCAATGAATAAGCCGATAGATAGGCAGATAGAGATAGCCTTACCTAGAGCCGAGTGGTTTAAGATGTTCCCGGTGGCGAGGTAAGGTCTGCAGTGCCTAACATCATAAGAGAGAGAGAGACAGCGGGGGGGGGGGGTGAAAGAGAAAGAGAGAGATATTTAACCTTACCTACAGTCGAGTGATTTAAGATGTTCCCGGTGGCGAGGTAAGGTCTGCAGTGCCACACATCACTCCTCCCCTGTATATAAACAAGTCCTCCACCTCCCCCATAGTGACGTCACGGTGGGGGGTAGGTGTATATCGAATTAAGGGGGGTCACAGGTTTTGTTTTATCTTGTTCTCTCCTTTTCTCTCATTCTCCGGCTTGGATCCCTTCGGCCCCATTCAGCCAACTGTTTTAAGACGTTTATCCCCATCCAGGTGGGGGTCTTAAACAGATCTTATCATTACACCATCAAGACAGTTAACATAACGCAAAACATAACATAAAAATATAACAAAACTAATATACACAAATATATAGGGTAAGGTTTTGCAAGGGTAAAGAAAATACATCTAGTCGATTGATTTGTATATACTTAAGGGAGCCCACCTCGCTTTTCTTCTCTTTTTCTCCCTCTCTCTGTGGCTTGTATCCATTCGGCTCAAATTTGCTTAGGTTATTATGTTCTCTCCACCAACCAACTCTACTCCTAAAATCGATTAATGAAATTAACAACCACATGTGGCAGTCCGGGGATTCGAACCTAGGATGCTCACACCGAAAATCAACACACTATGCACTGCACCACGAAGACAGTTATTAGTTATTAGTTTCATATGTCTGCACACACCCGTATTTCATCTTTTGTTACTTTTAGTTTTTATATATTTATTCTTAATTATATTCCTTCATTTATATACTTATATTCTGACAACTATTATACTACTTTAAGGGGACATGGTTCACGTTTTGGTCGATTATTATTATTATTATTGTGCGTGTGTGTGTTTTTTTTTTTTTTTTTTTTTTTTTTAAGTTTCCTCCCTAGACCTCCATCAAACTTAAGATAACAGCGCCAGGACTCTCCTTCAAAATAGATTTGCAAAATTTTCGATAGAAAATGTTCCGGCCTAAGGCTGGATTCTCCTAAATTACAGGCTCGCTATCGCTTGCCAGGAAAAAATCTACACCTAAATGGCACGATAGGTCTTAAAATTGACAACGAAAGGGAGCTAAAGGTTTAAAATCGCCAAACTAATGGTCCGAACGTCTTAAAAGGTCAAAACTAATGGGGTTAAACACGAGGGAGAAAGGGGTCCAGAAAAACGGTCCATCTCCCCTTAACGAGCTTTCATTCTTCTGAAACGTATCTGATATGATGGATATCATTTATATCACTTATGAAGATGGGACACATACATACACATATACACATACACACTAATACATACATACATACACACACACACATACAGTACATACACACTCACAGTCACACACACGCTCACAATCACTTACTCACACCAGTCACACATACAGAGAGAGAGAGAGAGTCACACACACACATACATACACACACACCACAATCACACAGGTGTATTCACATCCCAATCTATATACATACACACACACACACACAGTCACACACACACACACACCCACAGTCACACAGACACACACAGACAGGCACACACACACAGTCATACAGGTGTTGCTGCTCTTCCGATACATCTCGCACCCTGTAATCACATACATACATACATACATGCATTGTACAATCGGGGGTATTAAGTGTTGTCATAGATTCCATTGATTTTCGCTCAAAAAGTGTTATTGGTATCTTTATAGTTACTAGGAAAAGTGTTTATCCTTCAAAATATTAGTCAGTGTCCGAAACTTTGTGAAATATCTGACAACACTTATAACCTCGACTGTACATACATACATACATACATACATGCATACATACACACATACATACATACATACATACACACATACATACATACATTAAGGGGAGATTTTCACTTAAATTCAAATTCCAAATTCAAATTGTTTATTTTGCCTATAAACAAATTACAGAGTATAATATAAATATTATTTATATGTCCACATACTCACAAGGCTGAACTCATGAAATAAAATAGTTTTGTATGAGCTCAATAAATAGTTATACATTATAATACTACGGGAAAACACTGCACACTACATACACAATAGCTCCGTACAGTCTGATATCCAGTGATTAAAAGAATATATTTTAAATAATGGGACATCCATATATGCTAAGAGTCATAATAATGGGACATCCATATATGCTAAGAGTCATAATAATGGGACATCCATATATGCTAAGAGTCATAATTTTAAAATGTAATCAACATAATAGTGCGGTGCTTACACATGTTGCATCAGTGTCTATTTATAATATATTGTTTTCGTTTTGATCTTAAGGGGAGGATTTTAGTGTGTTTCCTAGACTTCCATCAAGCTTGAAATTACACCCCCTTGAGCCCCTTTCAAGATAAATTTGTACATTTTTCGGTAGAAAAATGTCCCGGCCGAAGGCCGATTCCTCTTAAATTGCAGGCTCGCTATCGCTCGCCAGGAAAAAATTGACACCTAAATGGGACGAAAGGTCTTAAAAGTGACATAAATTGGGTGAAAGGTCTTAAAATTGCCAAACTAATGGGGCGAACGTCTTAAAATCTCAAAAGCAATGGGGCTAAACATGAGGGACAAGGGGGTAAAGAAAAAAGTCCCTCAAGTGGATATCTCCCCTTAAAGGTTACATGGTTGGTGATAGTTTTCAACTCATCAGGCAACGTATTCCACATTTAAACAACCAGAATAAGCAACACATCTTTTAGATTTTTCAGTCCGTGGTTTAGGGGGTCTTAATAAGTTACTATTTCGTAAATTGTGGGAATGAAAATTGGATATATTCTGAAAATTAATGGCAGTGGGAAGGCGTAATTGATTATATACACATTTAACTGACTAGTCTATATACACATTTAACTGACTCTAGTCTATATACATCTTGTATCTTTAGTATCCCTAGATGTTTAAAGAGGGGATCAGTATGTTCTCTGTAGCTTACTCCTGATATTATTCCAACAATTTGTTTCTGAACTAGGAGAAGTTGCTGAATATATAGGATTTTACTGCTGAGCCAGGGTGACCTGGATGTGTGCGAGTTTGTGTGTTTTTTTATCTGTGTTTATTTTTTGTTTTATGTTGTTTTTGTGTTTTCCCTGTTCTTGCTCTGTCTTGAGTCGGCTACCCCCAAAATGGGGATTGGGCCTGAGCATATAGATAGACAGATAGATAGACTGCTGAGCCCCAGGCAATGTTACAATATTGTAAATTAGGCTGCAATATATAGTTTTCAATACATCTTTAGTTAAGTTATTTTTTATCTTATAAATAATGCCAATTGATCTGGCTAACTTACTGCCAATGCTATGAATGTGTTCTTTCCATGATAACGTGTCATCAATATAAACTCCGAGGAATGTTGTGGAGGTACTGTACATCTTTCGAGTGCATTATTTCCTATGCTGATATTAATGTTTTGTTGTACCGCTTATTACTGCTTAAGGGGAGGTTTTGTTGTACCGCTTATTACTGCTTAAGGGGAGGTTTTGTTGTACCGCTTATTACTGCTTAAGGGGAGGTTTTGTTGTACCGCTTATTACTGCTTAAGGGGAGGTTTTGTTGTACCGCTTATTACTGCTTAAGGGGAGGTTTTGTTGTACCGCTTATTACTGCTTAAGGGGAGGTTTTGTTGTACCGCTTATTACTGCTTAAGGGGAGGTTTTTTTGTACCGCTTATTACTGCTTAAGGGGAGGTTTTGTTGTACCGCTTATTACTGCTTAAGGGGAGGTTTTGTTGTACCGCTTATTACTGCTTAAGGGGAGGTTTTGTTGTACCGCTTATTACTGCTTAAGGGGAGGTTTTGTTGTACCGCTTATTACTGCTTAAGGGGAGGTTTTGTTGTACCGCTTATTACTGCTTAAGGGGAGGTTTTGTTGTACCGCTTATTACTGCTTAAGGGGAGGTTTTGTTGTACCGCTTATTACTGCTTAAGGGGAGGTTTTGTTGTACCGCTTATTACTGCTTAAGGGGAGGTTTTGTTGTACCGCTTATTACTGCTTAAGGGGAGGTTTTGTTGTACCGCTTATTACTGCTTAAGGGGAGGTTTTGTTGTACCGCTTATTACTGCTTAAGGGGAGGTTTTGTTGTACCGCTTATTACTGCTTAAGGGGAGGTTTTGTTGTACCGCTTATTACTGCTTAAGGGGAGGTTTTGTTGTACCGCTTATTACTGCTTAAGGGGAGGTTTTGTTGTACCGCTTATTACTGCTTAAGGGGAGGTTTTGTTGTACCGCTTATTACTGCTTAAGGGGAGGTTTTGTTGTACTGCTTATTACTGCTTAAGGGGAGGTTTTGTTGTACCGCTTATTACTGCTTAAGGGGAGGTTTTGTTGTACTGCTTATTACTGCTTAAGGGGAGGTTTTTAGTTGATTCCCTAGACTTCCATCAAGCTTAAAATTACTCCCCCTAGACCCCCTTTCAAGATAAATTTGTACATTTTTCGGTAGAAAAATTTCCCGGCCGAAGGCCGGTTCCCCTTAATTACAGTCTCGCTATCGCTCGCCAGGAAAAAATCGACACCTAAATGGCACGAATGGTCTTAAAATTGACAGAAATGGGGCAAGGGGTCTTAAAATCGCCAAACTAATGGGGCGAACGTCTTAAAATCTCAAAAGCAATGGGGCTAAACATGAGGGAGAAAGGAGTCAAGAAAAAACTCCCTCAAGTGGAAATCTCCCCTTTAGGGTATTTATTGCATAACCCCTTTCTCCCTCATGTTTAGCCCCATTAATTATCCAGATTTTAAGACGTTCGCCACTTTAGCTTGGCGATTTTAAGACCTTTCGCCCCTTTTTTGACGGTTTTGGACAGCGTGGTACAGTCACTCATAAACATTCGTGGAACCTCACCTTATGAACGCATTTATGAATACATCAACTTCAAAACTATGTATATACTATTAATTTAAAAGCAAGTTCCATTCAATAATCGATCCAGATAGTTATAATTGCATAGAGAAAAACATTGCGGGTACAGTCGCGCTAATAAGTCATGTCTCGGCACCAAGTATGTTTTGATCAATAATTGGTATCAGCAATATCTAAGCTTCATTTCTTCATATTGAGTGAAATATACAAATATGTTTCTACGCTTACCTACCCTATTCAACATCTGACAGACATGAATACAGCACAGAGCCAGCCAAACGTAATGACAGCTGGGACATGACTTATTAGCGCGAATATACACGAATATTATTTGATATATGTGACTGTACAGTCGGCCAAATAAATGATGATCTCGGTACCAAGTATATTTTTATCAATAATTGGTATCAGCGCTGTCTAAGGTTTAAATCATTGTTCAGAGTGAGATATACAACAATGTTGCTATCTTTTCACACCCTATTCAACATCTCACAGACATTAATACAGCAATTAGGGGAGGTGTGGTGGAGTGGTCTTGCCACTGGACTGGTAATCCAATGGACCCGGGTTCAAATCCCGATATGTTAGTGGGAAGATATTATTGGGATGGAATTTGTGCTGTACCTGGTATCAGTGCATTACCACAAAGCCCACCAAAACGCCAAATAAATGCCCTCATTGTTCCCTGATTAAATAGCACTGTATGAATATTCCCATATTCAAAATAGGCTACAGGGCTGCAATGCCTTGTGAGTTAATTGCTCAATAGGTGGCGTTCTGAGAATGAGGGTTCGAGTCTAGGAGGTGAGACAGTGAAGCACTGGAACGAGGCAGCTTCAGAGATGGGGTTGCTTCTGGCCGTGAGTGAGCAACTAAGCCCCATGCATCCTGCGAAGGCAAGATGGCAGGGGCTGATTGCAGCTAAAAAGTGCTTCACATGTCTCACCCCCTAGCCTGGAACGAGACCTCACGGGCTTCTCCGTTCAATGTAGAACGGTTGAATGTAGTACAGGCTCTCAGCCAATGCCCGAGAGGGAGTCGTTGGACTACAGAAAACAAAAATACAGAGAGCAAAATGTAATGACAGCGTCAACACGACTTATTTGGCCAACCGTACAGTGGACAGGCTGAACCGAGCACGTATACCACCCTTTTTATGTCCACTACTCATTATTTACTATAATTCGCCTTTGGTCTGATTAATGACAGTTTTCCACATGTCCGGGAAGTTGGGGTTACTGAAGAGGGGTTTGGACAGCGAGGTACAGTGACTGGTTTCCTTTATCCAGCGGCCTATATCTGTGTGACTGCGGTGGCGGTGGTCGGTATGTAACAAATGGCACAACTCACACAGGCTGCCCAGGACGTGAACTTGGAAGTAACCACGCCATAAATGATACCTGGGAAATTAGAGGAAAGTTTGGTTAGTATAAAGCCATTCTGATGTAATAGTCTTAAAGGTTTAAGGGTCCTAGCTGATTGATGTCCACAAGGGAGAATGCTAATGATGTCAGTCAGTCAGTCAGTAGCCAGCCCTTACTCCCACAAGGGGTAGGGAGGATCAGCAAAAGACACAAGAAATGACACAGAGGTGACAGGAGAAAAACATATATAACAGTTCGCCCACAAAAATCAAGAACACAATCATTCAGAAGCACCAATCACTCGTCAGCCCCCGAAATCGATGGCTAATGATGTAACGGACTATTTACTCGAAGGTCCCCAAGTGGGCAATCGCCTATGTCAATGCCTTGGGTCAGTCAGGTTAAGGCTGCAATGCAAGAAGTATAGGTTGATCCAACCCCTCATCCCAGGGCGGGTGTACAACCCCGAAAGGGATTTAAATAGGGGAGGTATCCCCCCCTCCCCCTGCCAAAGGCGACTTTCTAGGGCCTTACCTAGCTGATGCTGAGAGGATTGGGTTCTAGTCATGTGGTGATGTGCTGGTCTATCAGAGTGAGAGTTGAGCATTCTCTGTCATACCCATAGCTTACTCTGACTGTTCCTTTCGCTTATATATTTTCTAGATCTCAAGTGGCGTCATCTCTTCCGTGGATTGACGTCCCTACTGCCAACCTAGAGGTTGGCAGACTGTGAGCCAAAGCGTCACATTATTCACTTGCCCCTCAATTTTCCTTTCATAATTGTTAAGGGGCACAAGGCCCTGGGTGGGGCTTTGATATCCCGTGCGTTTCCGCACCCTACTCAGTCCCTCGCCTGGGAGCAGCTTCGGTCACCTGGACTTTCTTAGTGGTAAAGCTGGAAGGGTTTTGTACTTTACCTGCCATATGCTACCGGGTCCCGATGTAGGCGCAGCAGAAGGCGGGCGAGGTCCTTAGGGTGGTAGTGACGGGCGTTGATGTAGGAGTGGGGCGGAAGGTACAGCGAGTAGTCCGAACCTGGCCAAGGAAAGCCATTAATTTGACGATATTGAGGTCTATGGAGAAATTCTAGCACGATGATGTCAGAACCCTTGTATTAGGGGTCTGACCAGTATGGTGGTGACAATATTGGCCTACTTTAGCACTGACAAATTGTTATGCACACACATTTTCAGGCGCCTGTCATGAACATTCACGATTTGCTAAACCCCTTCTGTGCCAGCGACATAAGTTTTATTTTATTTCAGTTACATTTAGATAATTTTATGAAGATTGGGAAAGATATATGGTAGCTAAAAGGATTAATTGAGATAGTCTGTAGCCTTTGAATGGGTAGAGGTCCTTCCTAAGCCATAAAATCATCTAATAGTTTCCAGGATAAAATGGAAAGGACGTCACCGGTACTGTACGGGTTAAGGGGGGGTCACCTGCTTGTTTATCTTTCTCTCCTTTTCTCTCTTTCCCTGGCTTGTATCCTTCGGCCCTATGCATCCTACTGTTTTAAGACGTTTATCCCCATACAGGTGTCGATCTCTTCCTGGTGAGTGATAGCAAGCCAGCATTGTATGAAGAAATACGGCTTCGATGGAGACATTTTTCTATCGAAAAATGTACAAATTTAGCCTGCTGTTAAAACATTCTATAAAATATGCTAGCTCGCTACCGCTCGCCAGGGAAAAATCGACACCTGGATGGGGATAAACGTCTTAAAACAGTAGGCTGAATGGGGCTGCATGGATACAACCCAGAGAGAGAGAAAAAAAACGAGGTGGGCCCCCTTAAGGGGAGGTTTTTAGTGTTTCCTAGACTTCCATCAAGCTTGAAATTAGTCCCCCTTGACCCCCTTTCAAGATAAATTTGTACATTTTTCGGTAGAAAAATTTCCCGGCCAGAGGCCGGTTCCTCTTAAATTACAGGCTCGCTATCGCCCGCCAGGAAAAAATTGACATCTAAATGGGACGACAGGTCTTAAAAGTGACATAAATGGGGTGAAAGTTCTTAAATCGCCAAACTAATGGGGCGAACGTCTTAGAATCTCAAAAGCAATGGGGCTAAACATGAGGGAGAAAGGGGTAAAGAAAAAAATCCCTCAAGTGGAAATCTCCCCTTAATTGTCCTACCATCTATCGAACGTCCTGAACAGAACTGACCCCAACGGTACACCCGGATGTCATAGTCTCTACCCTACACTCATTTGGAGTAGGCAAGGAATCGTGACTTCTAACCTCTGTAACTAAAGAACGGCTTGACCAAATGGGCTGTAAATCTCCACACCTATTTCCTGGCTGAGTCTTCCTAAATGGTAGTAATAACAGCTGGATTGTTCTAGTCGTTTATTTAGTTATAGAGTTTAGTGGTCAAGATGTTTTACATAATTATAATGGATATATTATGGCCCACTCATATAAAATTGTGGACTTCACCTATTTCAAATTATTAACATTAATACTCCATTACAAACCCCAATGCACTTGAATAAATTAATGATAGCATGTGATCTTCCCGGGATTCGAACTCGGGACACCACACCAAGAACATAAGCATCTAAACCATTACACCACCAACACAGTATAATATATCTCTGGAAACGAATGAATGAATATTATAATCTATACATCAACTAAAAATCGATGTATACTATTTATTGAAAAGCAAGGTTTATCAAGAAAATAAATCCAGATGATCATTATTGCCTAAAAGAAAACACAAGAGGTCCACGAATCCTTATGACTATGGCAAAATACCACATGGAACACATAAAATTGTAGATATAATACAATAAACACCAGCAAGGGAAGTAATGTCGTCACTGCCTATTTTAAAAGTGTGATACCAGTAAGTAAATCCCGGCCTGTGATTGGCTAAGCCGCGTGAGCGAGTCAGTCAGTCAGTCTCCACCTCTCGCTTACTTCTTGTGTTTATCATTTCATTATTTCGCTTGTGTTTACTTTCCGATATATAAGTTATTATTGTGTTAATGTGATATTCAATTGCTCTTTAGATTCGGGATAAGACTATAATTTATTAAATAATCATTAAAATTACTTAAACTTATCTAGTTTGAATAAATAAAGAATAATGAAGATAATAATAAATATATTATCAGCTCTGTCACTCATTGTGGCCAGTGAGCTAGGGTACTGATAAGATAGCCAATCATGAGCCTCGATACAAACACCAGTTAGGAGCCAGATGCACGGGTCAACTGAATGAAGTATAGTATTATTTTCTGGAGTTACATGGAATTATATCGATATTGCCCATATACAGTACATATTACAATATATTCATGCCAAGTTATGACCCTGTAGTAAACTTCGTATTTTGCTGTCATCCCTGTAGTTCACCTTTAATTAATGCCGTGCAGGTGTGGCGAATCCCAAAGTGGTATTAATCAAGCATTAAGGGGGGTGGGCTGTTTTTCTGGACCATTTTCTCCCTCATAGTTTTGAGATTTTATGACGTTCGGCCCATTAGTTTGGCGATTTTAATACCTTTTGCCCCATGTCGTTGTCAATTTTAAGACCTTTCGTGCCATTTAGGTGTCTATTTTTTCCTGGCGAGCGATAGCGAGCCTGTAATCTACGTTTTCTCTCAATAAAAACATGCTCGAGTATTAGGCATGAAAGACAAGGAATTAATAATTATACCTTTGTTTTCTGCCACATTGTATTTTTAGTCTATTAATTATGACTGTTTAACGTTTTCTCTGTTGAAACAGCAAAACATACATTTAATGTTTTTGGGGGTTCGAAGTGTCTCAATTGATGGGAGACGAAGTGTCTTGGGCCTCGAAATGTCCGGGGTACGAAATGTCCGGTTCCCCACCAGCTTACTAGACACTTCGAACCCCGAGACATTTCGTCCCCCTCCAATTTAGACAGTTCGAACCCCAGACAAAACGTACCCACAAATGGCTAGATATATTTGAAGACCTTTCGCCCCATTTCTTTATCATTATTAAGACCTTTTGTGCCATTTAAGTGTCGAGAGGAACCGGGAGGTGTCGAGAGGAACGGCCGGGATATTTGTGTACCAAGAAATGCAATTTAAGAGGAACCGGCCTTCGGCCGGGACATTTGTTGTACCGAAAAATGTAATTTTAGAGGAACCGGCCTTTGGCCGGGAAATTTTTGTACTGAGAAATGTACAAATTTATCTTGAAAAGGTGTCAAGGGGGTGTAATTTTAAGCTTGATGGAGGTCTAGGGATCAAACTAAAAACGCCCTGCTATTGTTATGATGTTATATGTTATGTTATATAATATAATATATGGTTATACTCACCTCCCCAAACCACAGGCACCATATTATATACCATAGGGTTATATAGTTTCTCGGTGATATAATCCTGACACAAGCTGTTCTCCATGGCGAGGTAGAAGGAGTAGTTCTGGCTCAGTTCCTCCACCCAACACTCGCTGTTCCAGGGGTTACGGGCGTAGCAGGTTCGATTCCCGCAGCGACCGTACCTGGGGGATGAGGGAAAGGTGTGGAATGTACAGTTGTCCACATAACTTCCGTGGTTTAGTGTGTGGAACTATAATGAGCATGATTCAATTACATGTTTAGTTGTTGTATGCAGTGGTTAAGGGGACAGTGGCTGTTTGTTTGATCTATTAATTCATGTATTCATATATTTGTTTTATAGTTTCCTCCCTAGACTTCCATCAACCTTAGAAAAACACCCCCTAGACCCCCCTTCAAGATAATTTGTACATTTTTCAGTAGAAAAATGTCCCGGCCAAAGGCCGATTCCTCCTAGAATTACAGTCTCGCTATCGCTCGCCAGGAAAAAATCGACACCTAAATGGCACGAAGGGTCCTAATATTGACAAAAAATCGGGTGAAAGGTCATAAAGTCCCCAAACTAATGGAACCAACGTCTTAAAATCTCAAAACTAGTGGGGCTAAACATTTCCTCCACCCAACACTCGCTGCTCAGGGGGTTTCGGGCGTAACAGGTTCGATTCCCGCAGCGACCGTAACTAGGGGGGGGAAGTGTGAAATGTACAGTTGTCCACATAACTTCCGTTCCTCTCCGTGGTTTAGCGTGTGGAACTATAATGAGCATGATTCAACATGTTTAGTTTTTTTATTCAGTGGTTAACTAGGGTTAAGTAGGGTTAGGAAGTGACTGAATTCAAGAAATCAAAATAAACACTTATGGAGTCCTGAGGCAGTTGGTTCCCATCTTCCTAGGTTGCCAATGAGTACCATAATCATATCTCTCAGAATGAAGCATATATATAGGGGAGGTGTGGCAGAGTGGTCTTGCCACTGGACTGGTAATCCAATGGACCCGGGTTCGAATCCCAATATGTCAATGGGAAGATATTATTGGGATGGAATTTGTGCTGTACCTAGTTTCAGTGCATTACCACAGCACACCGAAATGCCAAAACAAAATACCCTCATTGTTCCCTGATTAAATAGCACTGTATGAATATTCCCATATTCAAAATATGCTACAGGGGGGCAATGCCTAGTGAGTTAATAGGTGGCATTCTGAGAGTGAGGGTCCGAGCCTGGGGAGTGAGACTGTGAAGCACAGAGGCGAAGCAGCTTCAGAGATGGAGTTGGGTTAGAGCCGTGAATAGGTGCTTCGCATGTCTCACTCCCTAGACTGGAACAAGACCTCACAGGCCTCACCGTGTTCATCGGTAGAGTGTAAAGGCTATTAGCCTATGCCCGAGAGGGAGTAGCTGGAATATAGAAAGAAAAAAAAATAGTTGGCAACTCGATTCGAAGTAAATAAAAACAGTTTCTCAAAAGGTATGGTGGGTCCATAAAAGGGCCCACAAGACATGCTGGAGCATGAGTGACAGGACTGAGAGGTCACACCTCTGCTCACCACTGAGGCAGCCCTCACACTGACTCACTGCAGTCCGGGACACCCAGAATAGGCCCACTTGGATGTGCAGTACCCAAAATAGTGGTTTTGCGTCTCAGTAGAATAGCAATAGGGGAATGAAAAAACAAAAATATTACAACAAAAACTACTTACGTCCCTATCTCGATATACTTCTGCAGTTCCTTGACGTATTCCTCCCTCCTGGACGACGTGGGACAGTGGCTGGACATCCAGGCCACCGGATGGGGTCGACGGATGAAGGTAGACCACTCCGCCCCCATCACGTCCTTCAGAGTCCGACCCTCCTCATAGGCTTTTAGATACTCGGCTAACGCCTCCCCGTGACTCGACATCAGGTTGGGACGCAGCGGTCTGTACAATTAAATAAAAAAGATGTCGACGGTACAATAAAATAAAAAGGATGTCGACGGTACAATAAAATATAAAGGATGTCGACGGTACAATAAAATATAAAGGATGTCGACGGTACGACGGTACAATAAAATATAAAGGATGTCGACGGTACATAAAATATAAAGGATGTCGACGGTACAATAAAATATAAAGGATGTCGACGGTACAATAAAATATAAAGGATGTCGACGGTACAATAAAATATAAAGGATGTCGACGGTACAATAAAATATAAAGGATGTCGACGGTACAATAAAATATAAAGGATGTCGACGGTACAATAAAATATAAAGGATGTCGACGGTACAATAAAATATAAAGGATGTTGACGGTACAATAAAATATAAAGGATGTCGACGGTACAATAAAATAAAAAGGATGTCGACGGTACAATAAAATAAAAAGGATGTCGACGGTACAGATGTCATGTTTAGCCCCATTGCTTTGAAGATTTTAAAACGTTCACCATAATTATTAGTTTGGCAATTTTGTGAACTTTGTTCCCATTTCTGTCAATTTTAAGACCTTTCATGCCATTTAAGTGTCGATTTTTTCCTGGCGAGCTATAGCGAGCCTGAAATTTAAGAGGATTCGGTCGGGACATTATTCTACCGAAAAATGTACAAATTTATCTTGAAAGGGGGTCTAGAGGGTGTCATTTTAAGCTTGTAGGAGGTCTAGGGAACAAACTAAAAACTTCCTCTTAAATAGTCCTAAAGGGTTTTGGTAGCTTATGAAATCCCATTATAATTGAAAAAAAAAAAAAACAATAACCCCAAATACTTAGCTATCGCCTTCCCGTAACGACATCAGGATATCTACGGTACAGTCGCGCTAATAAGTCATGTCTCGGCACCAAGTATGTTTTGATCAATAATTGGTATCAGCAATATCTAAGCTTCATTTCTTCATATCGAGTGAAATATACAAACATGTTCCTACACTAACCCACCCTATTGAACATCTGACAGACATTAACACAGCACAGAGCAAGCCAAACGTAATGACACTGGGAAATTACTTATTTGGCTGACTACATTCTCAACACTTGTTACCCATCATCATTGCGCAAATATGCAAAACGTGACTTGTGCAGATGTTGGTCAAAAGATATATTCCTCTCATACGTTACGTCCATCTAGGTAATTAAGGAGACTGGATATTTTTATGGGGTCTATTTATATATTCATTCATTTATTTATTTTAGTTTCCTCCCTAGACCTCCATCAAACTTAAGAAAACACCCATTAGATCCCCCTTCGAGATTAATTTGTACATTTTTCGGTAGCAAAATTTCACGGCCAAAGGCCGGTTCCTCCACAACTGTAGGCTCGCTATCGCTCGCCTGGAAAAAAATCGACACCTAAAGGGCACAAAACGTGTAATTATTGACAACGAAATGGGGTGATAGGTCTTAAAATCGACAAACTAATAGGACAAACTTCTTAAAATCTCAAAACTAATGGGGCTAACTAAGCATAATGGAGAACGGGGTCTAGAAAAGTTACCCATCTCCCCTTAACTATTGCTGTTTAATTAAATCATATGGCTTGTGATAATGAGACGTGTGTGGGTGGGTGTGTGTGTGTGTGTGAGTGTGTGCATTTGCATGTGAGTGGGCATTTGTGTGTGTAACCAGAATAGTACGGTATATATTATATCTATGTATTCAATAATATATATTTGTAGTTTTCTCGCTAGGTCTCCATCAAGCTTTAAAAAACACCAACACGACCCCCTTTCAAGAAAAATTTGTACATTTTTCGGTAGAAAAATGTCCCGGCCGAAGGCCGGCTACTCTTACAATTACAGGCTCGCTATCGCTCGGCAGGAAAAAATCAACACCTAAATGATGAAAAAGATCTTAATATTGACAAAAAAATAGAATATAGGTTTTAAAATCGTCAAATAGGGTGAACGTCTTAAAATCTCATAACTAATGGGGCTAATCATCTACTAACCTCTGCTTAGCCCCCAGGGAGAGGAAGTGCCCGTAGAAGCCATAGACGTCGGACTCCTGGTGGGGGGTCATGGTGTAGTTGATCAGCCGGTTCATGTTGTGGATCCTCAAGCTGTGGAAGGGGTACGAGTGTTAGTGTCTGCAACTGTACACTGAGCTATATTAAATTACAGGCTTGCTATCGCTTGCCAGGAACAATTACAGGCTTGCTATCGCTTGCCAGGAACAATTCAACACCCAAATGACATGAAAAGTCTAAAAATACATTATAAAATGGGCCAAAAGTTCTTAAAAAAGGGCTGGAGCAAATGAGCTGTCAATGTATACACATATTCCCTAGCCAACTCTTCCTATTTGGTAGAAATATTAGCTCGATTACTCTATTCCTGTTTGAGTTATGAGAGGTTCGGGGTTTGGACATGTGGAGTGGATGGATGAACTAAAGCCGGTATCACATGGGAGCTGTTATAGTCAACATCCGATGATCAACATTTTCCTGGCAACATTTAGGGAGTATTTTGCACTGGTATCTGAAACTAGATATCTGGTAGATGAATTTAAGTGACCGAAATAGTTTAAATGTTGACCACATAAGCTGCCAGACCAGTGTTGAGGATAAATGTTGAGGGAAAAAGCGCCCGTGTGATACCGGCTGAAGTTGGGTGAAAAGTGCAAGTCCATGAATGTGGAGAGAGCTGCACCAAGGGGCAGACCAAGAAAGATATGGGATCAGACCTTGCGATCTGATCTTGAATAAAAAAGCCTGACAAGTGAAGCAGCTCTGAACAGGGCTGCCTGGAACGTGGCGCCGCCATTAGGACGTGAGACCGGAACTGCATTTCGTGTGGAGCACTTTGTCTTTAAATGTATGTATGCATTGAGGGGAGGTTTTTAGTTTGTTCCCTAGACCTCCATCAAGCTTAAAACATTTCTCCCTAGACCCCCTTTCAAGTTATACTTGTACATTTTTTAGTAGAAAAGAAGCCGGTTCCTCTTAAATTACAGGCTCGGTATCTCTTTCAAAGAAAATATAGACACCTAAGTGGCACGAAAGGTCTTAAAATTGGCGGAAATGGGGCGAAGGTTCTTAAAATTGCCAAACTAATACGGCAAATGTCTTAAAATTTCAAAAACAATGGTGCTAAACATGAGGGAGAAAGGGGTCCAGAAAAATTCCCTCAAGTGGAAATCTCCCCTTAATGTATGTATCCCATGAACATAATCTAATTTATTTATTTCACTCCAACACCAAACACCACCCAATGAAATTAATGAAAGCATGTGATCCTACCAGGATTCGAACCTGTTTTACCACATACAGATTTTAAACACTCTAAAGGGGACATCACAGATAGCCGAACTGGAGCCCGAATACAGCCCGTTTCCGAATCGGCCTCATTCGGCCGAAAAAGGTGGCCGAACTGTGCAAGACAGAATGTAAAACGAATGCAAAACGAACGCGCCAGAGCGTACACCGAACGCTGCATGAATGTAGACTGACCTACATGATGCCTGGACGAACATTGCCCGTTGTTTTGACATTTCAAAAACATTACGTTTTTTTTTGGTTGTACGAATGCTGGGCGAATGCAACCCAATTGCATCCCAGCCGTATTACAAAAGGAAGGGAGACGCCACCACACACTTCACTTGTATCCCTGTCACGCACCTGAGCACATCCTCACCCATCTACACCATCTTGAGTCGGCCACCCCCACAAAAAACAAAAATAAAAACAAAAATAATAAAAAATAAATAAAATAAAATACAAGGAAAATATGTGGTTTGTGTTAGAAGTAAATATCTCCTGTATCTAATTATCTCCTTTAGTACTGGACATAATTATTTGTTGTTTGATGGTTAAACCATCGAAATTGCAAAGACCCTTTAGAAAACAGACCGAAAACATCGTAACCTCGCTGACTCTTTAGAAAACAGAGACCGCTAGTGTTATTTGTGTACATTTCGTATTATCAGTTTCCCTGGCATCTGCTTTCTCTCTCTCTATTACTTATATTTCTATCTACTGTATTCATTTCCATCTGTATCTACTGTAGCTATCTCCCTTATTTATCTGCTTTTATATTTGTTATTTGGTCTCTATGGAATCTGTGAATCATTTCTGATTTGATGGGCTAAATAAAATAATTATACCACTAACACATAATGAGCAAAATTATTCATGTCAATTAAAAAAATGTTAAACAAATTTTTCCCCAATCTTTAAATATTTCAGCTGAGCTCACGAAAAGTGAAGAAGTGAAAGCAATCGATAATGTTCTCAAAAATAGGCTTGTTATGAAACAGAGGCCTAACTTTTTGAAACGATAAGTTGTCAATAGCTTAGCTCGGCCTGAAGAAAAGATGGGGGGAGAATTTATATTATTTTATTTTGTCATAATAATTATTAATGTAATGGTAGGACATTAAATGTTTTCATTTCCACAACATTAGAAACTAAACAATGATTAAAATGACATCAAACAACATATCATTTTGTTCATTAATAAAGGAGATAATTAGATATGAGATAGATAGATCGAAAGGTCGTTAGGTCCATGTGAGCTTAACCCTTGTCTAGCGGGGGTGGACTTAAGTCGGTCTAGAGAAGAAAGGACTATGTGGCGGGGCCCGACTTAAGTCCATGTGCAATGTTTGAGCAATAATGGCTCTGAGAGAGAGATGAGCGGGTGGAGGAGCGTAGGTCGGCTCATGACCGCTCGGCACGGGTCCCGCGCGACTACTGACGTCTACTCCACACACACCCACACTCACTACCTCGCTACACAGGGAATTATGTAAGGAAATTACCGTATTTTAGGGATTTTTCCTTCGTCTTGCACAATCGTTGCAAGAGAACGCGTGGTCGTAGAAGGATGGTTCTGGTGTCATTGGAAAGCTCAATTATCGCCCTTGCAGGGGTATATAATTGTATTACGCTCTGGCTCTTGTTTATGCATGAAAAAGAGCACGGAAACAAGGTCGTTTAGGGTAAAACCACCCGCTTGGCGGGTAGTAGAAGTTACTGACGGGCCCACTCGTAAGGCGTTAAGGAGTGCGAATTATGAAATAAGCCTATATTCTCTGAAAAGACAAGGTGTCAGAATCAGAAATGATTCACAAATTCCACAGAGACCAAATATCAAATGTAAGAGCTGATAGATATGGGAGAGAAATTAATACAGTACTGTAGATAGAAATATAAGTAATAGAGAGAAAGCAAATGACAGGAAAAATTATGAGAAATGTACAAAAATAACTAGTGTCTCTGTTTTCTAAAAGGGTCACCGAGGTTACGATGTTTATACAGTAGAAGAAAACGACGAAATTGTAGTATTTGATGGATAAATGCTTGATGAATTAATTTGTTAATATGCCCGAATGAGACAGAATGCTGCCCGACGTATCAGAACCGAGCTCGATCACGGACCGACCACTAAACATTCGGGCAGCATTCCGCCAAATTTCAGTGCAGCGGTAAAATGTTGATGCCTCTCTAGAACCAAAACCGACCAAACCAGAATGAGGGAGAACATTGCCAGAATACACCCGATCCGCTACGCGAACGCTACCAGAACGCTGTCCGGGTAGCGTTCGGGCTCCAGTTCGGCTATGTGTGATGTCCCCTTGACGCCACCCAATACCCACCCAGTAACGTGGGTTCTGGTGATGGGGCTGGACTGGGCTTCCACGTTGACCCACACAAACCTCTGATAGTCTGGTCGGGGAGGGGGGGGCAGCTGCTTGGGACTGAAGCTGAAATACATAATACAATGAAATACAATATTACAAAATCATACAAAATTATACAAAATAATAATACAAAATTACAATTAAATACAATATAATACAAAATAATACAATAATACAAAGAAATGCAATATAGTACAAAATAATAATACATTTTGTTTCTATGTGGATGAGGGAGACAAAAGGCAAAACTGCATGTGACGAGTGCCTCCCCCAGACTTGAAAGAGTGACAGGGCAAAAATCAAGGAGTGTTCGAGCCAAAATGTTTGGACACACGGAGTTTGAAGTAATATATTTAAGTTATAGGATGAGGGAAAGAGGGATTCAGGGAGAGAGTTCCAGAGTTCAGCTGTTGAATAGAAGAAAGATTGGGATTATCGTTTCACTCTTGAGTTGAAGAGTTGCACAGAGTAGGGATGGGATTGTGTTGCAAGACGGGTGCTTCATACTCTACATAGAGGAGATGGTATACACTGAGAGAGCTCTGAGGAACACTGATTATTGCAATAGCGGTAGAATAGCGAAAAAGATGCAACATTGCGGCAAAGAGAGAGAGATTGCAGAGAGTCGGTGAGTGGACGTGAGCTAATGAGACGAAAGGCTTTCTTTTCTACTGTACTTTGTCTAGAAGTGTTGTGTGAGAGGATCCTCCCCACACATGTGAACAATATTCAATACATGGACGCACTGTGCCCCTGTACAGAGCAAGAACCTTCCTATAGTCCGTTCATTCTAGGTTGGACAGTAATCGTAACCTCTAACCTCTGTAACTCAAAAAGGGCTAGAGCAAACCGGCTGTAAATGTTCACACCTATTTCCTAGCCAAGTCTTCCGATTTGGTAGAAATATTAGCTCAATTACTCTAGTCCTTTTTGAGTTATAGTCCTCTAGTCCTTTTTGAGTTATAGTCCTAGGTTCGGGGTTACGATCTCTGCCCAACTTAGAATGAACGGACTATAGCTCAACTGTCGTGGCTTAAGGGGAGGTAGGCCGTTTTTCTGGACCCCTTCTCCCCCATGTTTAGCCCCACTAGTTTTGAAATTATAAGACGTTCGGCCCATTAGTTTGGAGATTTTAACACCTTTCGCCCCATTCCGTTGTCAATGTTAAGACCTTTCGTGCCATTTAGGTGTCGATTCTTTCCTGGCGAGCGATAGCGAGCATGCACTTTTAAGAGGAACCGGCCTTCGGCCGGGAAATTTGTCTATCGAAAAATGTACAAATTTATCTTGAAGGGGGATCTAGGGGGTGTTTTTCTAAGCTTGATGGAGGTCTAGGGAGGAAACTAAAAAAATATATATATGAATAAATGAATTAATAGACCTAACAAACCTCCCCTTAAGTTTTGAAACTCCCCTGTTGGAACTATTCACAAGTTTTACCTCTTACGTCTCCATCTACAAAGAGAGAGACACACACACACACACTCGTCACAGGCAGTTTTGCCTTTTGTCTCCCTCATCCACATAGAAAAGAAACACATACAGACACACACAAACAGACACCGGACACACGCACACACACAGCCCGTAGCCTAGTAGGTAGAGCTCTCGTCTCACACACGAGGGGTCGGGGGTTCAATCCCCGGCCGGGCGGAGACAAATTGGGCTTGTCTCCTTTCATGTGTTAGCCTCAGTTCACCTAGCTGTAAATAGGTACCTGGAATAAGTGGACGACGTTGTGACGTCCCATCTGGGGTTGGCAAAAATGGTACAAGGCGAGATGGGTATCATATGGTTCACCTAAGCTGATGGCTACCTAAGCCTTCGGGCGAGACGGGACCGTCTATAGTGAGAATGGTACCATACAGATCCACCCTAAGCCTTCGTTTCCGATGTCGCCAATTGGCTAAATACAGACTACAGACACATCCACAGCCATTCCAACAGTACATAAAACACTTAACATGCATTTCACGCAATACATTCCCAGTTAAGGAGGCGCGATAATAATGAGCTTAGCTCGCATTGCGTGGATTCCCCTTGACGAACAAGTAACTGAGTAACACACACACGCGCACATATAGATAGACAGACAGACAGACACACACAGGCACACAAATAGATAGACATAGACAGACAGAGACACACACGCGCACACACACACACGCACACAGCCCGTAGCCTAGTAGGTAGAGCTCTCGTCTCACACACGAGGGGTTGGGGGTTCAATCCCCGGCCGGGCGGAGACAAATTGGGCTTGTCTCCTTTCATGTGTTAGCCTCAGTTCACCTAGCTGTAAATAGGTACCTGGAATAAGTGGACGACGTTGTGACGTCCTATCTGGGGTTGGCAAAAATGGTACAAGGCGAGATGGGTATCATATGGTTCACCTAAGCTGATGGCTACCTAAGCCTTCGGGCGAGACGGTACCGTCTATAGTGAGAATGGTACCATACAGATCCACCCTAAGCCTTCGTTTCCGATGTCGCCAATTGGCTAAAAATACAGACTACACACACATCCACAGCCATTCCAACGATACATATAACACCTACACATATAGGAGGCGGGAAATAACGAGCATGTTCACTCCCGCAATACAACTAGAGTAAGTACACAGATAGACACACACACACACACACAGAGAGATAGATAGACATAATTATTGTATACAGATATCTTACGTTCCCGCCTGATAGACTACAGCATCGGCCGTAGAAGACAAGCTCCTGCTGTAGGTAAAGTGACATCGCCAGCTGGGACACTTCAGGAGTTTTAATTCTGTAGAGTTAGTCGTGCCCCATCTGAGGAGAGAGAGCAATAATAATAATAATGATAATGATAATAATAATAATAATAATAATAATAATAATAATAATAATAAAAATAAAGTAGACGTGCCGTTTCGCCCAAAATCAAAACGGCATACCCAAGTCTGCGAAGGGTTACCATCATCACTAATATTACCACCATCATCACTACTACTATCATCATTGTTATGCCGGGATATAATATTTTTATCCCGTTATTTAGTCTTCACTAAAGTCCAGTTCTGGACTTATAGACTATAAAGATCCTCAACAGGAACACATCTAACACGTTCTTAATCACAAATAGGTACTCAATTAGGTGCTACAGAACACAATAACAACACACATGTACAGTAAATTATACACAGTTTATTTAATGGACATGTAGTTATATAGGAGCTTCCCTCTTATTTCTTGTTATAAGCTCCAGATTTCTCAATGCGTGCCATACTCATATTAATGCTTAGGTCACGAATGTAGCGAGCTCTGAAGTGAGGACTGAGAGTTAACTTAACTATTGTGAGCAATAGTAAGCAAACGGTAGAATGCATTTGATCACAAGCCTCAGTCTCTAATCAGGTGATGATGATGGTGGTGATGATGATGGTGGTGGTGGTGGTGGTGGTGGTGGTGGTGGTGGTGATGATGATGGTGGTGATGATGATTGTGATAATGATGATGGTGGTGATGATAATGGTGATGCTGATGATAATATTAGTATTATTTCATTTCTCTTTAAAATCGATGTTCACGGCTCCAACTTCCATATAGCATGAAACTCGCAAGTCTGGCAGCTTCCAAATATAAGTTCCATAATAAATAAACTACCTAACATAATCTACCGTCGATATACTTTCCGATGCCAATGCGAAAAAGCCTCAAAATAGTACGAAAAAAAAAAGGCCTCAAAATAGTACGAAAAAAAAAATTGCTCGTCGAAAATTGCCGGAAAATGCGCTCGTGTGACACTGGCATAACTCGAGGCTTGCACGGTTTATAAAGTGGCCGACTCGAGACAGAGCCCGAACATGGACATCACAACACCACATAACAAAAAAACACACACATACACACAAAATCACAATCACACACACACACACACACACACTGGTACCGTAGTGAGAATGGTACTGTACAGATTAACCCTAAGCCTTCGTTTCCAAATGTCGCCAATTGGCTAAAATACAGACAACACACATCCACAGCCATTCCAACGATACATAAACACTTAACATGCATTTCACGCAATACATTCCCAGGTAATTAAGGAGGCGCGATAATAATGAGCTTAGCTCGCATTGCGTGGATTCCCCTTGACGAACAAGTGAGTGAATAACAAAATAACACACATACACAAACACACACACAGCCCGTAGCCTAGTAGGTAGAGCTCTCGTCTCACACACGAGGGGTCGGGGGTTCAATCCCTCGGCCGGGCGGAGACAAATTGGGCTTGTCTCCTTTCATGTGTTAGCCTCAGTTCACCTAGCTGTAAATAGGTACCTGGAATAAGTGGACGACGTTGTGACGTCCCATCTGGGGTTGGCAAAAATGGTACAAGGCGAGATGGGTATCATATGGTTCACCTAAGCTGATGGCTACCTAAGCCTTCGGGCGAGACGGTACCGTCTATAGTGAGAATGGTACCATACAGATCCACCCTAAGCCTTCGTTTCCGTTGTCGCCAATTGGCTAAATACAGACTACACACACATCCACAGCCATTCCAACAGTACATAAAACACTTAACATGCATTTCACGCAATACATTCCCAGTTAAGGAGGCGCGATAATAATGAGCTTAGCTCGCATTGCGTGGATTCCCCTTGACGAACAAGTAACTGAGTAACACACAAAATCACACACATCAATACAACAAAGTAGTATAAAGCTTAATGTTCATTACGGCGTCTAGCAAAGCAAAACAAAAACAAACAAACAAAAATTATACACCCACCTGTTGGACCAGTCGCCCCCGAACCAGGTGGTCCAAAACAGTATGGTCTTCCAAGGTCCATCACTCGCCGAATTAGGTCCATTTGGCTCCTCAGTGTGTTGCTCATTTGGTTCTTTAGTTAGTTGCTCATTTGGTTCTTTAGTTAGTTGCTCATTTGGTTCTTTAGTTAGTTGCTCATTTGATTGCTTAGGTGGTGGTATTTTTATTTTCTCAGTTGGTTTCTTGTGCAGTTTTTCATTTGGTTGCTTTTTTAGTTGTTCATTTAGTTTCTTATTCACTTGCTCATGTGATTCCGTATTTAGTTGTTCATTTGGTTGCTTATTTAGTTGTTCATGTGGTTTCTTATTCACTCGCTCATTTGAATCCTTATTTAGTTGTATATTTGATTGATTTTTAAGTTGCTCCGGTGGTTGTTTTTCTTCCTCAATTGCGTTCATCGCCTTTAAAGTTTCCGGGAGCGTGGTTACATTGACGGCTTTTAGATTCCCCGCCGGAGCGTTATAGTGTCGAAGGAGCTCACGCAGGATTTCTACCAGGGAAGCATTTTGTAGCTTTTCTACCAGGGACGCATTTTGTAGCATTTTCGTGTTCCCAATCGGCGTCTCCGTATCCGGCGCAAAGTACCAGTTGTAGCAGAGCACCCCGGCCAGTGTGGTAAAGCATAGGAACAGTAGGAGGCCGCGTTGACCATCTAGGGTCATGTTTTATGGTACTCTGTTTTGAGTTTGTATCCTGGAAGGCAAATTAGGATGTACACTTTGCCGCACAGATTCTATTCCGTTGGAGTTGTGATTTAGCAGCGCTGCACCCATTTAGCAGCGCTGCACCCATTTAGCAGCGCTGCACCCATTTAGCAGCGCTGCACCCATTTAGCAGCGCTGCACCCATTTAGCAGCGCTGCACCCATTTAGCAGCGCTGCACCCATTTCCCCAACCCCCCTCCCTCACTCTACCTCCTATTGGTAGGAGGTGGAGTGAGGGAGGTGAGTGCAGCTCTGCCAAAGCACGACCTCGCCAGAATAGAATATGTACGGCAAACTGTACACTTGGTCAAAGAAATATCTACACCCCTATACTGATCATCTGGTGTGTACAGTTGGTAGTAGGATGTAGGTCTTAGGTAGTACTGGTATGTACAAGTATAGATGGATATAGCTGCAGGCAGAGATGCCAACCCTACATTTGATTAATCATTCAGGAGTGCCTGAATATGCCCTAAATAGCCCAAATATGCCCGCAGAGTAAGTGTTAATCTCATAATTACCTCTCCAAAATTAGTTTTGTGCCCACAACTCGCTTAAAGACAACTGCAGAGGTTGAAGTAATTAAACTAAAGGTTTATAAACATCCCTGATGGTCACAAAGGTTTAAAGTATCCCGGTAGGACGCTATCGCGTCCACGTTTTAAGACGTTTATCCCCATCTAGGTGTCGAATTATTCCTGGCGAGCGATAGCGAGCCAGCATTGTATGAAGAAAGCCTGCTTCGCCGGAGACATTTTTCTATCGAAAAGTGTACAAATTTAGCTTGCTGACAAAAACATTATAATAAATAAGCTCACGGGAAAACAATCGACACCTGGAAGGGGATAAACATCTTAAAACAGTAGGGTGAATGGGGCCTAATGAATACAACCCAGAGAGAGAGGGAGAGAGAGAAAAAAAAACGAGGTGGGCCCTCTTAACTGTATGTTGACCACTCTTAGACGATTTTATTCAGTTTGAAAAGGGCCTCCAGCAATCAATAGGCTTCGAATTATCTCACTTCATCCTATTTACTACCACAGATCCTTCTCAAACTGCACAAAATCATCTACATATAGCTAGAATAAAATTAAAAAGACGTCGCCGGTTCAGAAGGTTAGTGATTATGTCCCATATATATACATGTATATATATATATTTTTTTTTTTCTTTTTTTATTATTAGACGATTTTATGCAGCTTAGGAAGGATCTGTGGGAGTTAAAAGGGAAACGACTATCTCAATTAACCCTCTGACTTCCATACACCCTTCCTAAACTGAATAATATCGTCTAATGATAGCCAGAAAACTGAAAAAGAAATGTGTCATCGGATCTTGAAAGGGTTAAGGGGAGGTTTTTAGTTTGTTCCCTAGACCTCCCCCTAGACCCTCTTTCAAGATAAATTTGTAAAAAATTTGGTAGAAAAATTTCCCGGCCTTCGGTTCTTCTTAAATTACAGGCTCGCTATCACACAAATAGAGCGAAAGTTCTTAAAATCGCCAAACTAATGAGGCGAACGTCTAAAAATCGCAAAAGCCACGGGGCTAAACATGAGAGAGAAAGGGATCCAGAAAAGAATCCCTCAAGTGTAAATCTCCCGCTAATGAAGGTTAGTGGTTATACAGGCTCCGTGGCTGATGTTGACCACTTGAGATGCAACAGGTGACTGAGGGTGTGTGTGTGTGGACTGTGGGGTGTGGTGGGTGAGGGAGGGGGAGGGGGATGAGGGAGGGGGGATGTGGTGGGGAAGGAGGGTGATGGTGTGGTATAGGTGTGGGAGAGAGGGCCCGGGTGATGTGGTGTGGGAGGAGGGTGATGGTATGGTGTAGGTGTGGGAGAGATGGGGGGATGTGGTGGGGAAGGAGGGTGAGGGTGTGGGAGAGAGGGGGGATGTGGTGTGGGAGGAGGGTGGTAGAGAGGGAGGTGAGTGGTGATATTGGTGGAGAATAGAAAGAGGGAGGGTGGTAGTGGTGGTGGGGATGAGGGAGGATGGTGACGTGGTGGGGTGAGGAAGAGGGGTGGTGAGGGAGAGAGAGAGAGGGGGGTGGTGATATTGGTGGAGAATAGAGAGGGAGGGGGTCGTGGTGGTGGTGAGGGGTCGTGGAGGTGGTGATGGTGGAGAAGAGAGAGGGAGGGTGGTGGTGGTGAGGGAGGGTGGTGGTGATAATTAGGGACCAGAAATGCCCGTGAATGTTGCGTCTATGTACGCAACAATCTTGCTTTCTCTCGCGTTCCCAACTTTGATTCTTCTGAATTCTCAACTCTCTGGCTAAAGCTTTCTTGTCCCTCTCAAACTAAATATTTCTGCGCTGTTTATCTCTCTCCTAATTCTACTGACTATCCAAAATTCTTCGACTATCTAACTTCTAAAGTGGAACACATTCTATCCATCTCTCCTTTCTCAGAAATCTCCATTTTAGATTTCAACGTTCACCACCGCCAATGGCTCTCCTCTGTTTCCACTGGCCAACCTGGTATCCCGGATCGCTTCGGAGATCGGCCCAACATTCTTGACTCATTTCTAACCTCTAACCCTTCCGCTTATACTATAAATCTGTTCTCTCCTTTGGGCTCCTCCGACCATAGTAGTAGTAGTAGTAGTTGTAGTAGTAGTAGTAGTAGTAGTAGTATGTAGTATGTTGTCATTGAGTATCGATAAATCAGCTGTTAACCCTTACAGTACCAGGGACGTCCTTTTCATCATATTTTGGCAACTATTAGACGATTTTATAAAGCTTAGGAAGGACCTCAGACAATAATATGGCTTCAAACTATCTCAACCAACCCTTTTAACTACCACACAACCTTCCTAAGCTGCATAATATCGTCTAAACATAGCTGGAATATAATATAACACGTCGCTGGTACTCAAAGGGTTAATGGATAAAAATGCCCTTCATTTGACCAGAAATAGATTATACAGTATATATACATTCACTACTATGGATATAAAAACGGTATTTTAAAGAGACAATAATCTATCCTTAGCCCTTTCTGTACCGACGACGTCTTTATAATTGTATGCTTACTATATTTAGAGTTTTAGACGATTTTGTGAAGTTTAAGAAGGATCTGTGGTAGTTGAAAGTGTTAAGTGAGATAGTTTGAAGCTTTTTATTGATAGAGGCCCTTTTTAAAAGGAATAAAATCGTTTAATAGTAGCCAGAGTAAAGTTAAAAGACGTCGCCGGTACAGAAGGGGTTAAGTTATGTAGCAAGATATTTCCAACAGAAATTAACATCAAATTCGATTGAGTCGCATCATAATCCGTCCATAAAGCCCAGTCTACTTGCCATAAAAAATATGGGACACTTGAAAAACACTTAGGCCTACCTATATTTGAGTGTGGCGAGAAGCTAATGACACAAGTGACATCAATCACATAATTATAACAAAGCCACTCCAACATCTCTCTCTCCATCTCCTCTCCCTTTCTCTCCCTTTCTCTCCCTTTCTCTCCCTTTCTCTCCCTTTCTCTCCCTTTCTCTCTCTCTCTCTCTCTCTCTCTCTCTCTCTCTCTCTCTCTCTCTCTCTCTCTCTCTCTCTCTCTCTCTCTCTCTCTCTCTCTCTCTCTCTCTCTCTCTCTCTCTCTCTCTCTCTCTCTCTCTCTTTTCAAAAAATAGGAAAAGTAGAATGTAGCTACGAGGTGCCGTTGTCAAGGCTTATCCCAAAATACCTTCACCTTCACCAATAGGGCGGAGGTTGGCCGATCTCTGTTGCTGCAGGGTCTCTGGTTCGTGTTGTTGTTGTTATTCCTCATGTGTTATGACGGGACTGATAAGTGCACTTGTCTACTAATTAGGCGTGCAGGTGTGTGTGTGTATGTTTATCATTAATTATCTTTTTTATAATTATACAACCTGGCTCGAGTCGCCCCCCCCCCCCCCCACCCCCCAGCTATGGGGTATGTGCCTGTGTATATACATACATACATACATACATACATACATACATACATACATACATAAATAAACTTAGAAAAGTAGACATAATGAAAATAAACACCATGTGAGGAGGAGCACTTTATTGACAACGTTTTGCATATGGCTTCATCAGGCCTATGACATATATTTATGAGGGAGACAAAAAGCAAAGCTGCCTGAAACAAGCGTCTCCCCCAAAGTTGAAAGAATGACAGAGTCCAATTAAGGGCGGTTGGTTGTCATCTTCAAAAACAAATTTAATATTGATGTATTGGAGAGAAGTGTGGTGTGTTTGTGTAGTGTGGTGAAAGGAATAGGAGGGTAAGGTGTTTATGAGAGCTAGCTGGATTACTCTCTGTAGGTGAGACACAAACAGAAACAGTGAAGGAGGCCAAACAAATGAAACAGGATTTCCAGCAACTCCTTATAATATGTGTGTCCTTGTATGTGTCTGTGTGCTTGTATTATTATGTTCTCTCCACCAACCAACTTGTATGTGAGTGTTCCTGTATGCGTGTGTGATTATGTGCGTGAATGTATGTGTGTCTGTATATATATAGATATATATGTTTGTATGTACTATATATGGGTGCTTATATATGTATGTGTGTGTGTGCTTATATATACAGTATGTGTATTTCTATGTGTGGGTGGGTGTGCATGTATGTATGGATGTGTGCTTGTATGTACGTGTGTGATTATGTTTTGGTGTGCTAGTTTGCATGTGTTCGTTTGTGTGCGTATATATATATATATATATATATATATATATATATATATATATATATATATATATATATATATATATACGGTGTATATATATACAGTATATATATATATATTTTTTTTTTTTTTTTTATTGGATGACAAATATAAATCTTAGCCCTGTCAGCTATATATATATATATATATATATATATATATATATAAAGTATATATATATATATATAAATAATATATATATATATATATATATATATATATATATATATAAAGTATATATAATATATATACTGTATATACATTAGCCTATACATAGGCCTATATCTATATATATATATATATATATATATATATATATAATTACAGTATATATACAGTATATACTGTATAATATATGCCTATATATATATATATATATATATATATGCCTATATATATATATATATATATATATATATATATATATATATATATATATGCCTATATATATATATCAGTGGTCTTCATTGCGCGGCTCGCAATGACCTGGCTCTTTCCTGTGTTTTCCTTCCACCCACTTGTTACAATGGAGCAGCCACGTATGAGTCGTAAGTGATAATATGTTATGTTCAAATAGTATAGTTAGCCATACAATATTGACCACGGGCTAGTTTTCTTTTAATAATCTTTATTAAAGAAAACGATGGATTTAAATGGGTAACTACTATATTTTATTATAAATCGAGATACACTATCAGTACTTTCCGTTGTTATCTATTTATGGATATTGTTCAAATTTATACCACAAATACACTTTGATGCGCTGAATCGAATGGCGCAAACAGAATTGAAATCGGATCATTAGTTTAGGATTTATAATTTGACTCGGCCTCCCAGAAGGGCCCAAATGACCAGTGTTTAGACTTTAAAAGTCCTCTGTAGCCCAAACTATAAGTCCTAGGGAATTCTACTTGGTGCCATTCGATTTTTCTCGACGACCAGCTTCTATATATGGTCGTAGATTGTATTTTCGACTACCCATTCGCCCAGAATCGAAAATATATTGTTCCAAAATCCCTGGCCAAGGAAATGTTTTGCACTTGGCGGGCGACTTTTGAATTTCGAGTTTTCATGGGTATATATGGATTCGTCTCGTCGTTGCGATTCCAACGGTATATAAATGTTTGAATTTAGACCATTTTGTAGGCCCAATAGGCCTAATTTTGATTTTGATTTAGAACATTTCTAAATCACTCATAGACGAGTTATCTATTTATGGATTTTGTTCAAATTTTAACCATAAGTTCACTTTGACACGCTGAATCGAATGGCGCCAACATAATTGAAATCGGACGATTAGTTTAGGATTTCGTATTTGACTTGGCCTCCCAGAAGGGCCCAAATGACCAGTTGTTGGACATTAAAAGTCCTCTGTAGCCTAAACTATAAGTCCTAGGGAATTCTACTTGGTGCCATTCGATTTTTCTCGACGAGCAGCTTCTATACATGATCGTATATTGCATTTTCAACCAGCCATTCGCCCAGAATAGAAAATATTTGTTTCCAAAATTAAAGCCCATGAAAAATGTTGCACTTGACGGGTGAGTTTCGATTTTCGAGTTTTCATGGGTATATCTGGATTCATCATGTCGTTGCGATTCCAACGGTATATGGATTTTTTAATTTTGACCAATTTTTAGGCCCAATAGGCCTATTTTAAAGTGTTAAAACCACTGTCCCCTACATGGTGGCTGTCTAAGTCCGAGAAGAAGCTGTTGGAGTGGCTTTGTTGTGTGTGTTATTATTTAGAGAAGAATATATAATTAAAGCTCTTTCCTGTGTTTTTCTTCCATCCAATCTACCCACTTGTTATAATGGAGCAGCCACGTAAGTCAGTGGTCTTCATTGCGCGGCTCGCGAGCCAGTGGCGGCTCGCAATGACCTGATTGGCGGCTCGCAAGCGAGGAGAGAGAGAGAGAGAGAGTACATTTCTATTAGTACAGTAAAGTCAAGAATTTCAATATATTTTATTTTTACTTAAGAATGTCAATATAATCATTGTTACTAGTCTTGTTCTATAAATCTGTGGCTATGGAAACCCATAAAAATATGTAATTTAGTTCCTATACAGTATATATTTTGTTCTACTTATCCTTGTGGCTTATTTGCCTTATGGCTTATGCAGCTCTCGCTCTGAATATGTCTTGAACTTTTGGCTCTCTTGAAAAAATTAGTGAATAACACTGCAGTATATGGTACGATTTTAGTTTCTGAACACCTATTTGACAGGTCCCACCAAGGATTTAATACATATTTATTTATTTTTTCGATTTCCACGCATCCAACACAAAGCTACACCTTTTTCTGGTCCGGTAATAGTATTGAAAACGATATAATAACTTTTTAAATGTGGTTTTCGACGAGAATAAAACAGCGCGTTTGTGCCGAAAATCGGCGGGAATCCGTCGTCGCTTCGGATCGTCGGTTTGTTTACCCAGGACGCTCGAGCCTCGATTACCGTAGATTACCGTAGATTACCGTAGATGTAGTACCGGAAGAGGCCCGCTAGGCCTGTGGCTCCGAATCATGCTCTTCATCACTCAACTGATTGTGGCGACTGTGGCGGGTAGCGGATATTGGCTCTCTATAGTTAAACCTGCGCTCCTGGTTCTTCCAATACTTATCGAGACTTTTTCAAAACTTTCAACAGTAGATGCTTCAATTACCCACTCAGGATGATCATTCCAGTTGTTAACCACACGATTTGAGAATGAGTATTTTCTGATGTCCAATCGGGCCCTCGTTTTAAACAGTTTACAGCTATTCCCTCTGGTGTAGTCGTCCGCTCTCCTGCTAAAGATGTTCTCAGTACAGTCCGGGTCGTGGATATTCTTGATGATCTTGAAGGTTTCAATCATATCACCACGCGATCTCCGATAGAATAATGTAGGAAGGTTCAAGTTCTTCAATCTGTCTTCGTATTCCATGGCCTTCAGTTCTGGTATCATCTTAGTTCCCCGTCTTTGGACATTTTTAATAGCCTCAATATCCTTTATTAAGTGTGGCACCACACCTGATTAGCGTATTCCAGGTGAGGTCTTACAATAGCTGTGTAGATCCCTTTGAAAATATCTGCGTCCATGTGGGTAAAGGTCCGACGGATCATGCCCAGTGGTTTGTTTGCCATGTTGATTTTGTTTGATAAATGCTCAGAAAACGAAAGTTTGCTGTCAATAACTACTCCAATGTCCTTCTCAGCTGTTGATTTCTGAATTTCAAACTTTAGGCTGTAACTCATCTGTTCGTCGGCCTCCAACCTTCCAATCCTCATGTGTTTTGACTTGTCCGGGTGAAAGTGCAGTATCCATTTATCGGTCCAACGATCCATTGCCCTAAGGTCCGCTTGCAATTTCTGGCAGTCTTCTTCCTTATCAATTCTATTAAATACCTTAGTGTCGTCAGCATACAAATACAGTTGACTACCATGTGTTATTTCCTCAGGTAAGTCATTAATAAAGAGAACAAACAATAGTGGACCAATAACGGATCCCTGCGGAACTCCACTGGTGATCTCACTAAAACTTGATGCCACTCCATTCACAAGTACTCTCTGTCTTCTTCTGGTAAGAAAGTCTTTGATCCACTCAAGATACTTTCCTTCAATCCGGTAACTCGCCACCTTTTCTAACAGGCGTCTGTGTGGTACACGGTCGAAGGCCTTGGCGAAATCACAATATACTGTACTGCATCAACAGGCTTGCCATTGTCAAGAGCATCCGTCCATTCATCGAGCACTTTAATTAACTGAAGAACAGTTGTCTGCCAGGCAAAAAAACAAACTGTTTTATACTGAACAGGTGATGTTGTTTCATGTGCTGGGTGATTTCTGTTCGCAGCAATGTTTCCATGATTTTACTCACTACGCTTGTAAGGCTGATCGGTCAGCTGCAGTTACTTGCCCCCTGCTGGCAACATATACGACGATTATTATAGTTCACGGGGGGGGGGGGCACAGCCCCCTCAACCCGTCCTGTATCCCACGGCCTATAACGCAAGTTTTTATCAAAAAATGTACCCAACTGGTTAGCTTAGTCATTTTTAGTCGACCGCCAAGGCGCCGGGAAGTCACTCCGAGCGTAAAGTAAACAAAGCGACGCTACTTCCACGAACGCAACAGAGTTGTCTTTATATTTCGTCTAATATTATCATTATTAAAGTGTCCCCATTGCTTTTTTAGTGTTTCGTACACCAGAAAAGGGTGTAGCTTGGTGTTGGATGCGTGGAAACCGAAAAAAAATATGTATTAAATCGTTGGCGGTACCTATCAAATAGAAACTGTCCAGAAACTAAAATCGTACCCAATATATATATTATTATTTTTTATTTTACCCTCGTAATAGAAGCTTAGTATATGAGTATTAGGCCTAATGATTTAGTCTCCCATCAAAGTTCATTTTCTATAATATTAGTTCTCAGGAAACTTACTTTAAATGGGTAACTTCAAAATATTGAGCCAGATAGTGAGCTAAAACATGCCATTATACAGTATTTAACTTTCGGTTCAGAATTAGTAAGAGCAATATTATTTGTTATATTAGGATACCAATCTTGACACACATTATAATTGTATATGGTAAATAGAATAGCTAATACGACCCACCCTCCACGCACATTTTATTTTGAAATTGGCGCCCTAATTTTGAAAAATATATATATTCAAGAAACATACTATAGTAGGCTGTTATATACAGTAAATCATCATACATCCATCTGAAAATGTTACTACTTGACTTGCCATTGGATAAATAATATACAATAGCATTTGTTCACATGTTAGTGAACCCGTAAATAAAATGCAAATGGGCCTAATTCATGCGTCTTCGACACTTCTAACAATTCGGTCAATTTGATCGCTCAAAATATGAAACTGATCTGTATAAATTGATTATATTAAATATATTTATTGTCTAATTCAATGGTAAATATATCCTAACTATTCTAAATTGCAGACTAAATACTATTAAACTTAAAATACACCAAACTTATGTCAAAATTAGGCCTAGGCCTTCAGCCGAATCTTCATGTTGTCGTCATGCTCGTGCGAGGCTTATGCAAAATTAGTTTTCAACATGTGTGGCGGAATTTGATTGCTTCCAGAAGAATACCAACATTACCATCTTCAACATGTCAACCAGTACATCAACGAGTCCAATATATCCATGGCAGTGGTGTTTTGAGGAAAAAGGAAGACATCAACAGGCCTAAACATGAATTGGTATGAGAAGCCTTGGGCGGTGGGATTTTTTTTATTCTAGGCCTAGGCCTATTTATTTATTTATTTATGGTACGATTTTAGATAAAATTCAAGACAGCTAGAGCTGCCTTATTTACCAAGTTTTCTGTATAGCCTAGCCTAGCCTACCTGTATAGGCTAGGCCTTGCCTATTTTACAAGGAATAGGCTAGGCTATAGTGGGAAAAACTCCATTTATTGGTCACCAATTTTCCCATGGATTTTTTTATTTTTCCCTGTTAGTTTTCATCAATATATAGTGTTTAGAAATAATTAGAACCCTCGGCGAAACCGTTTTCCCCATTATACAACGATCTTAAGACACGCCGCCCGATAGTGGGGAGGGCTATGAAGTACAGGGAAAATGAGGGGTTAAATGCGTAAAACGGCGATACAAACGTATTCAAGCAAAACTTGGCTCGGGTTTGAAGGTATTACAAAGGCCTAAAACCCAATATTTCGAAAACCCGAGCCAAGTTTTGGCCAAAGCTGGCTCGGATTTTGCGAGTTTTTAGACAACAAAATGACAGTAACCTCATTTAGAAATTTGGCTCAGGTTTCCCGAAATTGCAAACCCATAAAACCCGAATTTTGGAAAACCCGAGCCAGCTTTTGGCCAAAGCTGGCTCGGATTTTGCGAGTTTGTAGACAAACAAATGACAGTAACCTCATTTAGAAATTTGGCTCAGGTTTCCCGAAATTGCAAAGCCATAAAACCCGAATTTTGGAAAACCCGAGCCAAGTTTTGGGAAAAGTTGGCTCTGATTTTGCGAGTTTTAAGAGTAAACAAATTACACTAACCTAATTTCGATTTTAGGCTCATGTTAAGCTATCATAGTGTTTACAAGCCTATACCCCTTTGAAAGGACATTAGCCTAACCTAACAACCTTACCTAACCTATCCTAGTATTATGGGTGGGGGCTGCCGCCCCCACACCCCCGCTATTTGCATCTTTGACAGATTGTTTGTGTATTTGTCTGTGAAAAGGGGGTAATTGTTTAGTGTATGGCCTGCTAAAGAAAATGGATTTTTGAGCACAGACTAAACCAAATGTTCACTACTGTATTTACATAGCTGGTCATTAACCTAACCTAACCTAACCTAACCTGGGCATCCTGGGGGCTGCTGCCCCCAGACCCCCGTTGGTCTTGGGATGAAAAGTGATAAAAAACTCGTATCTCTTACCTCATTATTCAAAGTTTTGTATTTGGTTTAATATACACTTCCCAGGTCATTTGAACAGTTCTATTGCTTCTATATATCATATAATACACCATAGAATACGTTTTTAATAACTAGAAAAAAGAGGACTTCGATTAAACAATTACGGAAATACCTTAAAACACGAGCCAAGTTTTGCTTAAATAATTTTGTTTTCGCCGTTTTTAAACCCGCGAAAGTATGAAAGCCTAATTGCATACCTTATTGAGATGTGGAGGGAGTAGGTGGGGAAGAGATGCGTCCACGTTTTCGACGAGGAGTTACGACGAGTAGTGGTTTTATTTAAAAACCAATAATGACCGCATCGCCACTGGTCTGCCGGTTCATAATAGTAACATTCGTTTGAGCAGAGTTTGCAGGAAACAGAGGTAGGCAAACAACCATGGTCAGTAAAAACCTTAAGGGCTGCACTATTGTTCCTTGTAGTGTCAATAATCACTGAATGTGGGAGGGGTGAACAACCATTACAAGCGGCGTCCATGACTAAAGTGAGGAGAGACTTAAATGAAGGTGTGTATCTGTGATTGGTTCAGTGCAATGACGTAATCAAGGTCAATAAACTCACCTGATAGGTTGCTGGTTGTATGCGTGACGGAATCTATGAGTTTAATGACGTGGTCAGAAAAAAACCCCAATAAGAATCCAGAAGTGTTTCGTGACGTATTGCGCAGGAGTTAGGAAATGAAACTCAGTATTTCCAATGAGGATTGGCAGATGGCGTGATAGTATTACAAAAGTTGAAGGGTAGAGCTCTCCAGTTCACGAAAAAATGGCGTCGCTGAAAGCCGCGCCGTCTATAAGAGAGCTTTGACAACCGTTTTACGGTAGGTAGACATGTTGTTACCGTTTTTTTTAATAGGTTTTGCCGAGGGTTGAAACTAATTTTAATATGATGCTTAGAGCATATAGATTCCATATCTGTCTTCAAACATGTCAAAATAATTGGTGACCAATAAATGGAGTTATACTCTATAGTGTTTTATTGTTGTTTTTCATGGTTGGAGTGGAGGATTTGCATTAACTTACCCATTATTCATTAATCTGAAGATACGACGTCAAATGGCGCCATTTATTGGGTGAATCTCACTTTTACAGTAAGTAAGGGAAATTGTGGGGTAAATTGGATACAGGATAGGTTGCGGGGGCATTGCCACCCCTCACCCCCTTTGATTTATTGTCATCCTCATATATGTAGCCTAGATCAGTAAGGGGGCAAAAACAGCTTGCGGCCCACGTAAGAGTCGTAAGTGATAATATGTTATGTTCAAATAGTATAGTTAGCCATACAATATTGACCACGGGCTAGTTTTCTTTTAATAATCTTTATTAAAGAAAACGATGGATTTAAATGGGTAACTACTATATTTTATTATAAATCGAGATACACTATCAGTACTTTCCGTTGTTATCTATTTATGGATATTGTTCAAATTTATACCACAAATACACTTTGATACGCTGAATCGAATGGCGCAAACAGAATTGAAATCGGATCATTAGTTTAGGATTTATAATTTGACTCGGCCTCCCAGAAGGGCCCAAATGACCAGTGTTTAGACTTTAAAAGTCCTCTGTAGCCCAAACTATAAGTCCTAGGGAATTCTACTTGGTGCCATTCGATTTTTCTCGACGACCAGCTTCTATATATGGTCGTAGATTGTATTTTCGACTACCCATTCGCCCAGAATCGAAAATATATTGTTCCAAAATCCCTGGCCAAGGAAATGTTTTGCACTTGGCGGGCGACTTTTGAATTTCGAGTTTTCATGGGTATATATGGATTCGTCTCGTCGTTGCGATTCCAACGGTATATAAATGTTTGAATTTAGACCATTTTGTAGGCCCAATAGGCCTAATTTTGATTTTGATTTAGAACATTTCTAAATCACTCATAGACGAGTTATCTATTTATGGATTTTGTTCAAATTTTAACCATAAGTTCACTTTGACACGCTGAATCGAATGGCGCCAACATAATTGAAATCGGACGATTAGTTTAGGATTTCGTATTTGACTTGGCCTCCCAGAAGGGCCCAAATGACCAGTTGTTGGACATTAAAAGTCCTCTGTAGCCTAAACTATAAGTCCTAGGGAATTCTACTTGGTGCCATTCGATTTTTCTCGACGAGCAGCTTCTATACATGATCGTATATTGCATTTTCAACCAGCCATTCGCCCAGAATAGAAAATATTTGTTTCCAAAATTAAAGCCCATGAAAAATGTTGCACTTGACGGGTGAGTTTCGATTTTCGAGTTTTCATGGGTATATCTGGATTCATCATGTCGTTGCGATTCCAACGGTATATGGATTTTTTAATTTTGACCAATTTTTAGGCCCAATAGGCCTATTTTAAAGTGTTAAAACCACTGTCCCCTACATGGTGGCTGTCTAAGTCCGAGAAGAAGCTGTTGGAGTGGCTTTGTTGTGTGTGTTATTATTTAGAGAAGAATATATAATTAAAGCTCTTTCCTGTGTTTTTCTTCCATCCAATCTACCCACTTGTTATAATGGAGTAGCCACGTAAGTCAGTGGTCTTCATTGCGCGGCTCGCGAGCCAGTGGCGGCTCGCAATGACCTGATTGGCGGCTCGCAAGCGAGGAGAGAGAGAGAGAGAGAGAGTACATTTCTATTAGTACAGTAAAGTCAAGAATTTCAATATATTTTATTTTTACTTAAGAATGTCAATATAATCATTGTTACTAGTCTTGTTCTATAAATCTGTGGCTATGGAAACCCATAAAAATATGTAATTTAGTTCCTATACAGTATATATTTTGTTCTACTTATCCTTGTGGCTTATTTGCCTTATGGCTTATGCAGCTCTCGCTCTGAATATGTCTTGAACTTTTGGCTCTCTTGAAAAAATTAGTGAATAACACTGCAGTATATGGTACGATTTTAGTTTCTGAACACCTATTTGACAGGTCCCACCAAGGATTTAATACATATTTATTTATTTTTTTCGATTTCCACGCATCCAACACAAAGCTACACCTTTTTCTGGTCCGGTAATAGTATTGAAAACGATATAATAACTTTTTAAATGTGGTTTTCGACGAGAATAAAACAGCGCGTTTGTGCCGAAAATCGGCGGGAATCCGTCGTCGCTTCGGATCGTCGGTTTGTTTACCCAGGACGCTCGAGCCTCGATTACCGTAGATTACCGTAGATTACCGTAGATGTAGTACCGGAAGAGGCCCGCTAGGCCTGTGGCTCCGAATCATGCTCTTCATCACTCAACTGATTGTGGCGACTGTGGCGGGTAGCGGATATTGGCTCTCTATAGTTAAACCTGCGCTCCTGGTTCTTCCAATACTTATCGAGACTTTTTCAAAACTTTCAACAGTAGATGCTTCAATTACCCACTCAGGATGATCATTCCAGTTGTTAACCACACGATTTGAGAATGAGTATTTTCTGATGTCCAATCGGGCCCTCGTTTTAAACAGTTTACAGCTATTCCCTCTGGTGTAGTCGTCCGCTCTCCTGCTAAAGATGTTCTCAGTACAGTCCGGGTCGTGGATATTCTTGATGATCTTGAAGGTTTCAATCATATCACCACGCGATCTCCGATAGAATAATGTAGGAAGGTTCAAGTTCTTCAATCTGTCTTCGTATTCCATGGCCTTCAGTTCTGGTATCATCTTAGTTCCCCGTCTTTGGACATTTTTAATAGCCTCAATATCCTTTATTAAGTGTGGGCACCACACCTGATTAGCGTATTCCAGGTGAGGTCTTACAATAGCTGTGTAGATCCCTTTGAAAATATCTGCGTCCATGTGGGTAAAGGTCCGACGGATCATGCCCAGTGGTTTGTTTGCCATGTTGATTTTGTTTGATAAATGCTCAGAAAACGAAAGTTTGCTGTCAATAACTACTCCAATGTCCTTCTCAGCTGTTGATTTCTGAATTTCAAACTTTAGGCTGTAACTCATCTGTTCGTCGGCCTCCAACCTTCCAATCCTCATGTGTTTTGACTTGTCCGGGTGAAAGTGCAGTATCCATTTATCGGTCCAACGATCCATTGCCCTAAGGTCCGCTTGCAATTTCTGGCAGTCTTCTTCCTTATCAATTCTATTAAATACCTTAGTGTCGTCAGCATACAAATACAGTTGACTACCATGTGTTATTTCCTCAGGTAAGTCATTAATAAAGAGAACAAACAATAGTGGACCAATAACGGATCCCTGCGGAACTCCACTGGTGATCTCACTAAAACTTGATGCCACTCCATTCACAAGTACTCTCTGTCTTCTTCTGGTAAGAAAGTCTTTGATCCACTCAAGATACTTTCCTTCAATCCGGTAACTCGCCACCTTTTCTAACAGGCGTCTGTGTGGTACACGGTCGAAGGCCTTGGCGAAATCACAATATACTGTACTGCATCAACAGGCTTGCCATTGTCAAGAGCATCCGTCCATTCATCGAGCACTTTAATTAACTGAAGAACAGTTGTCTGCCAGGCAAAAAAACAAACTGTTTTATACTGAACAGGTGATGTTGTTTCATGTGCTGGGTGATTTCTGTTCGCAGCAATGTTTCCATGATTTTACTCACTACGCTTGTAAGGCTGATCGGTCAGCTGCAGTTACTTGCCCCCTGCTGGCAACATATACGACGATTATTATAGTTCACGGGGGGGGGGGGCACAGCCCCCTCAACCCGTCCTGTATCCCACGGCCTATAACGCAAGTTTTTATCAAAAAATGTACCCAACTGGTTAGCTTAGTCATTTTAGTCGACCGCCAAGGCGCCGGGAAGTCACTCCGAGCGTAAAGTAAACAAAGCGACGCTACTTCCACGAACGCAACAGAGTTGTCTTTATATTTCGTCTAATATTATCATTATTAAAGTGTCCCCATTGCTTTTTTAGTGTTTCGTACACCAGAAAAGGGTGTAGCTTGGTGTTGGATGCGTGGAAACCGAAAAAAAATATGTATTAAATCGTTGGCGGTACCTATCAAATAGAAACTGTCCAGAAACTAAAATCGTACCCAATATATATATTATTATTTTTTATTTTACCCTCGTAATAGAAGCTTAGTATATGAGTATTAGGCCTAATGATTTAGTCTCCCATCAAAATTCATTTTCTATAATATTAGTTCTCAGGAAACTTACTTTAAATGGGTAACTTCAAAATATTGAGCCAGATAGTGAGCTAAAACATGCCATTATACAGTATTTAACTTTCGGTTCAGAATTAGTAAGAGCAATATTATTTGTTATATTAGGATACCAATCTTGACACACATTATAATTGTATATGGTAAATAGAATAGCTAATACGACCCACCCTCCACGCACATTTTATTTTGAAATTGGCGCCCTAATTTTGAAAAATATATATATTCAAGAAACATACTATAGTAGGCTGTTATATACAGTAAATCATCATACATCCATCTGAAAATGTTACTACTTGACTTGCCATTGGATAAATAATATACAATAGCATTTGTTCACATGTTAGTGAACCCGTAAATAAAATGCAAATGGGCCTAATTCATGCGTCTTCGACACTTCTAACAATTCGGTCAATTTGATCGCTCAAAATATGAAACTGATCTGTATAAATTGATTATATTAAATATATTTATTGTCTAATTCAATGGTAAATATATCCTAACTATTCTAAATTGCAGACTAAATACTATTAAACTTAAAATACACCAAACTTATGTCAAAATTAGGCCTAGGCCTTCAGCCGAATCTTCATGTTGTCGTCATGCTCGTGCGAGGCTTATGCAAAATTCGTTTTCAACATGTGTGGCGGAATTTGATTGCTTCCAGAAGAATACCAACATTACCATCTTCAACATGTCAACCAGTACATCAACGAGTCCAATATATCCATGGCAGTGGTGTTTTGAGGAAAAAGGAAGACATCAACAGGCCTAAACATGAATTGGTATGAGAAGCCTTGGGCGGTGGGATTTTTTTTATTCTAGGCCTAGGCCTATTTATTTATTTATTTATGGTACGATTTTAGATAAAATTCAAGACAGCTAGAGCTGCCTTATTTACCAAGTTTTCTGTATAGCCTAGCCTAGCCTACCTGTATAGGCTAGGCCTTGCCTATTTTACAAGGAATAGGCTAGGCTATAGTGTTTTATTGTTGTTTTTCATGGTTGGAGTGGAGGATTTGCATTAACTTACCCATTATTCATTAATCTGAAGATACGACGTCAAATGGCGCCATTTATTGGGTGAATCGCACTTTTACAGTAAGTAAGGGAAATTGTGGGGTAAATTGGATACAGGATAGGTTGCGGGGGCATTGCCACCCCTCACCCCCTTTGATTTATTGTCATCCTCATATATGTAGCCTAGATCAGTAAGGGGGCAAAAACAGCTTGCCGGCGAGTTGCCGGTATTTCGTTTTTGTGAGTAGGCTAACGCTCACGCCATTTATTGGGTGAATCGCACCCACCCCATCGTTCAAAACAAGAAGAAGAAGGAGAGTCAGGTCGAAAGATTCATTGTGCGCAATGCTATGTTTACGGTCGGGACATTATTTTGGTGTTATTTTTCGATGTAGGCCTAGGCTAATCGTGTTTTTTCAAGTTGATAACGAAATTCCTCCATGCGGACTACAGGCCTAGGCCTAATGAGAAAAATGTGGCGAGTCTGTAGGCAGGGTGTCAAACGAGAGCAGAGTCTATTATTCTTAGCCTAGTCTTGATTATTGTGTATGTAAAGGTAAAATTATGGTTTAGGCCTAGGCCTATAGTTCGAATTGTGTTTTTGGAAGTGATAACATGGCCAAAACAATGCGATTTCACGTTAATGTTCTTATATTTCTTCTCGCATTAGGCTAATTCAGGTTTTCACAAAAAAATGCTGCGGTTTGACACCCTGTCAGAGACTAGGTTCCTATTTTCCTTAATAAATTATTTCTAATAGGGCGGCGAAAGAGGTCTTGAATATTATCCGATTTTACTTACTGGACACCTATTTGACAGGTACCACCAACGATTTATTTAATACATATTTATTTTCGGTTTCCACGCATCCAACACCAAGCTTAACAAGCTACACCCTTTTCTGGTGTACGAAACACTAAAAGAACAATGGGGACACCTTAATATTAATAATATGAGACTAAATATAAAGAGAACTCTTGCGTTCGTGGAAGTAGCGTCGCTTTGTTTACTTTACGCTCGAAGTGACTTCCCGCCTTGGCGGTCGACTTAAACTGGCTAAGCTAACCAGTTGTTGGGTACATTTTCTGATAAAGACTTGCGTAACTTGCGTTATAGGCCGTGGGATACAGGACGGGTTGAGGGGGAGCTCTGCCCCCCCCCCCCCTCACCCCCCTGTGAATTGTAATAATCGTCATATAGGCCTATGTTGTCAGCAGGGGGCAAGTAACAGCTGGCCATGGGATAATTAGACCCTCTACCGTCACCATATATGACTATTATTATAATTCACTGGGGGGTGAGGGGGGGCCTCAACCCGTCCTGTATCTAATACCCCCAAGTATAAATACTAGAAGTTTAGGTAGAGGTATTTATAGGATTTAGGCCTGAATTTGTTTCCCCCACCCAAAACCCCTGATTCCCAAAGGGTCCCGTATTATTGTTGGGGAATATGGATTATTCATGTATATTTCCGCACCTTATAATGGTTACAAGAAGCATATGAATAAAAATAAATAAAAAATACAGGTAAATATACTCAGCAACAACAGAACGGTCTGGAGCAGTGGACCACTGGTTCCTATCTTCAGAAAATTCCTGTGTTTGGTATGCTTCCAGCCAGGGCCCCACTGGGGTAAATAAAATAGCTAAACAGTGGTGGAATTGCCATCCGGGTGAGGGACTGCTCTGGGTCTGCTCCTTCAGAAGTTCAGTGTTCATGGTCATAATCCACTTGGTGGAAATGGCACTGTGGAGTGGGTCAGTCGGGGCATGTCTGGGAGCCTGGGGGCAGTTTCTGCCATGGCCATCCCTTTTGGGGGCGCTTCCTCTGGAAGCGGGGCGTCAGATTTGATGATGATGATGGTAATATGATCTTTCCAAGAGATCAGAAGAAAAAGAGACACCGAGAATATTAAGAGAAGATGAAGGTTTAATTTGTATGGTGTTGAAGAGCAAGTCATAGTTTTCTGGAAGGTGGCAATGAGTAGACAGATGGAAAAATTGAGTTTTGGAAGTACAGTAGGGTCCCGCATAAAACGAGTCTCGATTAAAACGACCGACCTAAAATATTAATATTTAATTTTCGATCAGAACGAATGTGATCACATAAAACGAGTCCGCCGCCAAAGTGGGGCAAATCCGAGGAGTTTTCATATAGAGCGCCGAAATATCGTACAAAACTTACGAAATATCGTTCACTTTGTACGAAAATTTTCGCTTACAGTGAACATTGACGATATTGCGCCACCAAAATGCTGTGTTCACATAAAACGAAATCGCATAAAACGCCCTCGTTTATCGACCATAAACTCGTTTTATGTGAGACCCTACTGTACTTACGAAATGTAGCCTAGTAAAAACATAAAATACGGTATATGCGTGTCAATCCGGACTCAAGCATCACCTGTTCCTCAGCGTAAACACATGACCACAGGCATCAGGCGGACCGCTAGATATACCCAAGACTGCCCAAACATAACAGTCATTATCTTCTCACCATATGCTCCCCAAGACTGCACCACATAAAGGTATTCCTCTTCACACTCTCTAACACATCCATATCACAGCGCTTGCATACTTCCTCATTCATCTGTCTATCTCTCCATGTGTCTCCACACGCACTTCTTAAGTAACTAATTTCCCGTCCTCTCCATCTCCCTCTTGATTTGTCTCTCTCTCTCCCGTGCTTCACTCCCATACGTCAGTGTTGATTTATGCTTCACTCCCGTGCGTCAGTGTTGGGATTACTGTACTGGTACCAGACTATCGGCCTTATCATACAATGACTTCTTTATTTCCATGCTCATCTCCCTATTGCCTTGTCTCTGCTTTCAGCGATCCTACAAACCATCTCTATTGCACACCCTCTCGCAGTTCATCCTCTATCTATACAGTACAGTACTTGGATCTTTACTACTCACATTGACAATTACAGTACAGTACTTAAATGAGCTGACAGTCTCCATTACTGTACCTAACCATTCAACCTCACCTCACACTCTGTGATTGCATCTCTCTCAAAGACCAAAATTTTAATTATTACACATAGAGTCAGACCTTAAAGGTGGTGGGGCGTCCGAAATTAAAATTAATTTATAATGTATTTAAAGAGATGTTTAGATCTCCAGTAATCAACCTGACTACTCCTTTGTCAAAACTAATCTTCAATATTAGAGAACAAATCAAAAATAGATATTGAATTGCGACCCCTTGCAACTAGTACTCACGTGAGGATGTGACGTACGCCCAGGCAAACATTTGGGAAGTAAACATCAGCAAGTATAGCAAAAATGGTGAATAGGTGTGCTGTTTTCGGGTGTAGCAACATCCCTGGACCAAACATTGCCTATACGGACTGGGGTCTTGTCACGCCCAGTGCCAGGTCCGTTATATACGGACTCGCCGAAAAAAAATCGTAGCAGCGAAACGACTGCACCTATAGCTTTCATATTTCTACCACATGTACCTTACCCTTCTGGCGTCTTGCTACCACCACCCCAACCCCCTCCCCCAATCCACTCGCCGACCATGGGTCGCCGCATCAGGCCATCACAAAGGAAAAAAAGGAAAATATGTGGCGGCGAAACGACTGCACCAATTGGTTCCATATTTGTGTGACAAGTCCCCTACCCTTCTGTCTTCCCCCCACCACAACCCCAACTTCCTCCCACCACCCACTTCCAGCCTATCTGTAGATCATCACATAAAAAAATTAAAATCTGTGGTGGCGAAACTACCTCACCAATCGGCTCCATATTTGTAACACGAGTCAATTACCCTTCTACCTTCCCCCCACCATCCCCCAAACCACCCTCCCACCCATACGTGCTTGCCAATTTCAGGAGTCAGGAGAGTGGATAATATGGGCTAACTTAAGCCTAGCCCAAATTATACAGTCAGTGTCGATGGATATAGGCCTAACCTAGGCTAAAGAAATTTATTGGCTGAAATTCAACTACTAGCAACTAGGCTAAAAAAAAAAAAAAAAAAAATAAGACGATCGCCGCGGTTTAAGTTCCCGTCTATTTTTACGGCGATTTTTTCTGTTATTTGCACCCTGTTGGCAATGTATATGATGATGACAATAAGTCATGGAGGCGTGAGGGGCGGGCTTTCATTATTGTATCCAAATGCAGTCAAAATAGACGGGGACATGATCGCTAGCGTCCGCCGTGGCTCCGAGTAGTGTAAACAAGGCGGGCGGTAATCACAGCTGCTTCTCCCTCCTCTCCTGCTGCTGGATCTCGTCCTACAGGTTCATACATATAAGCCTGGACACCACCAATATTCATCACTTGAGGTTCTTTGCCATAATCACGGTTATCACCCTCAGTATTGGCAAACGAATCGGAACTACTGTCACTATCCTCCATTTCCACCTGTCAGAAGAGCTTGTGTTCCTGGGCATACGTCAACAGAGCGCTTAAACTCCGAATCCAGAAAAGTATCACCCATATCCTATTTTGGCCATTATATAAATAATTAAGCCATTGTAGCAGAAAATATTGCACCAAAAGCTATAGTGCACACTGCCGGTAATGATTGTGGAGGAAAATAATAGCATGCACACCCACCTTTAAGGTTCACGCAACTTCACGATTCAGTTTTTTCATACACAGCTCCAAACATATTTTCCAAACCCTGCAACTACCTACATTATCTATTTTTTATTAATTTCACCACACCACCAAACACCTCCAATGAAATTAATGAAAGCATATATGTAATCCACCGGGATTCGAACCTGGGTTATCACACACAGATTTTTAGACACCTTAACCATTACACCACCAAGACGGTCGACTATATTATAGATTTGATGGGAGTGGTTCAGGAGTCTGTATTGTATTTTTGTATTAAACCAGTAGGAGAATTAACTTGAAATTACTGTTTCTGTAATTCTATCACTTCAGATGATAATTTAATCATAGGGTAGCACAATTTTAACTTGTATGTGATACTTCATGATAATAACTAAGACAAAGGACTTAGATTTGGGACTGGGTATGAAAAATCTCATTTGCCAGCCGGAGTTATTTATTATTAAATTATTATTATTATTATTATTATTTTTATTTTATTTCATTTATTTTATTTTTATTATTTTTTTATTTTTTTTCCCCTGACAGTATGACATGATGGTGCTGGGTATTGAGACCAGTTGTGACGAGACTGGTGCGGCGGTGGTGGACGGCACCGGACAGGTCCTAGGGGAATCTATAGCATCACAACACGAGTTACATCTCAGGTAATAATAATAATACAGAGTACCGGTAATGATAATATTCTAGCCTCAACGCAGCATATAGCTCAGGTACGGTACTGTAACAATAATAATAATGTAGGTTTTTTATGGTTATATTCTGTTAATTGGATATAATACTCTAGCATTGCAACACAGCATGCAAAGTATACAAAGGTGTGTAGTACCTATAGCCTATTCACTGTAAGTAGGCGAGAAATCATGACTTCTATCCTCTGTAACTCAAAAAGGGCTAGAGCAAATTGGTTGTACATTTCCACATCTATTCCTTGAATGACTTCCCAAATTGTAGAAATATTAGCTCGATTACTCTAATATTTTTTGAGTTACAGAGGTTAGGTCATGATTTCTCGCCTACTTACAGCGAATAGACTAGCCCTTGAGACTATGTGACTACAGTACAGGTATAGTGCATTGTTGTACAGTATGTGCGATTAGTTTGCTTGGGAACCAGATTAACTTGCTCATGTAGTGATGTACACCCTATGTGGTGGATTGTGTTCTTTTATATCAAGTTTTATTTTATTAAGCGTTATTTTGGGTAGAATGTAGAATTCGGGCGTACCGCCAGCCTTATTTACACGGAGCGGAGCGGCGGCGGACGCTTGCCATCATGTTCCCGTCTATTTTTACTGCCTTTGGATACAATAATATGTCCCCCCCCCATGACATATTGTCATCATATATATTGCCAGCAGAGGGCAAATAACCGAAAAGAAAATGCCGTCAAAATATACGCAAACTTAACCACAGCGATCGACAAATGTAAACATGACGTCAGCGGCGGACGCTTGCAAAAATGTTCCCGTCTATTTTGAATGCCATTGGATACAATAATATGTTGAGCACCCTCACCCCCCCCCCCCCCCATAACATATTGTCATCATCATATATATTGCCAGCAGGGGGCAAATAACCGAAAAAATCCCCGTCAAAATACAGTAGACGCGAAGTTAACTGCGGCGATCGCCCTATGTAAACATGACGACCGTACACCCGGAAACTACATCCATCCCATTATTTCCACATAGCGATTTTGATTAGTTTCTTTGCGTTTATCTTGTGTCGTCCCAGTTTTGGTTTGTTTATTTTACAAACTGTTTTAAATTATAATCCAACTGCAAGGTGTCAAAAGAAAGCAGAGTCCCATTATTTTTAGTCTTTTTTTTCTTGTATAGATAAATTTAAAAGTATGGTTTATGGTTCAAATTATGTTTATGGAAATGATGAAATGGCTAAAATAATGCTATTTCCAGTTAATTGTCTTGTATTCCTTCTCACATTCATGCAAGTCGTCAAACAAAATTGCTCTGGTTTGACACCCTGTTTAATCCAAGTGTACAGTCGCACTAATAAGTCATGTCCCAGTTGTCATTAAGTTTGGCTTGCTCTGTACTGTATTAATGTCTGTCAGATGTTGAATAGGGTGCTTATGCGTAGGAACATGTTTTTATATCTCATTCGATATGAAGAAATGAAGCTTAGATATTGTTGATGCCAATTATTAATCAAAACATAATTGGTGGCGAGACATGACTTATTACTTATTAGCACGACTGTACAGTGGCTCTAATAAGTAATGTCCCAGATGTCATTACGTCTGGCTTGCTCTGTGCTTTATTAAGGGTAGGTCAAAGAATGTTCGGCGAAATATTTGCATTTTTTGCATTACTGTATATTGTTATCTTATATTTTATGTCCTTTGATCAAGGACAAACAATAATCACCATAATTATTGTGATTTTTTTTAATTGCCCCCCCCCCCCCCCCCCTCCCTGATAGTCCTATAATGATGCATAATTACGGGGATATACATATATGATCAAAACATCGAAGAGTATTTCCCCAATTTCGCCATAAAAGAATTTAGGGAAATATTTCTGTGTGAGGAATTGAAAAATTAAATTTTAAAACTATTTCTGAAATGTTTTTAGGACATTTATCATTATAAATACCACAAAATAGCTTTGATGTATTGGAAATACTGTACATGCTTTAGGAATGCTCCATAAAAGTTTGATGGGGTTACAAAATATTTGTATTTTTGGCGAATTTTTTAAAATAATGGGCTAAAAATTATGAAAAAAAAAAATAAATAAATAAAGTGACCAAACTCGGTGAATATGTTTAAAATAGGCTACATATACAGTAAAACTACATTATAAACCAAAAAAAAACAAAAAATTGGGCCAAAAACCTGGAAATCGGACCCCCATCCTTTAGCCTACCCTTAATGTCTGTCAGATGTTGAATAAGGTGGATAAGTGTAGGAACCTGTTTGTATATCTCACTCGATATGAAGAAATGAAGCTTAGATATTGCAGTTACCAATTATTGATCAAAACATACTTGGTGCCGAGACATGACTTATTAGCGCGACTGTACAGTGGTGCTAATAAGTCATATCCCAGCTGTCATTACGCCTGGCTTGCTCTGTGCTTTATTAATGTCTGTCAGATTTTGAATAAGGTGGATACGAGTAGGAATGTGTTTGTATATCTCGCTCATAAAGAATAAATCATGTGTAAATAATGCTGATGCCAATTATTGATCAAAACATACTTGGTGCCGAGACATGACTTATTAGCGCGACTGTACATTACCCCTTTCTGACAGGCACGGTGGAATCAACCCGGTAGTGGCAAAACAACTCCACGCGTCCAACATAGCGTCGGTGGTAGAGAAGGCCATGGCATGCGCTGGCCTCACTCCAGAGAAACTATCTGCCGTCGCCGTTACTGTTAAGCCAGGTGATTCGATTGATGTCCGGTATTCGATTAATGAATATTAATCATGGTCGTGTGCTTTACCTTTAAGGGGAGATGGGTCGTTTTTCTGGTCCCTCTTCTTCATGCTTAGCCCCATCAGATTTGAGATTATAAGATGTTTGGCCCATTAGTTTGACGATTTTAACACCTTTCCCTCACCCCCATTTCATTGTCAATTTTAAGACCTTTCGTGCCATTTAGGTGTCGATTTTATCCTGGCGAGCGATAGCAAGCCTGTAGTTTCAAGAGGAACCGGCCTTCAGCCGGGACATTTTTCCACCGAAAAATTTACAAATTTATCTTGAATGGGGTCTTGGGTGTGTGTTTTTAAGCTTGATGAAGGTCTAGTGAGGAAACTAAAAAATAAATTAATATATAAATTAGTAGACAAAAAAAAATAGCCACTAGAATACCCTCATCCTCCCACTCATACCCTCATCCTCCCACTCATACCCTCATCCTCCCACTCATACCCTCATCCTCCCACTCATACCCTCATCCTCCCACTCATACCCTCATCCTCCCACTCATACCCTCATCCTCCCACTCATACCCTCATCCTCCCACTCATACCCTCAACTGTTTTGATGGTGTAATGGTTGGAGTGTGTAAGTTCTGTATAGTGTCCTGGGTTCCAATCCTGGGAGAAACACATGCTTTCATTAATTTAATTTGGGGTGGTTGTTGGGTGATAAGACCGATGGTGCATCAGGGCGGTTAAACCAGTTGCTTTTATCTAACATCGCGTCGGCATCAGCATGTGCCGACAGTAAAGCCGGTATCACACGAGCGGTTTTTCGCTCAACATTTATCCTCAACACTGGTCTGGCAGCTTATGAAGTTAACTTTTAAAATATTCCTGCCACCTAAATTAATCTATCGTCGTCTAGTTTCAGATACCAGTGCAAAATATTCCAGAAATTTTGCCAGAATTTTTTATAAAAGCTCTCGTGTGATACCGCCTTTAGGTTATATGGCCTCGTGTGCTGCTCTCAACACCCCGATATAATTACTTGAGGTGGTAAGATACTGCTGGAGAAGGGGGCCTCCAGATAAAAATTAACTGTCTTGATAGCGTAATGCATAAATGCGCGGAATTTCGGTGTGAGTATCCTAGGTTCGAGTCCTTGGAGTGCCACATGTATTCGTTGATTTCATTAATTGAGTTTAGAAGTAAAGTTGGTTGGTGAAAAAATATGAATTGATGTAGTGCAGTTTGAGATTCCCCTCTCTCAGGCTGTCAAAGCAGGGTAAATTTGTGCTAAGATTTGAATGAAAATGAGATGGAATACAAGACAATATACATAAAATAGCATTGTTTAGACCATTGTATCACTTTTAAACACACAAAAAGCATAAATATAACTGTATATTTAGTAATAATGATTAAAATTATGGGTATAGGTCTCTCGTTTGACACCCTGCCCTCTCTATTTCCACCACCAAGACTGCTGCCTGTGGGTGACCATGGTTCACACTATGATATATAGCCTACATGTCTGTCGTGTATGTGATTATAATCTAACCCTTTTATAATAAATTGTTGATATTTGTGTTGATTTTGAGCCGATCCTCATCATCCTCTTCTAACTTCTGTTCCTCAACTACTTTACTTTAGATGTACCGGTAGCCTTTTATCTTGAAAAACGGGGCTGTTCGGCCAGGCAGCCTAGGGAACGACAACATCAACAACCTTGAAAAATAACTATGCAAGTACAGTACAGTATTACATTTATAGCTAGGTTTGTATTATCATTAACAGAGTCAATAATTTGTTTTAATTAATGATAAGTAATTTAAATTCACGGTTATGTTTTAAAGATGTATTAAACTCGACAGGATTGGGCCTGGCACTGAGCGTGGGTGTGAACTATGCCAAGTCTCTGGCTCTGTCTGCCGGGGTACCACTCATCCCCATACACCACATGGAAGCTCATGCCATAACCGCCCGATTACAAGAGAAGGTATAGTAATAATTATTAAAATATTAAACTTGAAAACGAACTTTTACAGTATTATTAAGCAATTTTTTTCCCTTCACAGAGAATACATGAATTAGCATTTCCATTTCTACAGGTAGCTAATGTAATTTTTCAAGGTATTTCGTCCGTTAACAGCACTGCAAAGGCAAATAATTATATAAGAATAGAAGCGTCTCCCTCCTGATACCCTTCTTGACAACTAGGAAACTTTCTCTTCACAAAAGTTGTATACCTCTCATATGTGAAAAGTGTGATACAGATCTCCCTCACTATCCGATGCCCCGATTTTAGATATTATAGGTGTTTGGGTTTGGGTTTTGGCTGGTCTGAGAACGCATCCCCATTTACCTCATTAATTTTGGGGTTCGCTTTACAATTTTTCTATTTAAGATCGGGTTTTCAGGAACGTAACCCAATTATAAATCGAGGAAGACCTGTAGATAGTTACAGGATAATTTAGTATTGAATGTATTGGTAAGGTGATACATACAAGCAAGCTGCAGTAGCTTGGCAATATGGAGATGACTGGGTGAAACATATTACTGTACATCTTTGGAATTGGAATTAGGGGCAGCAATGGATAGGCTAAGCAACTCTGAAATAAAGTCCCAAGGAGTGAGCTGAGGTTTAAGAAATTCAACAGAGACACTACAATTACTTGCGCAGCATTTAGCACAGTTGATTAAGGATGACCTTTGGGGTGTCTTTCAAAATGTTGATTAAAATGTAAAACTTGCAAACTAAACAAACCAAAATTGGGACAAGGACAATATAAAGTCAAATTAAATTATCAAAATCGCTATGTGGAAACAAAGTGAAGAAGACTTAGAGAAGACCCTCACTACTTCATCTTTCACTTCACAGTACTGTACAGTACTGCTAAACTTTTCTGCATCAAACAAGTAAAGTAACAACAAAATGTGCATGGACAAGGCCAAGAGTATTGAGTTAGTGTGGGTTTATAGTCTCATTATTTTCAGCTGATGGTAGATTCCCATGGTTCAGCATGATTACTCAGCTATTATGCTAAGATTTTGTAGAAAAATATGTTGGTAATTATGAAAACCTGCAGATACATAGTAGTTTAATAAACTTCCATTGAGTATCGAGCAATCAGCTGCTAAGGGATTGATTTTTTCTGCCAGGTGGGGGGAAAATCTATAGTTATGGAATAGAGTATCATAATGTTGATAGTCCCATGTTTACAGGTAGACTTTCCATACCTGGTTCATGTCTGGGGGTGGCACGAGGGGTTGACAACTGGGTCTTACTGGAATAACGGTTGATGACGCTCACGGAGGGGGATTAGTTTTCGCAGAGGCTTTCTTAAATTTTACTGATGATACAGTATATATTATTATGTTTTTTACACCAACCAACTTCACATCTAAACTCAATTAATGAAATCAACAAATACATGTGGCACTCCGAGGACTCGAACCCAGGATACTCGCATCGAAATTCCGCGCACTATGCATTACGCTATCAAGACAGTTAAGAAATATGGACAAGCCTACGATTTATTATGCAGTTTCGAATCCTGTATATTAATTTGAGCATATATAAGAAACTGGTACTTTAGCAAGAAGCTAAGCATATTTTGAGTTAATGATAATCTATTAATTGTTCCATGTTTTCAGGTAGACTTTCCATACCTAGTTCTGCTGGTGTCTGGGGGTCACTGCCAAGTGGTGGTAGCGCGAGGTGTTGACGACTGGGCCTTACTGGCATCAACGGTTGATGATGCCCCGGGAGAGGCTCTTGATAAGGTAAGAGAGGTCAAGGCATTACTAAGTGATGCCCATAAGAGAGAGCGCTAAGATTGTTCAAAGTAGAGACCCTATACTTAGTCATTTTTTTGTTTTTATTTTTCTATGTGGAGGAGGGAGACGAAAGGCAAAACTGCCTGTGACGAGTGCCTCCCCCAGAGTTGAAAAGGTGACTGTGCCAAAATAAAGGAATGTTCAAGCCAAAATGTCTGGACACACAGTTTGGTGAGGAAAAGATGGATTCAGGGAGAGAGTTCCAGAGCTCAGCTGTTGAATTAAAATGTAAAACTTGCAAACTAAACAAACCAAAATTGGGACAAGGACAATATAAAGTCAAATTAAATTATCAAAATCGCTATGTGGAAACAACGCTTACTAAAATGAAAATTATTAAATAAAAGAACACAATCCACCACATAGGGTGTACATTACTACATGAGCAAGTTAATCTGTTTCCCAAGCAAACTAATCGCACATATAACAACGCACTATCGTCACGTTAAAGGAAGTAGTCAAGTTTGGGAAGTCCGGGACGTTCTGGCAAATTTTACTAAACTCTGCATGAATAAAGAAACTAAATGTTAAATGTCAAAATATTATTTAAAATCAAATTTGCAACATGACAAGACATTAACAATAGTACAAAATAAAAATATTGATAAGATATCTATACTATTACAAAATAATATATAAAATACAGTACAGCACTCACTAACGATAGTGCTATCGGGTAGGTACCTGTAAGCATAGCATGCCTCAAGTGACCCCTATCAATAACTACCCTACAAATAACCTACATTTATAGCACAAATAAACTAAGGAAATCGCAAAAGTAAGCAATTGATACTATCGACAATGAATACATATAATATAAAGACAAATAATTGCAAAATATGAAGTAACAACAGATTTAAACAAAGAGTACTCTTTTAACAAGAACAATAAATTTAAAAAATCATCAATATTAATATTAATAAAAGAAAAAGATAAACAATAAATACAGACAAAAAACAATAAATACAGACAAAAAGTAAGCAGAGGTTATACAAGAAACTTCAAGTTAAAAATGCTTGATTAAAATTATTGATGTCAAATTTTAGAATACAGTCACAATAATTGACCCTAAAAAGATTAAATTTATGGAACAATTTACTTGCCTCAAAAGAAGAATAGAAGAAAGATTGGGAGTATCGTTTCACTCTTGAGTTGGAGATTTGCACAGAGTAGGGGTGGGATTATAATGTAAAACTTGCAAAACAAACAAACCAAAACAGGAATGACAGAATATGAAGACAAAAGAACTTATCAAAATCACTATTGTATGTGGAAATAAAGATTTAGCAAAACAGATATTGGTCAACCTCTTCCATATTGGTACCACTGGTTTCTTTAGTCTCTCTGTACAGCTAATGGTAAGATTTTACGGTGTGACAGTTACAAGCCCCATCGATGTTTGTGTAGCCTACAGGTATGTTATATAATAGTCTTCAGTCCTATATATGTCCTTCCCTTCGCAAATGTATTATAAGGGAGATATAGGGTAAAACACAGAGTCTTGTCTGCATAATGACAAGTCCTGTGTTACGGGATTTCTGCTTTATAGATTTTTTTTTTCCCTCCTACCTTACAGTTGCGCGATCCAGTGCTGCTTTGGTAATTGCGTAAATTTTATTTTCCCTCCCCTATAACATTTTCAGAGTCCCCACTGCACAAAGCCACTGTCACTTTGTTTATGTTCTCTCTGCCGGATTACACTTTTCCCGCTATCCACGTATTACTTTTAGGTTAGGTTAGGTTAGGTTTCTTATTTAGATTCATGACAGGGGATCAGCTGGTAGGTATGGGATAAACTAGGGACACATACTAGCTGGTAGGTAAGGGTTATTTTTGTATCCAACGTTGTAGGTTAGGTTACTGTGTTTTTTTTACTTCAAAAAATCGCTAAACCCGAGCCAAGTTTTGGCAAATGTTGGCTCGGGTTTTCAAATTTTGGGGTTTAATGGACAAGAAAACTCGAGCCAACTTTCAAAATTCAGTTACTGTTTTTTTTTACTTTGAAAAATGCCCCCTATGTTTCCCCTTTTACCCCGCAATTTCCCTGATCTTCATAGCCCTCCCCACTAGTGGGGGCCGTGTTTTTAGATTGTTGGATAATAGGTAAATACTCATTTGCTGCAGTCCTTGGTATAAAATAACACTGTATATCAAAGAAAAAATGCAAAAAAAAAAAAAAAAAAAAACACATGCTAAAATTCGTGACTGTCACACCGTATCAATTTACCCAGCTAATATCTCCATACTCATGATAAACATTCAGTAATATTGGTACAGGATATAATGTTTAGTCTTTGAAATTCTACATACCGGGTAATTGAAAATAAAATATCGACCCCCTTCTTTGACCCATGCTGCAGCATTGGAGTATTGCTTAGTTCCTTTCAGTTTAGCATCCCTACACACAGATATATGGCCAATCAAACACACACACAGAACTAAAGGACCTACAATACCCTGAAAGACTAGAAAGACTAGGGCTTCCCACACTAGAGGAGATAAGAGTTTGAGGTGACCTGATAGCAATGTATAGATGCATGAGAAGCTTCAAGAGACTCGATAAGGAGGATTTTGTTAGGTTGGACGATGGAAGAACCAGAGGGCATATGTATAAAATTAGAAAGGAGAGGTGCAAGTCCAATGTGAAAAAGTTTAGCTTTCCGTATAGAACGATAGATATGTGTATAACTTAAGTGCGGAGGTTGTAGAAGCAAGAAATATCCACATCTTTAAAAAGTAAACTGGATAGTCAATTGAAACTGAGACAGGACAACACGAGCGCAGCTCAATTCCTGTAAACTACAAATAGGTGAACACACATGCACACACACACAGATCATGTGTAAGCAACTTGTTGAGTTTTTACTCTAGAGTAATAGACACAGTGGACAAGAGGGAAGGATGGGTAGACTGTGCCTACCTAGACTTTAAAAAGGCATTTGACAAAGTTCCACACAAGAGATTGCTGTGGAAATTAAAACATGAGGGAAAAGTAGGAGACAAACTGCTGAAATGGATGGAGAGCTACCTTAGCGGAAGACAGATGAGAACAACAGTAAGGGGGAAATCTTCAAACTGGACTCAAATTACGAGTGGGGTACCACAAGGATCTGTCCTAGCCCCAATCATGTTTCTAATATTTGTAAATGACTTACCTGAGGGACTAACAAGCTACATGAGCATGTTTGCGGACGATGCTAAGCTGCTTAAAACGATCAGAACCCAGGAGGATTGCCTTGAGCTCCAAGCAGATTTGCAAAAGATCCATGAATAGAGCATCAAATGGAATATGGAGTTCAATGCAGGGAAATGTAAGACTCTAGAAATGGGTAAAAGCAAGTACAGACCTAGAAAAGAATATAAACTAGGAAATGAAGTGATTCCCAAAGCAGAAAAAGAAAAAGACTTGGGGATAGAATTTAAGGATAACATGTCTCCAGAAAGCCACGTAAATAAGATAGTGAGAGAATCACTAGCACTATTGGCAAATATCAGGATGTCTTTCAATTATCTTAATGAAAACACCATGAAACAAATAATAACGGCAATAATAAGACCCAGGATGGAATATGCATCTGTAGTGTGGTCCCCTCACATGAAGAAACATATCCACAAAATTGAGAGGGTACAGAGAGCAGCTACGAGGATGATCCCAGGTTTGGAAAATTTGGAGTACCAAGAGAGGCTCGAGAGATTGAATCTACCTACACTGGAACAGAGAAGGAAACGAGGACAGCAAATTCAGATATACAAATGTGTTAGAGGTATTGACAAATTCGACCAAGAAAACTTCATAGAGAGGGATGGAGGTGAGAGAACAAGAGGTCACAGCTACAAACTAAAAGTGCTTAATAGTAAATCTGATCTGAAAAGTAAAAGATTTCCTACCAACTCGATTAGTGGGTGGAACAAATTGCCAGCTGAAGTAGTGTCTGCACCATCAGTGCATAGTTTCAAAGCACGGTATGACAAACATATCTTAGGAGGCGGGAATTAACGAGCATGCTCACTCCCGCAAATACAACTAGTGTAAGTACAACTAGTGTAAGCACACCATGACCAAATGTCTATCCTAATTTTATTACCAAAGGCTCTCTACCTCAGGGTGCCCGAAGAATGAAGCTTCGTAACCTGCCACAGTGCTCGAACATGTCAGGGGGCCGAGCCATAGAATACCTGGCCGAGAGAGGGGACCCCCATGCCCACACCTTCCCCCGACCCATGCTGCAGCGGGGAGGGTGTTCATTCAGTTTTGCAGGGCTCAAAGAAAAGCTCAGACAAATTGTCACCAAGTTGGAGGAGGATCAAGGTGAGTGGTTTTAACCCTGAAAATCCAGCCAGGTTTGAATATTTCCTCCCGCTCTGTCCGGGCGGTTTCGGCAAATGGCGTATTTTTGTGTTTTTTCAATTCTTAATATCTGAGTAATAGAATGGATAAATCTAAAGTTATACTACCCCTATTTTGTCGCTATTCTGTTGGTACTAATGGGTTAATATTATTAGTAGTAGACTTAGTATGGTTTGATGATGCGCAGAAATGTATATTTGACTTGAAATAGATACGTTGAAGTATTACAAACCTTCGCGAACCCATAAACAGGGAACGTAAACTGGGTTTAGACCGTCGCGCACCCATAAACAGGGAACGTGAGCTGGGTTTATACCGTCAGCGAGACAGGTTAGTTTTTGGTTAGGTTAGGTTAGGTTAGGCTGGGCTAGGCTAATGTTAAAAATACTAAAATGCGACGGTCCTCGGTATTAAACAACACTGTATATAAAAAAATAAAATAAAAAACAAAACAAAAATACTTTAAAAACTTGTATCTGGTTGGTGATAATTTGTTATCAAAATGTTTTTTTTTTTTTTTCAGTTTCCGCATCTGCTAAACCATCCAAAAACACGCTTTTGAAGGGGGGAGGTGGGGGAGGGGTAGTATAACTGTAGATTTACCATAGAATGTCCTAACCTAGATAAATAATATGTTTAAATGTAGGACAAACCTTCGTCTTGAAAATGTTGAAGACTAGAACTCAATTTATCAAGTGGTTGTGGTGTGATGAACTGATGAGTAAAGTTATCTTTCCTGCCAGAACTACACAGCTTCTGAGGCTTGTCCAAATGTTTTCCCACGCTGTGCCTTCGACGAGTTATATTCTCGCAACTCTCAAAAAATTGGCGCGCGCACTTCAAAAACACAAATTCATGCTTGGTGTTGGGCGAGGTGATTCCTAACTTGCAACGGCACCCCTATTCTGTTTTAGTTGCACATTTCACTGATTGAGCTCTATTTTCTTTTTCCTTATTTTCCAAAATTCAGTAAGTGTTCTTGTAAGTTCCTCTTTTCCGCAGTCTTTCCCAAATAACAGTTCTCCGATCCAGTACTCTTGGTCTATCTATCTATCTATTGCCTGACGCCGTGATCCCCGAAGGGGTGGCCACGAACGAACCGCCCCCATGCACCTCTGTCCTCAGTCAGTCGACGCCCCTCCCCCCAACCAGCAACCAGGAAGGATGGAGTGAGGAAGTACATGAACGAAGTACTCTTGGTATGGTTGATTAAATATTTGCCACTTATTTCTTAAGTTTTGGTATAACGGACAATATAATATGAAATGTTTGAGATCCTCTATTTCTTCATCACATCCCACACACTTAGTACCGCCACCAACGAATTGGTTTCTATAATTTAATTTAATTGTGTTGGATCTACACCTAAATAGTAATTCCGAGCAGAAAGTTATATCATAAATACTGTACACTCTTCTCTTATTTCTTTCTTGTATACTGTACATACATACATACATAACATTTTAAGACTGAGTGTTCCACACATAAGTGCAGTTTCAGTCTCTTGTCCTAATGGCGGCGTTCCAGGCAACCCTGTTAAGGGCTGCTTCACTTGTCAAGTTCTTGGATTTGAGATCGGCGCGTATAGTCCGATCCCAGGTCTTCCTCGGTCCACCCCTTGGTGCAGCTCCCTCCACAATCACACACCTGCATTTTTTCACCCAATTTTGTTCATCCATTCTCTCCACATGTCCATACCATCCCAGTCTACTTGTACGCATCACCTCGCTAACACTCTTTATACCTAAACGTCTCCTCAGCTCAACATTTGTTATTCTATCCTGTAGCCTGGCCCCACATCCATCTCACCATTCTCATCTCATTACGCTCCATTCTGTTGACATCCTCTACTTTAACGGCCCATGTTTCTGAGGCATACGTCATTGCACTTCTAACACATGAGGCATACACCTTTCCCTTCAGGGGGAGAGGCATTCTTTTCATGGTCAGGATTGGCATCAATTCTCTGAACTTCCCCCAGCCACACCTAATTCTAGCAACAGTGGCAGCCTCGGCCCCACCACCGGCAGAGATGGTATCTCCTAGGTAACAAAACTTGTTCACCAGCTCCAAAGACTCATTTCCAAAATTCACAGCCACAGGATCATCACTTAACACAAGCTCGCCTTTGCACAATACGCACTCAAATTTCTCTATTTCTGACTTATCCTTCGGCAGGGGCCCCTTTATTCTACTACAGCGCTTACTCCCATGGTGTACCCAACATCGACAGATGCTACATTGAATTGAGTTAACGCCCACTCCCTTTCCGCACACTGCACATGGGTATGCACCGCTCTTTTCCACATTGCCTAGTCTCAAACTACAATGCATAACCTTGGTTTTGTTAATATTGACTCTTAAACCCTTGCTCGCCATGCCCTCTCTCCACTCTCTGAATTTGGCCTCAGCATCCTGCATACTGTCAGCTATTAGGACTAAATCGTCTGCATAAAACAGTTCCAACGGGAGTCCGCCTCTAAAAACTCTAGACAGCGCCTCCAAGACCATAATAAAGAGGAGGGGGCTTAACACTGAACCCTGATGGACTCCAACACGGACTGCGAACTCATCACTCAGTACACCCTTCACCCTCACCGAACTTCGCGAATCCTCATACATCTTCATTATCACACGCACCAGCCACTCTTCCACACCAAGTTTCCTCATAGCCCACTGTACCATATATACACTTGTTTTCCTGCTGATTTGAATTTTTCTTGCCATCGTGTAGTATCCCACTTATTTATCTTCCACAATTTCCCTAACCTACTGTAAAAGCGCGATTCACTCCATAAATGGCATGATTTGACGCTATATCTTCAGATTGATGGATAATAGGTAATTTAATTCAAATCCTCCACTCTGGGATGGTATGGACATGTGGAGAGAATAGATGAACAAAATTGGGTGAAAAAATGCAGGTCTGTGATTGTGGAGGGAGCTGCACCAAGGGGTGGACCGAGGAAGACCTGTGATCGGGCTATACGTGCCGATCTCAAATTAAAAAACTTGACAAGTGAAGCAGCCCTTAACAGGGTTGCCTGGAACGCAGCCATTAGGACAAGAGACTGAAACTGCACATATGTGTGGAGCACTCAGTCTTAAAATTTTATGTATGTATGTATGTACTCAAACCATGGACGACAACAATAAAACACTATTCCATGAAGAAAATTACAAAAAAATTGTAAATAAGGCCGATTTAGTCTTGTTGAACGGTACCTATTAGATTAAGCATGGGCTGGCACATCACCAGGGTGTGGCTTTCGCCTTGTAGGCTGGCGCGCAAGAAACTGTTCATGTCCTATACCGGTAGTTTTTGCAATGTCTTCAATGTATTTTATCCAGTTATCTGACTTATAGTTTGGATAATTATAGGGAATAGGCTCGCAGCCTTATTATACATCATTTATTAGGGACAATGTAGGTCTATGGAATCCTTATACTGTACTCGTGTATAATCCACTGTGGGAGCATAAGGTAAGATTTTACGGTGTGACAGTTACAAGCCCCATCGATGTTTGTGTAGCCTATAGGTATGTTGTTGTTGTTGTTCCCCATGCTGCCTGGCCGAACAGCCCCAAGGCCCCGAGCAAGGCCAAGGCTATAATCGAGCGCCCCCACAGAACCCTACCCGCCGACCACAATAAAGCCTGGGTGACCGAAGCCACTCCATGGCGGGGAGCTGAGGAGGGTGCAGAAACGCCCGGGAAACCAGGGGCCTGTGCCCCTCAGCAATTATGAAGAGAAAGTTGAGGGGCAAGGGAAAAATGTGACGCTTTGGCTTCCAATCTTGGTAGATTGGGAGGTCAATCCACGGAAGAGACGCCGTCACTTGAGATCTAGAAAATATATAAGTAAAAGGAACAGTCAGAGTAAGCTATGGGTATGGCAGAGATTGCTCAGTTCTCACTCTGATAGACCAGCCCATCACCACCCTATAGGTATGTTATATAATATAGTCTTCAGTCCTATATATGTCCTTCCCTTCGCAAATATATTATAAGGGAGATATAGGGTAAAACACAGAGTCTTGTCTTAGGTTAGGTTAGGTTAGGTTTCTTAGTTAGGTTCATGACAAGGGATCAGCTGGTAGGTATGGGATAAACTAGGGACACATACTAGCTGGTAGGTAAGGGTTATTCTTGTATCCAACGTTCTAGGTTAGGTTACTGGGTTTTTTTACTTCAAAAAATCTAAACCCGAGCCAAGTTTTGGCAAATGTTGGCTTACTTTTCTATATTTTATTTTCAGAGTTCTTCCCATATTACCCCGCAATTTCCCTGATCTTCATAGCCCTCCCCACTAGTGGGGGCCGTGTTTTTAGATTGTTGGATTATGGGTAAATACTCATTTGCTGCAGTCCTTGGTATAAAACAACACTGTATATCAAAGAAAAAATGCAAAAAAAAAAAACACATGCTAAAACTCGTGACTGTCACACCGTATCAATTTACCAAGAATAATTTTGATCACATATATAAAACCCGATATTGATAGAAAAAATGCCCATTCTAATCAATCTCATCTCTTTCGGACATCCTCACTGTTTACAAACGCCTTCTTTATGCAGTACTGTACTGTATAATCGATATTTACCCCCTGCTGGCAACATAGATGACGATTTCAATAATTCAGGGGGGGATGAGGGGGGGGGGGGGGGGCAAAGCCCCCCCTCAACCCATCGTGTATCCCACATTGGAATTATAACTAAGACCATGGAAACACTAATTTCTCAAAATCTGGAGGAAAAAAAAACATGAAAAATAAGGGTGCGAGCCTATTCCCTATAATTACCATAGTTTAGTCTTAGCTTGTGATAGACTTTCCCCACCAAGTTATCTTCTTTGTTTGACAGGTAGTTCACATAACACATTTTTCTTTTCATCCATCTTATGTCCATTAGCAACATATCCACCTCTGCTCACAGCACACATATACTGTAATATGACGGGTGTGGAGGACGTGTGTGTTGCTACTGAACTATAATAAGACGGGTGTGGAGAACGTGTGTGTTGGTACTGAACTGACTATAATATGACAGGTGTGGAGGGAGGACAGGTGATAGCGGGTGTGGAGGACGTGTGTGCCAGCTACCAATATGCCATCACTGCACATCTGCTCAGACAGACGCAGCGAGCCATGGTCTACGTTGACGTACGCAACTTGCTGCCCAATCAGCCTCGCACCTTGGTAAGTTATTTGTGATCTAGGAATCCTCCTCCACTTGTAAACTTCACCTGCTAGAAGAGACAGAGAAAGGGGTGAGGGAACACCAAAGTGGTTAGGACCCTAAGAATTGGAATTTTAAATGTTTCTTTTCGATCTCTGTCTGGAGTCGGCCACCCCCAGCTATAGGGTATTTGCCTGAGTATATACATACAGTATATACCTACCTAGTAATACTACATGACATTACCTCGTATCCCAGAGTGAGACCTGAGCGATCTCTGCCATACCCATAGCTTACTCTGACTGTTCCTTTTACTTATATATTTTCTAGATCTCAAGTGACTGCGTCTCTTCCGTGGATTGACCTCCCAATCTACCAAGATTGGAAGCTAAAGCGTCACATTATTCCTTTGCCCTCAACTTTCTCTTCATAATTGCTGAGGGGCACAGGGCCCTGGGTGGGGCTTTGGTTTCCCGGGCGTTTACGCACCCTCTCAGCTCCCCGCCATGGAGTGGCTTCGGTCACCCAGGCTTTATTGTGGTCGGCAGGGAGGGTTCTGTGGGGGCGCTCGTTTATGGCCTTGGCCTGCCTTGGGGCTGTTCGGCCAGGCAGCTTGGGGAACAACAACAACAACAACAACCTCGTATCCCATATCACATCATCACTGGGACTTTAACCATAGTTTTAAGCAGAGTATAGCGCTTATCTCTCCCTTCGCATAATTTAACTAAACACTCTTGGCTATGTGACCCCTATCTATGTCAATGTGCAGCACACAATCTCCCTGCTCACCAACCCCTGGACCCTGTTATGGTCAGTGTGCAGTTGGGTTTGAGTGCATGATTATATTGATATCCAGTATTCGAAAAATTTATAAAAAATCGTAGTCATGTACTTAACCTTTAACTGTCTTCATGGTGTAATGGATTGAGTGTTTAAGATCTGTATATAGTAACCCAGGTTCGAATCCCGGGTGGATCATATGCTTTCATTAACCCTTACACGCACATGTGAACACAATCACATCCTACAGGGATACTTTAAACCTTTGTGACCTTCAGGGGTGTTTATAAACCTTTAGATTAATTACTTCAACCTCTGTTATTGTCTTTGAGCGAGTTGTGGGCACAAAACTAATTTTGGAGAGGCAATTTTTAGATTAAGGGCATTCCATTTCGAATACTAAGCGGCAACCCCCGGCCCTGACAGGGTTAATTTCATTGAGGTGTTTGGTGTTGGGAGTGAGATTAATAAATTAGATTAAGCATGGGCTGGCGCATCAGTACGGTGTGGCTTTCGCCTTACAGGCTGGCGCTCAAGAAACTATTAATTTCCAGTCGATTAACCATATCCTTTCTTTTTAGTCACTATTATGGAATGTAATGAGTAAAAAGTTAGGCTTTGCAGTTTGTATTATGCCTTTAGAAACTATAATGGCCTAAACAATTTAATTTAATTAACATTTTCCTGCATTAAGTTGCATTCATTCCAGTCATAAAGCCAAAGTGCCCCAGTTTGCCACCCTGCTTCCCCGGGTCCCTGCCTTGATTATGTAGGCTAAAGGTCTAGGAGCCCTCCAGCTGAAATAACCAACTTATGCCGTACAAGAACAAAAAAAATGGGGTATGTGCCACAGTATATAGATAGACGCCCTACAAATACAGTATACAGTACCGTACAATCTACTCAAAGCAGCAACAACTAAACTGAAAAACTACCAAAGTAGGTGATCCAGTACTTAAATCTACTAACCTTTGTGATGTTAGCTATAGGATAATATTCAAGGACACTAGTGCGACGTTATGAGAAACAATTTATTAGGGAAAATAGGCACCAATAGATTCGCCATATTTTTCTCCATATAGTCCGCATGGAGGAATTTCGTTATCAACAAATTGAAAAATACCCACTTCACAGACAAATACACCAAAAATCTAAGTCAAAGCGGGGGTGTGGGGGCGGCAGCCCCCACCTATAATACTAGGATAGGTTAGGTAAGGTTGGTAGGTTAGGCTAATGTCCTTTCAAAGGGGGTATAGGCTAGTAAACACTAGGACAGCCTATACCCGGTCAGAGGTAAGAAGAAGAAGAAGAAGAAGAGTCCTGCAGTAGTCTCCTTGAATGCTACCAGCTATAGTTATCATTGGTCTCTACATCTGCTAGTCAGTTTTCACTACTATTTCCAGAGTTATGTCCATTCTAACCTCCAATAAGGTCCTTGATAGGTTAAGCTGGGTGAGTTTATACTAGGTTAGGGTAAATGACATACAGCTGGGTCCCCGACTGTGCTAGAATTTGGTGGATGAACGAGGTTGCACAGATCGAAATCGTACAAATCGAAACGTGTATCTTATGGGAAATAATTAATTTGGTGGATGGACGGTCCCAAGTTTAGGGGTTCAACTTCATATTACCTATCAAAAACAACACTAACTGACATATTCATAATACATAATATAAATAAAAGTAAGCAATAATTAAACTATAATAAGTCATTGTTTACTCACATTAACCCTCTCCGACATATGACGCGATTTTGAGCCTATTGGGGATAATTTAAAGCCTTTGTTACCATCAGGGGTATTTAGAAACCTTTAGTTTAGTTACTTCAACCTCTGCAGTTCTCTTTGAGTTAGCTGTGGGCAGAACACTAATTTGGGAGAGGTAATTATAAGAGTGAGAGAACTCTATTTCTTATTGCTAACCTGGCAACCTCTGCGTCATAAATGCGTTAAAGGGTTAAGTTAGGGGGGTCCGAGGCAAACCTTCACGGCAGGGCGAGTGCAGCTATGCTACCCCGGCCCCAGCCCCGTCTTTATCTATAGCGGATAAGCCATAGGCCTGGACACACTTTAACACTTAATCCTTTTTCGGTAAGATTAGGAGTAGTGGGCGTACCACTACCAACATACAGCATAACTCTTCTATAAAACATTAACCTAACCAAACAACCTAACCTAACCTAACCTAGTATTCATGTAGTACTAGGTTAGGTTAGGTTAAGTTAATGTTTTATAGGCTATTTAAAATGTTATGCTGTATGTCGGTAGTGGTACGCCCACTACTAATCTTACCCCTTTTTCTTATAAATTGACCTAACATTCGACTCAGTAAGCCCCAACTCCCTGCCTACAACTGAATTTCCTTTTCCAGCATCCTTTAACTCAATAGCTTTTCGCTTTAGTTCCAGTGTGATGGTGCGCCGCTTCTCGGAACGTAGGGGTGGTATGGTCAAAAGGGGCTAGGGTGGCTCAGCCGCTCAAGATATACGAATTCCTCACGGAGCTATGCGTGCACTCAGAGCGGGGGCAAAAAAATAAGGCTGACTATCCTCTCCCTCCCGGTACCCAAGCGGTGCAGAAGCTGGCTGTGACGTCACTGCGCATGACTTATCTCGCACAGCTGGGAAGAAACTCTTACATTTGGGTTTCACCACGGATTTGCTTACCTTTATTTCGGCGCTCGCACACTTTTGGTAGCTCGTACAGATCGCGAAACGCACAGATGGGGACCCTACTTATAAGAATGATGTATGGCCAGTATGGGTCATAAAGATTGTATATATGACATAATTATTGAGGTACCTCCATTATAGTATAAACTCAAGCTTGTCCCAAATGAATTAATGTATTGGGGAAGGATGTAGTATCCGGGCGTACGAGTCATGTTTACAAAGGTCGATCGCTCGCTGTTAAGTACCAGTCTATTTTTACTACTATTTTTTCTGTTATTTGCCCCCTGCTGGCAATATATATGATGATGACAATACCCCCTCAACCTATTATTGTATCCCACGGTAGTCAAAATAGACGGGAACATGATCGCGAGCGTCCGAGTAGTGTAAACAAGGCGGGCGGTACATCTTGCCATAAATTGTTATTGTTAAACTGGATGATATAAACTTTTTAATTAACCACATTCATCTTCAGTCTTTGCTTAACCCTCCAGCCCCGGCTATGTATTGTATATATATTCCTCGAAACCCGGGTGTTTTGGCCGAAAAACGTCTAGGCTAGGCTACCGTATATTTGTTAATCAGACTGCTTCCCGCATTCCCGCGCATCCCCAAGCGTAGCTGTGTTATTTACCTGTAGAATGGCATTAAGTAGGGCTCTCTAAGTTGTTGTTGTTGTTGTTCCCCAGGCTGTCTGGCCGAACAGCCCCAAGGTCTCGAGCAAGGCCAAGGCCATAAACGAGCGCCCCCACAAAATCCTCCCTGCTTACCACTAACAAAGCCCGGGTGACCGAAGCCACTCCAAGGCAGGGAGCTGAGGAGGGTGCGGAAACGCTCGGGAAACCAAAGCCCCACCCAAGGCCCTGTGCCCCTCAGCAATTATGAAGGGAAAGTTGAGGGGTAAGGGAAAAATGTGACACTTTGGCTCCCAATCTGCCAACTTCTAGGTTGGCAGTAGGGAGGTCAATCCACGGAAAAGACGCCGCCACTTGAGATCTAGAAGATATATAAGTAAAAGGAACAGTCAGAGTAAGCTATGGGTATGACAGAGATCGCTCAGTTCTCACTCGGATAGACCAGCCCATCACCACATGACTAGAACCCAATCCTCTCAGCATCAGCTAGGAAAGGCCCTAGAAAGCCGCCTTTGGCGGGGGGATAGCTCCCCTATTTCAACTCCTTTCGGGGTTGGGCACCCGCCCGGCTCTCTAAGTCAACTGGTTGAGTTGTGATGATGATTTCATTGGAGATAACTTTATGGCCAAAACAGCCACTTTACACTACTTTTCGATACTTAACAACAACATACAGGCACACACGAACAAGCGACGCTCTCCTTCTTGTGGCCGGAGATGCGGGGCGTCGTTCCAGCCGGCTGTTGTTTACATGCGTCAGACCGACGCCTCGCACACGAAGCTCACAGGCTTTCAACCACTGGGCGTTCAAGAGCCCTTCCGGGTACCTGTTATATGCTTTTTTATGGGCGTTCAAGAGCCCTTCCGTGGTGAGAGGGTTAATAAGGGCTTATTAGGATAAATCTACAGTTATACTACCCCTATTTTGTCGCTATTCTGTTGGTACTAATGGGTTAATATTATTAGTAGTAGACTTAGTATGGTTTGATGATGCGCGGAAATGTATATTTGACTTGAAATAGATACATTGAAGTATTACAAACCTTCGCGAACCCATAAACAGGGAACGTGAGCTGGGTTTAGACCATCGCGCACCTATAAACAGGGAACGTGAGCTGGGTTTAGACCGTCGGCGAGACAGGATAGTTTTCGGTTAGGTTAAGTTAGGTTAGGCTAATGTTAAAAATACTAAAATGTGACGGTCCTCTGTATTAAACAACACTGAATATCAAATAAAGGAAAATATTAAGGAAACCACCCACCAATTATTTTCATTATTTTGTTTTTAGTTTTATTTTATTTTCATCAATATATAGTGATTGGCATTAGTTTCAACCTCCGCATAAATCGTTTTCCCCTTTATCCAACGATCTTAAGACACGGCGCCCGATAGTGGGGAGGGCTATGAAGATCAGGGAAAATGTGGGGTTAAAGACCTAAAAAGGCGATATAAGGGTTTTTATGATGAAAGTTGGCTCGGGTTTTGTTGTTTTTCAACTTGAGAAAACTCCGAAATGAAAAAACCCGAGCCAAGTTTTGGCAAAAGTTGGCTCGGATTTTAAGATTTTTCAGCTGCATAAAAGACAGTAAATGCAAAAAAGAAGTTGGCTCGGGTTTTCTTGTTTTTCAACTTAAGAAAACCCCAAAATGAAAAAAAAATTCATGTTTTGGCAAAAGTTGGCTCGGATTGGACAATTGTTAGGCTTCATAAAAGCTGAAAATGTAGAAAATGCCAGCCAACTCTTCGCCATTGGATACAGGATGGGGTGTGGGAGAGCTCTGCTTCCCCCCCCCCCCCCCCCCCCCCCCCCCCCCCCCCACCCGTGATTAATTGAAATCATCATCTATGTTGCCCGATAGTGGGGAGGGCTATGAAGATCAGGGAAATTGTGGGGTAAAAGATGAAAATAAAGAAAAATATTGAAGGACGTATTCCAAAAACCCAGTAACCTAATTATCCATTATCCAACAATTAAGCTACATTAAAGATATTAGCCTAACCTGCCAACCTTACCTAACCTAACCTAGTATTATGAGTGGGGGCTGCCGCCCTCACACCCCCGCTGGTTGGATGGTACATGGGATAGAAAATGAACTTACCCAGTAAGCTCATTATCCATTATCCAACAATTAACCAACATTAAAGATTTTAGCCTAACCTACCAACCTTACCTAACCTAACCTATTATTATGAGTGGGGGCTGCCGCCCCCACACCCCCGCTGGTTGGATGGTACATGGGATAGAAAATGAACTTACCCCGTAAGCTCATTATCCATTATCCAACAATTAACCAACATTAAAGATTTTAGCCTAACCTACCTAACCTAACCTAGTATTATGGGTGGGGGCTGCTGCCCCCACACCCCTGCTGGTTGGATAGTACATTGGATAGAAAATTTTGTCAATTCCTAGTGTTAATTAGACTGAAATGCAGGGAGAAAGAGGTCCGCCGAGTCGTGTTGTGTGCCGTCTATGTTTTTTACAGTAGCTATAATTGCTTTAATGCATTTCCGGCGCTACTGACATATATAGGAATGAAGTCATAGAAATTGATGGGTGCGCTGTGTAAGTAACGCTAGAATAATACCGAAAAAACACTATAGGTGCAAATAAACTTTATATAAATTTTTACATCTATATAATAATAAATATAACCAACCTTATGTAACAAAGGGACAGTGACGGCGTGTTCTGGACTTCTCCTCGTAATAATGGTGTGTACACCACCAGTGATCTTTATCTGGCCGGTAATGGCAAGGATGTCCACACCTAGGACACTCAACACTTGTAGGCAATATACCGTGGTCTGTAAGTATCTTAAGGGCTGCCTGGTTGTTTTGATAAATTTGTATAATTATTGTTCAGGGGTAAGTGCACAACCACTACAGACACTGGCCATCCTGCAACTGACATTTAAAACCATGCTGCCTGTCGGTGGGCTGGAGTTCAATGCACTCATTGGCTGACTAAAATGACGTAATTGTCCATATATTGATCCATGATTGGGTGACTCCTTCAATACCGTGACGTACGGTGACGTATACAAAAAAATAACCAATGATATGGCAGAAACATAGTGACGTGTTGATCATTAGTTCACATAGAGAAAGGCAGAGGGCGTTATATTCGAATATTTACGATAAAAGCGCTCCTCAATTATAGTATCAACATGGCTGACCTAGCGGGGTGGCGTCTGTGGGAAACACTGGACAAATATCGTTACAGGTTACAGGTTCTAGGTTCTGTATCTCCCTTAATATAATTTTTCGAGGGTTGACACTTATTTTAACATGGAGTATAAGTTATATTACATCCTAAATGAAATTTTAAAAATTTGTGAAAATTCTTGGGTTGTTTATATAATAGAAGTTACTGTGGGACACGTAATATGTTGAAGGGGGAGCTCTGCCCCCTCTAAACACCCGTCACTTATGTCATCATAATCTGTTGTACTTCATAGGGGGTCCAATTAAGGAGAAAGTTAATTAACAGACGAAATTAGGCCGCAAATTACAATAACATAGCGGGCCGCCGTTTATGGGAGACTTTTTACACATAATTTTCAATGTTAATTTTCTCCCTTAATCGATTTTTCCAAATTATCAAACTTACATAAAAATGAAGTACAGTTTATAGGGATTCCAACATGCATTTCAAAATTGTCATGAAAATTGGTGGGTAGTTTGCTTAATATATACCCAAATAAAAAATAAAAAACAACAAATTACCTGAAAAAACTCTTATCTGGTTGGTGATAAATTTGTATCAAAATAAGTTTTTTTTTTCAGTTTCCGCATCTGCTGAACCATCCAAAAACACGCTAAAAGGCGTGTTTTAAAGGGGGGTAGTGGGGGAGGGGTAGTATAACTGTAGATTTACCCTTATTAGCACTTCATTAACTCTTTCAGCACCATGATGTAATTTTCATCATATTCTGGTTACCATTAATCCCTTATCAAAGTGGCGGCGCTCGACTTAAGTCGTGCACCAATTTGCAACAAGTTAGGAGCATTATTAAGGCTTTTAAAGGGTTAAAATAGAGTGCAAATGGCCGGGAGCACAGCGGGCCAGACAGCCGACTCCCAGGGCTTAGTGCCGCCCATTAACTCATGTTCCCTGTGTTCTCGAGAGGCCGGCAGTGTAGCCAGTAGTGAGCATAGCTGGGGAAAATATACCGATATATGCTAAACTCCCATGTTCGTGGCATCACTGCAAGAGAACCACGAGTGCTACGTAGCTCGTTCTGGTCTCATTTTGAAGCTTTTAGTGCCTAGTTTTTTGCTAAATAATTTGGTTTTCATGCAGATGCTTGATTTATCATGCAGGAGGGCCTGAATATGCCCAAATGAGCCCAAAACACCCCGCTAGACAAGGGTTAAACTACTGTATTTTCTTAAGGTTATAATCTACCTGTAGGAAAGGGGTACACATGATCTTAATCAACCCTCTGAATAACATAAGTCATTCTTAGTCTGCATAAAATTGTCTAATTTTAGCCAGAATCAAAGGTAAAAAGGTGATATAGTGCAGAAGGGGTTAATATCCTTCTTAGATAGTTAAAATAGGACTTCAGATGCTATCAACCCTATTGGAATATTAAACCAGCACACTGCTAGTCGAGAATCGCATCAGGACTGGAGCCTCTCTGCGAGAACCCCAGTCCCTTCATTATAATGTAGAACTTACAAAATAAACAAACCAAAACTTGGATCAACACAGTAAAAAGACAACGCAATCAAAATCGCTATGTGGAAACTACGCCTAAGCAAAATAATAATTCATAAATAAAAGTACACAATCCACCACATAGGGTGTACATTACTACATGAGCAAGTTAATCTGTTTCCCAAGCAAACTAATCACACATAACAACGCACTATTGTCACGTTCAAGGAATTAGTCAATATCCTTCCTGCACCACTGCCAGTATAACACTAACCAATAAGCCCTTTTCCTAGACTCCCAAAGCAATAAACGAAGCATTAATACATTGAACTAACCCCTGAAGCAATAAATGAAGCAGTAACACATCGAAACTAAACCCTGAAGAAATAAACGAAGCAGAAACACATTGAACTAAAACCTGAAGCAATAAACGAAGCAGTAAACGAAGCAGTAACACGTAAAACTAACCCCTGAAGCAAAAACAATTGCCTGGGCAATGAAAAGTGGTATGAATTGTATTGAACATTTCTGACACACTGATGCAATATTATGAATCATTCCCTTTACCCATATGCCCAGAGTCATTGTTTTCACGCAATCAGTGTTTCCTGTCTCAAGTTTATCATATATGAGGAGGTTGGAAGAAGAAAGCTGTGCAAGGGACTGGAGTTCTCGAAAAGGGGCTCCATTCCTGACGCGATTCTTGACTTACAGTGTGCTGGCTTAATAATCCTGAAGGGTTGATAGCCTCTGAAGTCCTATTTTAACTAACTAACTAGAAAGCTGCAGAAGCCAACGCCCCCGTATTCTAAAACCACACTTCAGTACTACCCTAAACCTTCATGAATGAAATAAGCAGAAACCAAATATAGTGATCTTTCTGAAGTAGAGTGATATTTAGCTTTTTATCAGAAATTAGCACTCATCCCCATATTTAATAACCTCACTTAACCCTCTCAGACATATGACGCGATTTTGAGCCAATTAGGGATACTTTAAAACCTTTGTTACCATCAGGGGTATTTAGAAACCTTTAGTTTAGTTACTTCAACCTCTGCAGTTGTCTTTGAGTTAGCTGTGGGCAGAAAACTAATTTTGGAGAGGTAATTATAAGAGTGAGAGAACTCTTTCTTATTGCTAATCTGGCAACCTCTGCGTCATATGAGTCTGAAAGGGTTAAGTGCTTCACTAACTATACAGTAGGTTAATGACAAACTATTTTTTTTTTTTTTTTTTGGGGGGGGGAGGGGGCATTGCTTAACATTGCTAGATACCTGTAGTGAGTAAAAATATATTTACAGAAGGAAAAACACCTTTAAACATACTAATCTATCTAAGAACTGAAGAAAAAAAGTATAATAATATAGAAAACTCGTATGTGACCTAAATTACTTATTGAGTCATAATTTGTGATAAAGGGCTAAATATCATTCGGTTTCAGGTAGAGCATTAAGTTTTGTTTAGGCGTATTTCGTTCATGAAGGTTTAGGGCAGAACTTAAGGGGAGATGGGTCGGTTTTCTGGACCCCCTTCTTCCTCATGTTTAGCCCCGTTAGTTTTCAGATTTTAAGACGTTCGGCCCATCAGTTTGTTGATTTTAACCTTTCGTCGCATTTCAGTTTGTTGATTTTAACCTTTCGTCGCATTTCCATATCAATAGCAAGACCTTTCGTGCCATTTAGGTGTCGATTTTTTCATGGCGAGCGATAGCGAGCTTGTAATTTTAAGAGAAACCGGTCGTGACATTTTTCTATAAAAAAATTTACAAATTTATCTTGAAGGGGAGTCTAGGGAGTGTTTTTTTAACCCTTCCAGCCCGGGTGTCATTTTCTAAGGACACCAAAAAAAAAGGGCCGGTACCCGGGTGTCATTTTAAAATCCTTGTGCTTGAAAGCGTGCTTCAAAATTCACGCGGCCAAATTTTGCATTGTAGGAGCGACCGCAGCGCCACCAAGCCTCAACTACTAGTGTTATCAGTTCGTACGTGGCCGCCATGGCGAGTAATACTGAAAAAAAAAAATTCCGACGTGTCCGATTAGCTGCAACCTCCCGCGGGCCCCAGTGCTACCCCGCTCCCAACTTCAACGCCTGTTGCAACCGAGAAGAAAGCTCAACGAAAGAAAATTAAGCATTTGTTGAGTGATAGTCCTATACGGCGAAAACTTTTTGATAGTGAAGAGAGCAGTGGCGAAAGCTTGGTGGACAAGGAACAATTCATAAGTGCAAGTGAAGATGACGATTTCGTGGGCTTTGGAGACGACGATAATGTTGATTTATTTGAGGGGGGAGACATTAGTGATGATCCTGATGTGGAAGTGTTTCAGGAAGGTGCCATTGAGCTTCCAAGTGTGCTAGAACCTAGGCCTACCCCCTCGCCATCTTTGCTAGGTCAGCCTAGGCCTAGCCCTAGCCCAGGACCTTCCCCTTTGCCTGCCCGTATGCCCTTGAAAGTGGGCAAATATTTCTATAAACAATCGTTGGTGAAAAGTGCAGCTAAAAAAACACGCAGGGCAGCCGCAGAAAAGGATAGGGAAGCTGAAGACAGTGATAATGACGCCGACCCTGGCCTAGCAACCACCCGCATTCCATTGTCCCGACGCCTTGACCCGGGACGCCGCGTGGGTCACCCACAGCCCTCGGCTTCATCTCTCCTTCAGGATGACCAAAGGGCCTCTTCAAGTGCTATTGGTGATGTGCCACAGCCCTCAACACACCGCAGAGCATTATTTGCTGCGGAGAAGCCCTCGGCTCGCCGCAAAAGGAGCCCAACTCCCGAGGCCGAGGCTCCCATTGTTGAAGCTCCCGCGCCCCACACCGCCGACGCTCGGTCACTTCTTCACCAGAATTGTCTCCTGAAGAGGATGCTGACGACCCCAACATTGCCCCAGATGACCTGACGTCGCCTGAGGAGGAAGAGGAACAGGAACAGGAAGTCCCGACAAGACGAGCGAGAGGGCGAGGTCGTGGACGTGGTCAGTCTGCCGACGCCGCTGCCCCTGGGCGTGGGCGTGGGCGTGTGCCAGGGCGTGTGCCTGCTGCACCTGCACGACCTCGAGCATCAGCATCCAACCTATTTGTGTGGACAGATGGGGCTGATTTTGAGCCAGATTGTCCTGCCTTTGACGAGGTACAGATGGGTTCCGGGGTGTCACCAGCATATCCCTGTGGCCCAGATGCTACCCCCAGTGAACTTTTCTGTGGCTTCTATGACAATGAAGTCATGGAATACCTCGTCAAAGAGAAAAATCACCACCATGCTATCTGTGCCAACTTTCTTGGTAGGAAGACCAGTGCCAAGATGGTGGCATGGAGAGCTGTCACTGTGGCAGAACTATATGTGTTCTTGGCACTCACAATGCTGATGACACATATAAGGAAGCACGTTCTGGCCGACTACTGGATCACTGGCGACATCATAACGACTCCAGCATTTGGCAAATACATGTCCAGGGACAGGTACTTCGACATCCTCTCCTATCTCCACCTGACAAACAACATGGCAGTCCACCTTCCCGACTCATTATGGAAGATCAGGAAGCTGTATGACATGATACGTCATCGGTTCACCACATACCTGATTCCTTTCCAGAAGATGTGCCTCGACGAGTCTCTGGTCCTGTTCCGTGGTAGGCTGCACTTCCGACAGTATATCCCGTCCAAGAGACACCGCTTCGGCATCAAGCTCTTCGTCCTCTGCGACTGTTTGACGGGGTATGTGCTGGACTTTATAGTCTACAGCGGCAAGGCTGGAGAAATTGAGACTGACCCCCTCATTGGTTTTGGTGGCGCTGTAGTGAAGAAGATGATGGAGAGGCACTTCAATAAAAACCACATCCTCTACACAGATAATTATTACACGTCGCCTCTCCTGACCAAGTACCTCCATGACCGCAAGACCGGAACTGTCGGCACAGTCAAGGACAAGAGGAAGAGCATGCCAGGCTACCCAACCAAGACGAAGAAGGCGGACATCTTCCACAAGAAGAGTGGCCCCATCCTCTCCATCCACTGGCATGACCAGCGCAAGGTCAACCTCCTCACCACATGCCACAAGGCCCAGATGGTCGCCACAGGGAAGGTGGACCGAAGAACCAAGAACCCCGTCCAAAAAACAGCTGCTGTCCTGGATTATAACCTCAACATGCGCCTCGTTGACAAGTCCGACATGCAGATGGGCTTCATCGACTGCCTGCGAACATCTTGCAGGTGGTACAAGAAGTTTATCCTGCATACGGTAGATATGTCGGTCCTCAATGCCTACAACATCTACTGTCTGAGGACTCCAGGAGCCAAGAAGTACAAGTCCCTGCGGAAGTTCCACAAGCAGGTGCTACTTGAGCTCCTGGCTAAACATGCGGCTACACCAGGGAGGCCACTACAAGGACCAGGCCAGCTGGACAGAATGGGGTGTGCTGAATTTTTCAGGAAGCACCAGCTCAACGCCCTTCCTTTCAAAGCACCAGGTATAGACCAGTCAAAGTAGGGCTGGACTTAGAACAAATTGCAATAGAAGGTTTTTTGGCTTTAACTTGTTTATTAGGTCCCTCTGATGAACATATAAAAAGTCTCCAACTTTTGGACACCGGGAAAGTGGTTAATTTGCATAAATTCAAGATGGCGGCCGTCCAAAGCTTCAATTTACAGATAACTTTTTTCTGGTTGCTCCTAGACCCTATAAATGTATTACAAACAACGTTTTTTGGCTTTAACTTGTTTATTAGGTCCCTCTGATGAACATATAAAAAGTCTCCAACTTTTGGACACCTGGAAAGTGGTTAATTTACAGCCAAAAAACCTTACAGCCAAAAAACCTTCTATTGCAATTTGTTCTAGGTCAAGCCCTACCTTTACTGCACATTATTGTCTATTACATTTTGCCTAGGCCTATACTAATCCCATCATCTTGTTTCTTGTTTCAACAGATTGGTGCGACATCTACCGAAGCCATGGAAGAAGAGGTGGTGCATAATCCCTGCGGCATTTGCTCAAACACGTTAGACGAAGGAGAAACAGTCAAGCTGAGGGCGAAGGGAGCAGATACTATCAACAAGGCCAGTACTGAACGTGGAACGCCATCAATTACCGTGTCCGAGGGCCAAACGGTGCACATTGATTGCCGAAAGAAGCATGTCAATACGAAGCCAAATAGAATTCCTGGGAAGCAGAAGAAACGTCCTGAAAAACCTGCTCTTCGTTCTCAGACACCAGACTTTTGTTTTACAGAGAACTGCTTTTTTTGTGGTACAAAAATCTATTTGGACACAAAGCATGATTCAGAAGAAGTGTATCCAGTACGCACCTTCAACTTTCAAAGGACAATACTTTCTGCATGTGATGCCAGGGCTGATGAGTGGGCTGACACTGTTAGAGGCCGAATTAACTTTGCACGCGATCTTCCAGCAGCTGACGCAATATATCACAAGCAGTGCAGCTCAAATTTCCAGACACATAGGCAGATCCCCTCCAAATATCGTGATTCCGCAGACAGTGAACCTCCTCGCAAGGGTCGCAAAGTAGATGCCTCACGAGAGGAAGCATTTCTACTCGCAATCGAGGACCTAGTCAGTGGCAATGATGATGAACAGACTACAGTGGTTGATCTCGTTGATAGAATGTCCCAGTTGTGCCCTGATGTTGAAGCGTATAGTGTAAAATACATGAAACAGAAACTTATTTCATATTTTGGGGATGAACTGGTTATTAGTAACGTGCATGGACGCAGCGATGTTGTAACTGTCAAAGAAAGTGCTGCAAAGATTTTGCAACAATTCAAAGACTCACCACAGACTGATGATGAGGAAGCAGAACAAAGAAAGATAGTCAGGGCTGCGGCACGGTTGATCAAAGCAGATATAAAGAACATTGATACTTGTAGAGATTTCTATCCAGATCCTTCTGAACTCCGGTCGCTGGAAAAGAATGTGGCGTACGTTCCGCAGTCCCTTCGTATATTGCTGCAAGAGACGTTCAGTGGCAAGTCATGTGATCTTGAAGTTGCATCAATTGGACAAAGTATCGTGCAACTTAACAGACCAAGGGCCATTGTAGCACCCATTCAGTATGGATTGGCGGTTCAAATGCACCAGCACTGGTTCCCGCTTTCTTGTGGACAGTTTACACAGCCACGGCTTCTGTCTGCCTTACGCAGAAGTTTTGAGGTTTTCGAAGTGTGCTGCCAATTTCAGGGGCACCAACATATCCACTGCAGGCAGGTTTGGACAGTTCGTTGCAGACAATGTTGATCACAACTTGCGTACGCTTGATGGGCGAGGAACATACCATGGTATGGGTATAATTGTTGCTGTCACCCCTGAAGTAAGAGACACAACATCAATACCAAGATTGCAGTCACCTGAAAACAACTTCACGGCAGCTCAAATTGAAATCAAATACTACCGCAGTGTTCGCAAGAAGGGTGGGCCTCTCGAATTTAGAAAGCTTGACCCCATTTCAGCATCTGACAAGCTTGAAAATCTGGACATACTGTGGAAAACGTCATGGTTGCTTCGACCAAAACGACCAGGCTGGTCCGGCTTAATGCAGAGTGTGTGCCATGGACCACACCCAGGGAAATCATCCGTCCATTTCTTGCCCATGATTGACATGGACCCTACGGACATGAGTTGTATTTACTCAACACTTCACTTCGTTGCTGCGGAAAGCCATCGCCAGGGAACGACGCCAATGCTGACATTCGACCAACCGCTTTATTGGAAAGCGAAGACGATCATTGTTCATGAGAAGGAAGGAAGCGAACTGAAACCCATTGTTTTGAACCTTGGTGGCTTTCACTCTGTGATGAGCTTTTTGGGATGCATGGGCCATGTTATGGAAGCATCTGGGCTTAAGGAGGTTTTGGAACTTATATACGCTGAAAATGCTGTGACCCAAATGCTGAGTGGGAAAGCCTATGCACGAGCAATCAGAGGCCACTTCTTGGTTGACACAGCCTTGAGTTCGATTGTGTTAGGCAGGGCATACGGTGTCAACCTCTCAATGGTAGATGAGGAAAGTGACGCATGCAAGGACTTCCAGGAGGCTGCAGATCTTTTGGATAAGCTGTTGCGTGAAGACGTTTCACCGGATGAAGTCTGCAGTAAAGACGTTTTCAACAGAATTTCTGAAAAACTTAAAGCTGAGAAGAGCTCCTTAGCAGAGCATAAGATGGGAAAGCTATGGATTCAATACATGGACATGATTGACCTGCTGCGTCGCTTCCTGAGGGCACTGAGAATGGGCGATTTCCTACTGTACCTCGGAACACTCCAGGAGATGTTGCCGTACTTTGCAGCGTGTGGTCATAACAATTATGCCAAGTCAGCCCATGTGTACATTCAAGACATGATTGAACTTGAGCAGCTCAACCCAGACATGTTCTGTCAATTGAACTCCGGTCTATTTGTGATCCGCCGAAGTGATCGGCTGTGGGCAGGACTGCCAAGCGACTTGGTTATAGAGCAGGTTTTGATGCGCTCTTTGAAAACGAATGGTGGATTGACACGTGGTAGGGGCATGGAGGAAACGCAACGCCTGCGCTGGTTACTTGCTATGCCAGCCTGCGCTGAGGTGAGTGAAGTTATGCAAGAACTGACAGGGAAGCATTTCCACACCTCTGAGCAGCACAAAGAAATGACTGAAGCAAGGCGTGAACGAGATAGGAAGGACACAGAGAAGGTTCTCGCATTCTTCAAGGATTATGATCCATTTCAAGAATCAAATGAACTCAGGAATATTGCCAACGGTGTGACAGGACCAGCCTCGGCCAATCCTCATTTACTGTATGAGGTTGGTATGAACATTGTGCAGAAGATGGAAGGTAGCAATGCTTTTGACTTTTCATTTAGGAAGAAAGATCAAGTTGAGTCGTTGGGTGCAAAGGTTACAATCAGTGCTGAAAAAGTACCAATCGACCCACAGCTCCTTTTCCAGAGGCTCCTCATCTTTGCTAATAACAGGGACTTAGGTGTTGAAGAGGTCTTTGCGTATGAGTTGTCTAGCTACCCTACTGCTCTGTTCGATAAGTGAGGGAGGCTCAGGGAAGTCAATAAACCACAGCTAGGAGATGAGATAGCTGCTGTTGTTCCCAAGTCGTCATTGGAATCATTTGAGGAAGAAAGGACTGTGACCCATGTTCTGGATGGTGGTTCCTTATTGCAAAGGATTCCATGGAAGAAGGGTGACACATTTGAGGACATTGCAAGCATGTACATGAAGCATGTTTCCAAAAACTTTCTCAACCCGGTGGTTGTATTCGACGGTTATAAATCAGGACCTACTACCAAGGACATGACACACAATCGACGATCAAAAGGAGTCTTTGGTCAAAAGGTGATGTTCACTCCAACCATGCCCCTTCGGTCAAAAAAGGAAAACTTCTTGTCAAACTCGGACAATAAGCAAAACTTCATTGACTTATTGTGTGAAACATTCAAGGCAAATGGAATTGACTGTGTCAATGCGCCAGCAGATGCAGATGTCATGATTGCGAAGAAGGGAATTAAGCATGCAAGGGAAACCGTGACATATGTGATAGGTGAGGACACAGACTTGTTGGTGCTGTTGTGTCATTATGCGGAACGAGGGATGAATGATTTGTACTTCAAGTCGAGCAAGGAAGGTGGGAAATGTTGGCATATTAACTCAGTAGCAGAAGCTCTCGGTGAAAGCATCTGTCGTGTCCTGCCAGTTGTCCATGCACTCTGTGGATGTGACACAACCTCACGACTGTATGGTATTGGTAAAGATATTGGTAGAGATGGAAGACGAACCAGAAGAGACCAGGCTCGTTGGGGATTCCATCCTACGAGGACAGGTCGAAGAGTTCTGCGACAGAGTCCCAAATCAACGAAAAAGATTTTGCATCCCAGGAGCTGGACTGGACGACATTGTGGAAGCCTTCGAAGATACCACAAAGGATGCAAATGAAAATACCCTTTTTGTCATCCATGCTGGTTCAAATGACGTCATGCGCACCAGATCCGAAGAGTTGATGGAGAAATATCGCAAGATGATCCAGCACTACAAAAACAAGTCAAGGAATATCATCATCTCAGGCATTCTCCCCAAGATCGACGCACCTGACAAATTCTACGACAAGGCTTTCAGCACAAATAGCCGACTAAAACATTTGTGTCTGAGGGAAGAAGTTGAATTCATCAACCTCTGGGACAACTTCTACAACCAGCCTACTCTGTTCCGCAAGGATGGCACTCATCTAAACCCTGTGGGTTCAGCACGCATGGGTCGTCTCCTACACGAAGCAGTCCGCAGCCATGGATCAAAAAACGCCATCCGAGAAGAAGCAGCAGTGACATAAATCATCCAACGCCAAGAAAAAAACAGAGGCAACCGAGGACCACCAGCGATAAGGACCGAAGACAGCGAGGACCGAGGACAGCCATGAACATAAATGTAGATCCGACAAGAACCAAAAATATTATTAAAGAGCGTTCCGTGAGTTCTAAAATAACAAATTTAAAGGTTTTCTATGCAAACGCTCGTAGCATACGCAATAAATTTTCAGATTTAGAGGAGCTAGTGTTTACAGAAAATTATGATGTGATTGGCATAACAGAATCTTGGCTCAATACAGAAGATAGAGACTTTTTAGCAGAGTATTCACTTCCCGGTTATGTAATGTTTGAGAAAAGCCGAATAAATCGAAATGGAGGTGGCGTTTTACTTTATATCAAAGAAAGTCTTAACCCTACCCTCTTGTCAAAACCTCAAATTGTGAACGTCGACGCATCTTTTGTGCTAATAAAGAATAATAAAGGTACCAAAATAATACTTGTATTAATATACAGACCTCCAGCTCAATCAGTGCAAACTGACCGAGATATTTACGAACAAATTGCAGATGTAAGTAACTCACAAGATACCGTAATTTTTGGTGACTTTAATTTACCTGTGACCAAGTGGGGCGATACTCTTACTTCACACTCCGGACATGACTTGTATACGAACTTGCAAGAGAGTTCGCTTTATCAATTTGTTGGAACGCCGACCCGTGGTAATAACGTTCTTGACATTGTACTTGCAACAAAAGAAGAATTAATAGAGAATTTGAATGTTGGTGATGAATTCAGTAACAGCGACCATCGTACGATAACTTTCACTTTAAAGTTTACTAGTAACGAACCAAATAGTAGCATCGAAAAAGTCCCTAATTTCAAGAAAGCAAACTTCCATAAACTTAGAGCTATGTTTAAAGAAACTGACTGGAGCTTTTTAATTCACAATAACGACATAAATACATCTTGGAAGTTATTCGAAGCCACTTACCTAAAAGCAGTGCAAGACTGCATACCATCGAAAACTCGGCGTCCAGGCCATAATAATAAGCCCAAATGGTGGAATAAAGATATTTCAAACTGCCTGCTTGCTAAAAAATTTGCTAATGATAGATTAAAATCCTCACAAAATGACGAAGAACGGCTGAAATTTGTAGAGCTACGACGCAAAGCCAAAAAGTTAATTAAGCAAAGTAAAAAGACCTTAGAGTTACATATTGCGAATCAAAGTAAAACAAACCCGAAAGAATTCTATAGTTATATCAGAAAGAAAAAAGTCGTTACTTCAACTGTTGGACCGTTAGTCGATGAAAATGGAGAATACACCAAAGACGAAGAACAAATGAGTAATGCCCTCAATACCTTCTTTGCATCAGTTTTTACAACAGAAGACCTCAGTGATATCCCTACACCATCGCCGATTCAGATTGATAATTCAGATGTTCTAAGCAATATCACCGTTACAGAGAGAGAAGTATTGAATTGTTTAGATAAACTCAAGGTAAATAAAACGCCTGGACCTGATACAATCTCGCCTAGAGTTCTAAAGGAAGCTAAGGATGAGCTCTCTAAACCACTGACATTACTATTCAATAAATCCTTGCAGTCTGGAACTATGCCCGATCAGTGGAAGCTAGCCAACGTAACACCGATATTCAAAAAAGGCAGCAAATCCCTACCCAGTAACTATCGTCCAATTAGCTTAACCTCAGTTGTATGTAAAATGCTAGAAACGGTCATACGAGACAGACTCGTAAATCACTTAGAGGAAAATAACATACTTAAAGATACTCAACACGGCTTTCGTAAAAAACGTTCCTGTTTAACAAACCTCTTAGACTTCTTCCACGATATCCTCAACCTCTACGATGAGAGTAAAGCTGTAGATATTATATACCTTGATTTTCAAAAGGCCTTTGACAAAGTTCCCCACAAACGTTTACTGCTAAAACTAAAAGCGCATGGAATACAAGACGGTGTGTTGAAATGGATAGAAAATTGGCTCAGCGACAGAAAGCAAAGAGTAGTCATAAACGGTAAGGCATCAAAATGGACCAATGTAAGTAGTGGGGTACCCCAGGGATCGGTACTAGGACCAATTCTCTTTCTAATTTACATCAACGACATAGATGAGGGTCTCACCTGTACAATCTCAAAATTTGCTGACGATACAAAAATTGCAAATAGCGTACTCTCAAAAGAACAAGTTGACGATATGCAACACAATCTAGATAAATTGTCATGTTGGGCCCAAATTTGGCAAATGAGTTTCAATGCGGATAAATGTAAAGTACTACATATCGGATACCTAAATGAGAAAGCAAACTATTCGATGAATGGCACTCAGCTTAAGAATGTAAACAGAGAAACCGATCTGGGAGTAACAATATCGAGTAACCTAAAACCGAGTCAACAATGTTCAGAAGTTGTTAAGAAGGCAAACAAAATAATTGGCTTTATAGGCAGGTCATTTGAGCATAAATCCAAAGAAGTTATCCTAACCCTTTACAATTCATTAGTCCGCCCTCTTCTGGAATACTGCGTTCAATCCTGGTGCCCTTATTACCAAAAAGATATAAACAAGCTAGAACGAGTTCAACGTAGAGTTACCAAAATGATACCTAGCCTAAAGAACAAACCATACGAAGAGCGTCTTAGAGAATTAAATCTATTTCCTTTAACCCAGCGCAGATTAAGAGGTGACTTAATTCAAGTGTTCAAAATCATCAAAGGCATCGACAATATGAACTGTAGTAAGTACTTCAATATCGACCAATCTAATTACACGCGGGGAAACGGTTGCAAAATTATTGGTAAATCTTTTAACTCGCACGAATCTAAGAATTTCTTCTTCAATCGAGTTGTCAACTTGTGGAATGGGCTTCCCCGAAACGTTATAGACTGCATCACCGTTGATTCATTTAAACTCCGCCTAGACAAATATCTCGCATCAAACCCGCGACTGACTGCGTTTGTAAATGAATAACTTTATTTTATCCCCCCCTCAGTTACTAACCCATCTGTCCCCTACTAACTTCCTAATCCTGCCACGGACATTAGTTCCAGGGCAGTAATTCCCTTTCCAATGTTCCCTTACCCACTCTAAACCACTGTTTGGACACTTGATCCTCAGTGTTTTGGAGGACAAGCAACCTAGAAGGGTCACTAGATCTGTTGTTGCTTGATTTCCTTTGTAAAGGGGCTGCCTTGAGGAAAGTGAGGGAAGACAACGGTTTCTTGAAATGTATAGAAGCATTCTGTTGCCAAAGTGGAAGTAAAGACGCGATATCATCAGCTGGTGAAAAGGCCTTGGTTTATTTGTACGGGGGAAAAGGAAATGACACCCTTGACGGACTGCGAAAGACAAAGTTTTGCAACAAGGTGGCAAAAAGTTCAACTACCGTTGAAGTTCACAGCCTTCCCCCAACAACCGATGCAGCCAAATACCACTCGTTCCGAGTTTATTGTCAGGTCCAGGAATGGATGGGGAACTGTGTGGACCCCGAGAAATGGGGCTGGTGTCTGCGGAAGGGACAGCTTGAACCGAAGACGATGGATTCGCCAGTGGCTCCTGATTCACTACTGAAATTGGTCAGATGTCAGTGTAAGGGCAACTGTGACACTCAACGCTGTAGTTGCAAACGGAATGAGCTTGAATGTTCCAGTGCATGTGGTCAATGTAAAGGACTCTGTCAAAATAGCAACTTTGATGCAAGCACCGATGATCCAAGTGAATACGAACTCCTATCATGAATTACATAATTGGCTCTGAATGACGTCCTACTACGTCATGTTTTTTTTTTTTTTTTTTTATAAAAAAGAGGGACAACAGGTCAAAAAACCCATACAAGCACAAAGTGCCTGTGTCACCCCTTGTGAAAGAGACAGTTCAGCCTGTCTGTAAGGTATTTCGGCTGTAAATTAACCACTTTCCAGGTGTCCAAAAGTTGGAGACTTTTTATATGTTCATCAGAGGGACCTAATAAACAAGTTAAAGCCAAAAAACGTTGTTTGTAATACATTTATAGGGTCTAGGAGCAACCAGAAAAAAGTTATCTGTAAATTGAAGCTTTGGACGGCGGCCATCTTGAATTTATGCAAATTAACCACTTTCCCAGTGTCCAAAAGTTGGAGACTTTTTATATGTTCATCAGAGGGACCTAATAAACAAGTTCAAGCCAAAAAACCTTCTATTGCAATTTGTTCTAGGTCCAGTTAAATGATTGCTAGATTTACTGGACTAGTAGTAACGTTAGGAGTCAGAAGAGGTGCCATGTGTGCAGCTACACAACTCGCAGACCCCGCAAACCCACAAAAACCACTTGGGAATGCCTCGAGTGTCAAGTTGGACTGTGTGCTGGCACCTGCTTCAACGACTTCCACACTCTAACACACTTTTGAAGTGGAAGTGACAAGAGTGAAAGTGACACTCAAATGTAGGCTAAGAATAATAATATAACTAAGTATAAGTGAAAAGGACACATAAGTAATAATAAGTGCCTTCAATAACAATATGAACAAGTAAAAGTGACACTAAAATATATATTTCTAACAATAAATAAGTGAAAATGACACTCAATAAGCCTAGGCCAGTCAAAGTGACAGTATAATAATAATAAAACTAAGTATAAGTGAAAGTGACACACACAAGTAATAATAAGTGCCTTCATAACAATATGAACAAGTGACTGACACTATATATATTATTAGCTTACCTAACAATACATAAAAGGGGAAATGACACTACCAATTATCAAAGTCCAGTGAAAGTGACACTAATAATCATAATAATAATAATAAAACGAAGTAATAAGTGACAGAGACACAAATCAGTTCATGTAAATAACTTTATTGAGTGAAAATAACATAATAACTATAATAAATGACAGAATAACCAATAAAACACTATCAAATCGCTTCCCGGCATAATTGCGGGTGGAGCGACGAGTGCAACTGGGTGTCGTAGCCGGGGCCGCGGTTGAGTGTTCGGACGTGCCGAGGTAAGTACGCGGAAAAAGTTACCTCCACTTCCATCACCATCACTCTGGAACCAGTTGAGCTAGAGAGCTCTACTCATCGCCATTCTACGCAGCAAGGTAAGGCGCCCATTTCTATATATGTTTGATTAATGTAGGTAATATATTAAGCGAGATTAGAAATAGTTTACTTTTGTTGATATTCGGCCAGATCGCCCGGATACGAGCTCCGTCCTTTGGAGAGCCTGCCCGGGCCAGGAGGGTTAAGCTTGGTGAAAGCAAAATAATATGAAGTAAAAAAATCACAATACTGTACCACCAAATAGAATGTACATGAATATATTGATATAAGGATACTACTTGTATACAGTAATTGAGTCAAGGTTGATTTTATAAATGTGATCTGAGGAGCTTATATTGTACAGTTGGCCACATAAGTTCTGTTCCTCGCCGTGATCTTATGGGATCACATAAAAATTATGTGCTTTCATTAATTTCAATGGAGGTGTTTGGTGTTGTGGTGAAATTAATAAAAATATAGACCATGAGAGTACTCTATAATAGTATAATGATTTGTGATTTTTTTTTAATCATCAGTTAACTAGTCTGATGAGTTAACCACTGCATAATAAACTACACTCGTAATTCAATCATGCGCATTATATTTCCATGTTTAAGATCACAGAGAGGAACAGAACCTATGTGGCCAACTTTACATGTAATAAACTAAATCTGAAAATACTTCACCCTTACACCTCAAAAAGCTACAATCGTGGCTTTGTTTGTAAACTACATATTTTCTAGAGAAGCTATGGCGAGACATGGTACCACCGAGTATATCTATTGCTCCACCCCTGCCTTATCTCTCTCTCTTTCTCGCTACCTCTTCTCTCTCTCTCGTCATACTATACCAATAATTATTCTTCGCAGGTGGTGTCAGGTGGCGTGGCGTGTAATCAATACCTCCGCAGGGCGCTAGAAAAGCTATGTGAAGAAACGGGGTACGTCCTAGTATGTCCGTCGACCCACCTGTGCTCCGACAACGGGGTCATGATTGCCTGGAACGGGGTGGAGCGACTCATAGCGGGTTGTGGGATACTGACTGATAGAGGGGAGATAGAGAACGTCAAATATCAGCCCAAGTGAGTCGTTTGTTATTGTTTGTACAGTACGAGTGAATTTAGAATCAATTTGGGTGAATTTAGGATGTTACCAATCACCCTAACAGTCAGATGGTTTTTATTTTTTAGTTTGGGTAAGTTTGTGTTTGAATTTATGTTTTGTTTGTGTGTGTTCATTGTTTTCTGTTGTGTTGTGTTGTCCCTATTCGGGCTCTGTCTTGAGTCGGCCACTCCCAGAAAAAAAAAGGAAAAATGGGGAATGGGCCTGAGTACATACATACTTACAAGTTTGGTACTGTATCATCCCATGTGAGGAAGATTAGAATATTAAAAGGAATATCTCAGTTTGTGATATCGACCAATCCACCTGTGCTCCGACAACAGGGTCATGATCACTTGGAACGGGGTGGAGCGACTCATAGCGGGCCAGGGGGTGTTGTATGATAAAGAGGATGGATAAACTAAGTTGAGTGAAAAGATACAAGTCCGTGAATGTGGAGGCAGCTGCACCAAGCGGCAAACCAATAAAGACATGGGATCAGACCTTACTGTCTAATCTTGAATGAATAAACCTGACATTTGAGGCAGCACTAAACAGGGCTGCCTGGAGCGCCACCATTAGGATGCGAGACTGGAAACACACTTCGTGTGGAGCACTCGGTCTTTAGATTTAGGTACTGTATGTATGTATTTATACTCTATACAAAGGGAAATGTGGTATACAAAAAATGTGCATAGAGTATATTGTTTCTCTTCCCTCTCCCTTCATACACGGGTGAGCGGTGTACAGCTTAGGGAGTCAGGCAGGGAGGGCGTTCTATGAACCGTGATCCAGGTGTGATTTCACAAAATATTTTCTATCTCCGTACAGATTTGTCAAATTGTTGCATTATTTTTTTAGATCAATTATACTCACCCATATCTATCACATATTGTTTTTTTCGTTTTAGAATAGAGTTTCCCTTTAATTAACCCTCCGGTTCCGGGGGCCTTCATATGAGGTGATCGTCGTGTCCGGGGGTATTCCTGAAAAATGGCTATCTTCATAATTCGATATCTATGGATTGAGACCACCTAGAGCAGTCAACTAAATTGCATAGTGTAGAACCAACCTTCGTCTGTAGACTGGTGTTGAGTTGACATCGCTACGACAAGTGGTTGCCGAGATATGATGATGGGAATGGAGGTAATTTCCCACGTATTTTCGCCTGTGTCCGAACGCTTCGCCGAGGCCCTGGCTAGCACGCACTAAGTCACTCGTTGCTTCGGTGCCGTTAGACGATATTATGTTTCTATGGTGATAATGTCATAGTTATTGTGTCATTTATTTATTTTACAACCATTATTGAGTTATGTGAAACTTTTTATAACATATTTTTGGCACTTTCACTGTTATTGAATATTATTGTTTCACTTTCACTCTTATTACTCTTCTTGTTATGAATTATTGTCACTCACTGTTATTATTACCTGTTATACATTTGTGTTGCTTTCACTTACTAGGCTAGGCGAGCGTACGGTACCGCATCTTCACTAACCACTTCTTCATCGTCAAAGTCACTTCCAAGTTCACTCAGTTCACTATATTCACGAGCACCGCATTCACCATCGTCATTATCGGTACTAATAAAGCCCAGAAACTCTAATCCATCCGCCACTTCACCCCCATCTTCATTAACCACTTGTGCTTCGTCAAAGTCACTCCCAAGTTCACTCAGTTCACTATATTCGCTTAGTTCTTCCAGAGTGTGTGCAACACCATCGGGACTAAGCACTGTTTTCTTGGTCGTTTTAGCCTTGCTTTTGTTAGGTGTACGGTACGCGGCGCCGGGCGGCGATTCGGACGCAGCGATTTTATTTTGGATTAGCTCCATCCATGTTGGATGCGTGACGAGAACTGATGCTGCATGTTAGTTTGTGCTTGGTGGCCCACGCATAAAAAAAAAAATCCGCCCGCGCGATTTAAACCCTTTGATTTTTATTTTGCCTCATATGAGACCTCCCGGACTCCTAACCAAAATACGTTTTGCCTCATATGAGGCCTCCTGGATTCCATGGGTTAAGAACAAAATGTTGATTTTGACTGTACTGTACATTACTATACAGTAGTCTGGGGTTTTTTCCAGCTGACCACGTTTAATCCTTCAGCAGCCGATTTCTCGATAACTTATGGACAATTATGAAACTATTATATCTCATCATATAAATACAAAAATTCATAATTAACAACATATTTCAGTGTAATATCAACATAGTAGTTAAATAATCAAGAGAAGGATTGGGCAACAATTTAGCATCAGCTGAAGATAATCAGACTATAGTAGTACTAGGTTTATTACCATAATAATTATTTTTATTATTGACATCCCCTGCTACACCCCTTAGAGCCCCAATGGGAGAAGATCTAACTGCTGACGTCCTGAGTCTGGGCATCAAGTCACCCAAGGCCATCAAGTTCTAGCACTGACTATGATACCGGTACTACACAACCTCAACAATCCCTTCTGTGGAATGGCTCGGGAGCTTCTGTAAGTAAAAGTGGGTTAAAGGGGATGGTCATAAAGTTATCGAGAACCATGCCCATTTTGCGCGGAATATTAAAGGGATATCCTTGTCTGAGTGTTCAGGTAATTTTGTAAGGAAGTGTACATTACTATATGAGCAAGAATTGTTTTCCCTACCAAACTAGTTGCACACATAATGTATATGAATGTACTCTCGTGATATTCAAGGAATTGGAGCAATTAGAGCATAAAACTGTTCATTATACAATATTAATAAATAAAATAAAGCATTTGCAATTTGACAAGATATGAACAATAGTACAAAATACATACTCACTGGCACAAGTCTGCCTTTCTCTCTGTGGCGTAGGGATGCAGCGACCACACCACCCGCCACTTTGGTTGTGCAATCAGCTTCTGGAGAAGTGGACCACTGGTTCCTATCTTCAGAAATTCCTGTGCTTGGTATGCTTCCAACCAGGGCCCCACTGAGGGAATTAAAATTGCAAAACAGCCATCCGGGTGCGGGAGTGCTCTGGGTCTGCTCCTACAGTACGAAGGGTCATAATCCACTTAGTGGAAATGGTACTGTGGAGTTGGTCAGTGGGGGCATGTCGGCAGTTTCTGCCATGGCCATACCATTTTGGGACACTTCCTCTGGAAGCGGGGCGTCAGATTGATGATGATGATGACAAACGATAGTGCTATTGGGTAGGTACCTGTGAGCATATCATGAACACATGAAATAAAATAAGGAAATCAGAAAGGCAAAGAATTGATACTATCAAAAATGAATAGCTTGGAGATGGAAGGGCTCTAGGACCATCCCTCATCCCCAGATCGATACTGTATACTATACATAAAAGATGCGTGTGCAAAGCAGCTGACTAGTGCCCTAGAATGTGTAACATTGCTTGCAGCGGCAATCAATAACTAGGGGAGGGAGGAGATACTCCACCCTCCCGACCTGCTTATACGTAACAAGATAAAAAGTATGTGCTTTATTCTTCACATATGCCTTGTGGTGCAATAATATTGTTTTATAAGGGATATTACGTAATTAAATTCCTCCCGTGTATCGAACTAAAACAAGGGTGCCCATTTCTCGACAACCATGCAACTCCCGGCCATGCCCACAACACATCCACATATTTTTTTGTGCAAATAACCTTCGCAGGGGAATGTGTTGTGTGCATAACATTATGCGATGGTGACCATTTTCGGCTATCTTCCCCTCCACGGGAGGCTACTACTAACCTAGTTAATGCAGCCCCCAGGTTAAGGAGTAAGGCTTTACTACAAAATTATGTTTTGTTAGAATAGTCCTCTCCTTAATTCTATCAATTGCCAGATGCTTTGTTCCCTGAAGGGGTGGCCACAAACAATTCTCTAGCTTGTTTATGCCCAACCACCTTTGTAGTGTATAATGTGTAAGGCTGCATGTGGAGGATTATCGTACTGTTGAAATGGAATCTGCAACCATTGCAATCATGCTAATCAGATGCATTCACATACATTGCAACACTGGTCCACGACATCTATGATGTTTGCCATTGCAGAGGGGGTTGGGAGGTCATGGGAGGTCATGGGGATGATTGTCAAACAAGAATTCCTGATTGTGTTCTTTTATTTAATAATTTTCATTTTAGTAAGCGTTGTTTCCACATAGCGATTTTGATAATTTAATTTGACTTTATATTGTCCTTGTCCCAATTTTGGTTTGTTTAGTTTGCAAGTTTTACATTTTAATTCTACTTCGGAATGCTACCGCCTACTCCAAACCGGCTCTAAATTCAATGGATAAAATTTAAACATATTGTATAATTCATCAAATATTTTATTTTAAATTCTCTAAAATACACAGGAATCCTTACAAAATCCTTACTTAGTAATTGCATTGATGAACTCTGTGCCACAGCATAGTAAGATCTGTACTGTACACACTTCCTGCACCCGGTGATGAACACCACTGTATTTACAATGTTACAAGAAGAGTACAAATATTACAGTAAGCCTCCCGCCCCAGCCAAAACATAACAGGTGCCAATAAAAATTATTATCAGTACTAATAAGTATAGATATGAAGAGCAAGTAGATTATTGATTAAGTTTGGCACACTGTTCCTTGCCACTTTTGCTACCCTCAAGAGTAGCATACTGCTGGTGAAAGGTGTTCATCTTTTAGTTATAGCAAACACTCAATGTACAGTAACAAAAAAAATACTTCTAATAAGGCAGGTGATGCATGATAATCAAACCATTCTCCTTTGAACCCCACATATCAAGTTACCTGAGAGAAGCTTATATGTGGGTCCACAAATGACCAGAATTGAATTTCCATTACATGTACTTTGAGTAATCCATGTCTATCACTCCAAACTATATTCAGTTTCTTTTCAACTGACGGTAAATTGGAAAGTTTCCATCAAGATTTCTCTGTAGTTTTGAAGATTTTGTAGTGAAATATGGTGCTAATTATATAAACTTGGTCTAAATATGAAGCAGACATAGTTTCTTATTTTTCCATTAGTTATCAAGAAATCAGATGTGAAGGGATTCAATTTTACCATCAGATGAAATTAAACAGAGTATACATAGATCAAATGTTCCACCAGCGATGGTCGACTTACTGTAATGTTTTATGCAAGGCACAGAAAATAGGAGAATGAAGCAACTTCAATCTCTACCAATTGTATCGCTACAACTACTCAATTTCACTAACACGGCTAGCTAAGCTACATGGAAAAATAGAATATCCTCCCTATTTATACATTGATAACACAATACAGTACAGCCATTCCTCAAGTAAAGACAAACATTGTCAATAAAAAATGTGTTGAACCCTTTAACCCTCCTGGCCCAGGCAGGCTCTCAAAATGACAGTCCGGGCGATCTGGCCGAAAAACGTCTAGGCCTAGGCTACCGTATTTTTGTTTAGTTTAACTGCTAGAAATTTCCCACGCATCTATAAATGTAGTGCGGTTTCCAATCTGTAGAGCTCTCTATGTCAACTGGTTCAGTTGTGATGACGATTTCAGTGGAGAGCACTTGCAGGCGATGTTAGCAATATGACGATATTTTCACTACTGAAACAACGACATACAATAACATACGAGTCTTCTCTTTCTCGTTTTCGGAGGTGCGGTGACGTAACGATCGGCTTTGATTACATGCGTCGGACGCACGGCGTTCAGACCAAGCTGAATAGGCTTTCAAGCTTACAGATTTTAAAATGACAACCGGGCCAGGAGGGTTAAATTCTCCCAGCCTAAATTAAAAGCTAGGTCTGAATTTGCAAAAGTGGATAAGATCAAGTTATTAAGTTCCGGTGTTGGAAACATTATGACAGTAGTACGGGTAACAAGACCAAATGATAACGGACTAATAAATAAGGAAGAAACTATATAGAGTACAGGTATAACTAAATTAAAAAGTACAGTAGTCTAGTGTGTCTTTACTTGAATATCATGAGTAATTTAAATATCCCAACTGATTTTCTGTTAATATCTTGAGTAACCGAAAGGCGATACCAAAATTATAGGTAGTCGCGGCCATTAATGCCGATAAACAAATTTTCTAAGCTATCTCGGACTTTATTATTTACCTGCTTTTTGGGGGTTCCTTAACCCGCTGGATCCCAGCGTCGCACGTGTTGCGTCGGCAATGTTCGATCACCAGAACCCAGCGACGCAACGTTTGCGTCAGTGTCACTCCGGTCCTATGGCACCTAGAGGGCTCAGATTTGTATTGGAACTGTGTAACGCCGATGGTTGAAAACTCTCAAAGTCCAACCGCATGCGCCAGAGTGCGCAAAAACATGTTTTTTGGGGGAAATTGCCTTCAATTTTTTACTCTTGTAAAATCCGTTTTCGGGGGCTCCGTAGGACCATTTTTTGAGCTTTTTGATCGGTTTTTCCTTCATTCCTAACCCATTCGCTATTGTTTTTGGAGAAAAAAAAATCAAAACCTGCTGGGCCCTGGTGGTACATTTATTAATAACTAGCTGGGGCTCGGCGGGTTAAAATTGTTCGAGGCTTCAAAATATATCGGAATTAATGACCACAATTTTACATAAGCATTACAGAATTGTCACGTCATCAAGCTACTGTATTACCTTTATACATAGTTGTTATATTTGCAACTGTACAATCTGCCTATATTGAGAAAGCAGTTAATTTCAGAATATTCTACAGGTTTGTACAATACATTCTCATACAGGCCAAGGGACACTAACAATTCATAGGGATGGATAAACAAATATACTTCACAAACCATTCAACCAATTCTTGTCAGTCATACAGAATTGTCTTAAATATATTTCTCTATTTTGTCATATTTCTTGCTGGTCATATTTCTTGCTGGTCATATATATTTATCTTAAATAATTGTCTTGGCTATGTATTGGTAACCATTAATAACAGGGTAACCTATTAATTATTTTACTTAATTTTGTTTTTGATGGATCATTTGACATTAATACCCATTCGGTCAAACCTGCCCAAAACTTTCAGATCATAGCTTCCCATATGTTTTCTAGTACAGTACATAATGGTACATGACAATTACTTGGCTACTCTAACATTCTCATATAATAGGCTAATTACTTTATTATTTTGACAAGTTGTTTAGTCTTTTTACTGGGTTCGTCCAAGTTTTGGTTTGTTTATTTTGCAAGTTTTACATAATACTTGCTGTATGCTCAATTGTCAACAGCTGTTGCCAGATAAACACTAAATTTCTGTCAAAATTTCATTATAGTAATTTGCTTGGATATATCTACTGCCAGTCTTAAAAAATAGAATATAAATATGCAATCCAAGCTTTTCTAAATAATATCTGTATCCTACCTACATAACAAGCCTTTATAGCGAACCGAGTTTTGAACGTGGGCCTGTAAGCCACTGGCCCACTACGTTTCTTCTCTACCAGTTTGAGAGCCCCATAGATGTTGACAAAGCAACGTCATGGTCCAAAATATTATCAAACGTGGCTTCATTTTAACGACTAGTAATGATTTATTTGTTAGAACTTGATCCAAACCATTAATAAAAAAATATGTATTTCCTTTGACAAAAAATTATTTTACTTATAGAACTTCTTGCCAGGGTCAGCAGCATGATCAAGCAACAACTGGCAGGGTTCGAAGGTGGGTCCGTAGGCCGCAGAGTACTCCCGCATCTTCTCGACCAACTTGAGGGCTCCATAGGTATCGACGAAGCGGAAGGGGCCACCACTGAAGGGAGGGAACCCAAGGCCGAACACTGCGCCGATGTCACCCTCCAGCTGTGAATGGAAAACAAAAATTAGACAAATGATAAGAAAATATAAAACTAAGTACTGGCCAGTAAATACTTATAGATAATTAAGTCACTTTGTGGCTATTAATAAATTAACTAAGGAGTCTAAGTACCGGTCAAATCCTTATTTCCTTGTAGCTATTGAAGTCTGAATAGTAGCCTAAGTAAAAACCCATACAGTATGTATGGCACATTCTGAAGCATCTGGAATATAATAAAACATCATATTGTCTTCTTTGGGTTCAATATAGATTCAAATATGTGTGTTAAATGTTCACGACTATACCCAAGTCTAAGAACAATTACAAAATTAAAACTAAACAAATTAAGAGTACATTTTAACATCACAATATAAGATTACAAGCAACAGGGTGTGTGCAATTAAAGTGTGTACAGTAGGTAAATAAAATGTGTATATATTTTTATATTCAGTCATGTCTTTTCCAACCTATAGACTAAAAGTGTTTGTGATATTGGCTTTGCTACTATCGCGGATTCACGATAGTCAGTGGTATAACCTACATTTTCTATGTATCATACCCTAGATACAGTTTGTGCAGTATGTAAGCTTAATAAGTTAGATAAAGCCTATTATACGAAAGTATAGTATTTAAATGTCTTTAGGAATGCATATATGATTTATCATATAAACCATGCTGTAATATTATGTAAGCGGTGCGATATATACCGCTAGATATCCGCTACTAACTTAGCAGTAGCCGCTAGATTCGTAGCGTAAGACGATGATGTCTTGGATTGTGGCGCACCGCGTCAGAGCACTTTTATACTTCATCCAAGCAACACCTCCACTCTTTAGTTCGCTGCGATCCTGGTTCCGGTTTCATCTAGCTCTCATCATAAACTTAAAACTCAACTACATCCTACAGACAGACCGACTGACAGCTAAGCCTTATTATCATGATTTAACTTTTAACCTCATTCATTCGTTCAGGTGCATCCATGCGGTCACCTTAATGTAAACATCCAATGGTGTTAGAATGACAGCCATTTGCCTACCATCTATCAGCATTTCCACCTTGCTTAGCTGTATTTTATGGTGATTTAATAGGTGAGTTACACTCCCGGTATTATTATTTATTTACATTATATGAGCGGACCTTTTCAGTCTTAGGTAGCCTAGAGTAAACTTATCTTCCTTAAATCCGCCATAGCTACCTCTTTCTCTTCCTATATTTATTTTATTTAATGTTCTTTTATGGCAAAATTTAATTTTGCAAATTAGTTATTTCCATATATGAATAAATTTTGATTAATTATTTTGTTGTTATATTGTGCCGTTCCTGTTTTGGTTTGTTTATTTTGCAAGTTTTACATTAACCCCTCAGACCCGGTAGGGCTCTGAGGCACCCATAACAAACGCGGCCCGCGGAACCCGGTAGGGCTCTGAGGCTCCGGCAGCTTGAAAGCCTGTAAGCTTGTTTTGAAAGCCGTCCGTCCGACACATGTAAACAACAGCCGGTTGGACCGACGTCGCTTGTTTTTGTGTGGCCGTGTGTTATAGTTTAGTATTGAAAAGTGGCTGATATAGCTGACATCGCCACAAAGTTCCCTCCACGGAAATCGTCATCACAACTGAACCAGTTGACTTAGAGAGTTCTACTCAACGCCATTCTACAGGTACGAAACACATCTACGCTTGGGGATGCGCGGGAATGCAGAAGCAGTCAAAATAACAAAGATACGGTAGCCTAGGCGTAGACGTTTTTCGGCCAAAACCCCCGGGTTTCGGGGAATATTTATAGAATGCGTAGCCGGCACCGGAGGAATAAAGTAAGGTAACTTACGGGGCTGTTGAGGATGCCTTCTTGCAAACACAGGATGGCTTCATTGATGAATTTGGAGGCCAGACGCAGCTGAATACTTTCGTCAGTCAGGGCCAGCTGCAGGGGGAGAAAAGGGGGTTATACAGAATAGTTGTAGTGTAAATAATTTTGATAATTATTATAGTATTGCAAAATTATTTACTGCAGTAAATTGTGACATAGTATATGTTGAATCAGTGAGGTTCCACTGTACTGTATAATTATACAAGAGGAGTAATAGGATAGATAATGCAAAATATAAAAATGGCAAAAGACATACTGTACATACATGTATGTATGTCTAGACTCGGGCACATACCCCATAGCTGGGGGTGACCGACTCGAGACATACACAAATTTAAAGACCGAGTGCTCCACACTAAGTGCGGTTCCGGTCACACACAAAGAGAAAATTTATGAATGAACTAGAGAAGAAAACAAACGAGAATATGAATAAATTAGAAAGAGAGTAAGAGTTAATCAAAAGTAAACTTAACTATCACTTGCCTATAGCTGAATACTGTACAGACACTTGAAGAAAAGAGCTCGGAATAGAATGGAAACAAAAATAGAAGAATGGAATAGAACAAAAGAATGGAGAAGAGAAAAAAGAATAAGGGAGAAAAAAGCTACGACAAATGTTTAGGAATTTGGGGAGAAACCAAAGGAATGGAGAAAAGAATAATAGGTAAGGGCAGGACAATAGAATATAAGGAACTACAGTATACCCTGTTTCTTCCCAGCTGATAGTAAATTGCTATGTCTATTTTGAAGATTATGTAGTGAAATATGTTGTTAAGTGTGAAAAATTAGCATTAATATGATAGTGGTTTTCACATTTTGCTACTAAGTATACAAAAATCCGGTGCTAAGGGATTTAATTTACCGTCAGCTGAAATATAACCGACTACAGCATCTCACCTTGGGCTCTAGACTGTACTTCTTCATGATCTCCATGGCTCCCTCGTTCACGTTCCTCTCCTTCACTCCCGCCTCGTACACATACATACCCTTCCCGGCCTTGCGACCTGGACAGAGAATGATAATTAAACCTCTCGACTGACTGTACTTTTAATGTATTTCCTATGCGCATGTGTAATGAAAAAGTGTATCGGCAGGTGTAAGCAAAATATATACAGTATATGTTTCTGTATAAATGTGTTAAACAATAAATGAATATATTAAGCATGAGTGCGTATATAACGTTTTGGAAATGTGTACCTGTTTGTGAATAAGCCTAGTTCTACAGAATGAGTTGTTTAAATGTGTGTACGCATGAATGTCTATTAGGAATATGTAGCTTGCTAAAATTGTACAATAATGCTATAACATGGACGAAGTATAAGGGCTATACAGTGGGCCCTTGCAAGTAGCGATCCTAATAGGCTGGCCAATCTTGCCACTAAACCCAAAATCGCTAACCACAAGGCCCAGTGTCTATGGGAAAAAGACCGCACTTTGTGTAAAGAACTCGGTCTTTAAATTTACGAATATATGTATTACCATTACTTTGTGCTATACTCATTGAACAATGCAAAACTTATTGCAAATCACTAGTTTGGTTAGGTTGTTGCTTCCCAGGAGGAAGCATTCAAATGGTACCGACGCCTTAAAACTCAAGACTCTCATTCTTCATATGAGGAGGTCCGTGCCAGAGGGGCCAACTCGCCACGAGTAGAGTTTTGAGTTATTGATGTTTAACCCTCCAGCCCCGGGGGCTATAGCTTGCGACTGTGCTCCGGTACCGGGTGTTTTGACGATCTTTGGCCTATGTTAACTACTCTGTAAGTCAATGAATATGTCATGTAATGTGAATAAAAAAGAATAATGTTCCACAAACCTTCCTCTGTCGAATGGCGTTGAGTAGAGGTCTCTAGCCCCTCTGGTTGCATAATGGTGAGCGCGGGAAGACGAGTGCTTTTCGGCGGCAAATTCTTCCCGCGTTCGGACGCGTCGCCTCGGCCATGGCTACGACGCACCTAGCCGCTCGCCGCGCCAAAGTATTTATCTCCCTTAGACGATTTTAGTGTTTGATATTGAGAATGTGATGTTTATTTGATATTTTCTAGTTATTTTGAGGCCAATTATATAAAATATGTTTATTAGGGTATCACTGTCACTGATATTGCTAATTTTCACTCGATACCGTACATTTTATTAGTAATTGAGGTAGCTTATTGTTGTATTAGGCACTGATTATTCGTTATCACAGGTGTTTATTATACTTTGGCCATCAAATATTAGGTCTTGTGTCACTTTCACTTTGACAAATATGCTTTAGAGTGTCACTGTCACTGATAATGCTCATTTTCACTCGATACCGTACATTTTATTAGTAATTGAGGTAGGTTATTGTTGTATTAGGCACTGATTATTCGTTATCACAGGTGTTTATTATACTTTGGCCATCAAATATTAGGTCTTGTGTCACTTTCACTTTGACAAATATGCTTTAGAGAGTGTCACTGTCACTGATAATGCTCATTTTCACTCGATACCGTACATTTTATTAGTAATTGAGGTAGGTTATTGTTGTATTAGGCACTGATTATTCGTTATCACAGGTGTTTATTATACTTTGGCCATCAAATATTAGGTCTTGTGTCACTTTCACTTTGACAAATATGCTTTAGAGAGTGTCACTGATAATGCTCATTTTCACTCGATACCGTACATTTTATTAGTAATTGAGGTAGGTTATTGTTGTATTAGGCACTGATTATTCGTTATCACAGGTGTTTATTATACTTTGGCCATCAAATATTAGGTCTTGTGTCACTTTCACTTAGTTATATGATTTGTAAACGATTTATATACAATTTATTGTGTCTTTTTTCACTGATTTCTATATTTCTATAGGTTCTAATCATATGAATGTCACTTGGTATATACATGTGTCACTTTCACATATTATTATGGTGTAATTGTATTTGTATCAATGTTCTCATAATACATGACTTTTGTATTACAATACATTGGTTTTCTTCCACTTTTTGCCTATATATAATTATAGTGTACATATTGTCATTTTATTTGGCAATTTCAGTATGATTATTAGAACTCCAGCTTGGAGTGGTAATCAAAGAAGCAATCTACAGCACAGAGTGCCACCTTGCACTCCACACACTCCAGGGTTGACTTTTTACCTGACCTCGGCTTCACCCTGCTGTTGTAGCAGACATGGCACCGCTTCTGCTGTGTTCTTCCGGATTCATTCTGAGGCAGGGAACCAAGCCTGTGCCTAGTCAAGTATTGAGCAGACTGCAAGCGGTCAATAACGGCGGGCCCAGGATGTGCCACTGCCCTCTGTGGCATAGCATACTTCTCCAGGAGCTCCGTCAACACCTGCTTTTGGAACCTCCGCAGGCTATTGAACTTCATGGGTGTGTTCACATTCCGAAGCTTGTATATGTTGTAGGCATTCAGAACTGACATGTCCACCATATGCAGAAAGAACTTTTTGTACCATCTGCACGAGGTACGCAGGCAGTCAATGAAGCCTATCTGCATGTCGGACTTGTCCACCAGCCTCATGTTGATGTTGTAGTCCAGGACAGCATCGGGCTTGGTCACCCTGGCCTGGGTGCGGCGATCCACCTTGCCAGTCTCCACCATTTCCCCCTTGTGGATGGTGGTCAGGAGGTTGACCTTCCGCTGGTCGTGCCAGTGGATAGCCAGAATGGGCCCCGACTTCTTCTTGAACACATCACCTTTTTTGGTCTTTGGAGGGAAAGGTGGCATGCCCTTCCTTTTCCCTCGTACTGTGCCTACAGTCCCCGTCTTGCGCTCATGCAGGTACTGTGAGAGAGTGGGGGACGTGTAATAATTGTCCGTGTAGAGGACGTGATTCTTATGAAAGTAGCGGTCCATCATGGCTTGCACCACTGCTCCGCCAAAGCCAATGAGGGGGTCCACAAGCAAGTCCCCTTCCTTCCCGCTGTAGACCAGGAAGTCCAGGACATAGCCAGTTTGGCAGTCGCACAGCACAAAGAATTTTATGCCAAAGCGATGTCTTTTTGAGGGGATGTACTGCCGGAAGCTGAGTTTTCCCCGGAACAGCACAAGAGACTCGTCAATGACGACCTTGCGGAAGGGCTTGAAGTAGGAGGTGAAGCGTTCTCGCATCATCTCTTACAACGTCCTAATCTTCCACAGCTTGTCTGGAGGTGGACGTCAAGGTTGGTGACAAGATGGAGCGCTGCGAGGATATCAAGGTACCGGTCGCGAGACATATATTTCCCGAAGGCAGGGGTGGATATCAGATCATTGGTGATCCAATAGTCAGGCAACCTATGCTTCTTGACATGAGGCATTAGCATGGTGAGTGCCAGGAACACCATGAACTCTTTATGAGTCACTGGGGTCCACTGCCTCATGTGGCCCTTGGTCACCTTTCCCAAAAAGTGGACCTGGAATTGGTGCTGCTTATTTGTCTCTTTGACAACATAGCCTACCACCTCCTCATCAAAGAAGGCCTCAAACAGTTTGTGTGGTGGAGCATTGGGGCCTGCAGGAAAATTGGGGGTAATGCCTGAACCCTCCAGTACCTCATCAAAAGCTGGCACATCAGGGTTGTATGCATCCTCATCAACTACGTCTTGCCACTGAAAAACGTAGAATGGGTCTTGTCTACGCTGACGAGGAGCTCCAGCTGGTGGCCCAGCACGCCCACGGCCAACTCGGGAGGCGCGCGCCCTAGGGCGGCGAGGGCGGCGGCCAGGGCGGTGGGCAGCACGACGGGCAGCACGACGCCGGGCCAAGCGGATGGGTCGAGGGTCGTCGATGTCCATATAGTCCATCGTCAGAGTGGTCATCTTGCCCTGACGGTGGACCTATGTAATCATGGCCAGAGTCTTCAGAGAGGTGCCCTTCATCATCAGTGGCCCCCACATAATCTGGCGGGGAACCAGTGATGCGTGGGCGGCGTGCGGGTGGGCGAGGTGGGGAAGGAGTGGCAGGTGAGGCTGTGTCCCCCCGAGGTCCCGGGCTCCTTGGCCTGCGACGAGTGACAGAAAGCAATGTTTCACTGTCACTAGGGCCAGGTATTGGTGATGCGAGCTCAAAGACTTCTTCAGGAAGACATGTTGAAGGCGGGAGAGGTGGGGAGGACCGTGGGGAAAGTTGCGGGGACGTATGGCTGGGGCCGGCCGGGGTGGACGCCGCGGGAGCCTCGAACAAAACTCTCTTACTTTTCTTAATTTTCTTGGTATATTTCCTACCTTTCCCCTTTTCGGCAGCAGTATGTCTCCTGTCGGGGGACCTAGGAGGCAAATAGGCCGAAAGTGTGGGGTCCTCAACCCTTGGCAATGGTGGGGTGGTGGGGAAGAATGCGGGGCATCCGGGTCATCTTGGGTGGCGTGGGTAGATAAGGGAGACAATGGCGGACGAGAAGGGTCACCACGCTGACCCTCACTCACAGCCTCATCCTCACCAAGTAGTTTTGCTTGTTCCCTAGCTGCCGCGGCCGCCTTCTCAAGTATTTTCTGCTTATACAAATGTAGCTTGAAAGGCGATTTACCAGGGGAAGGGCTTGGCGTCGTGTCACTTAAGCGAAATTTGGTGAGTGACCTTGAACTCTCCCACTCGCTCACTCTCTCAAGTTCACTGTCTTTAGGTAAACCAGCTTCCTCAACAACTGGTACATCACCTTCATCACTCTCATCACTGTCATGTTCTCTCGCAAATCCCAGGAATTGCTCTTCTTTATCACTCTCATGGCCATAATCACTCGACTTATAATTACTGGAGTCGTCACTGACTTCATCATCAACATTATGCTTGGCATCAGCTCGCTCATAAAGTCTCAATGTCGTCTCAATACCTCCGGGAGATAACACATTTAGGCGATGGCGTCGGGGTAAGGCGCGACGAACAAGCAAGGGCGTCGTAGGAAGCACGGTATCGGACACAGCGGAATCACTATTTGGCGTACTGTCCATGATGGCGTCGGGGTAGATACTGTTGCTGTGGCGGAGTTTACGCCTGGTGGCGCCACCTACCGTCCCACGATACCGAAAATGTACGCGCGGCATTCGAAAGCACGCATGCAAGCAATGGGCGTTCAAGAGCCCTTCCGGGTTGCGCGGGCCGAGGTTGTTATGGGCGTTCAAGAGCCCATCCGGGTTGGAGGGGAAGTAGCGGAGGTAGTCACTCGTGTGTTGACTCTAACTCGGTTTGAGCGTGACTACTGAAGCACGTCTCGTACAGCGCCTGTGAGTGGTCAGGCGGGCGGCCATTTAATTCCCCACGTCGTAGCCGCGCTCTCATTGGCTGAGCGCGTTGGCGAGTTGGCCCCTCTGTCTACCCAGATTCACACCCATAAACGGTCTGCCAAACGGCAAAAACAAGGGTCGCTCAACCCTATGTGCAGTTGCTATAAGGACGAAAGTCGGATGTTTTTTTTTGCCAGATGATTCCCAAGAATTTCACGGAGCGGGAACCAGCTAGAGCGCTGTTTTTGAAAATGTGGCGAGTTGGCCCCTCTGGCACGGACCTCCTCATATGTTTCTGCCCGGAATCAAGCCAAATCTGTTCTTCGACTTGCCAAACACTCTTTCATCAATAATAAATGCACTGAACTATCCAACTCTAGCTCTTCCCAAGCTTTCTGGCATCTAGCCAAAAACCTCTCCAACAATTTCTCTTCCTCGTCTTTCCCTCCCCTTTCCCACTCTGATGGCACAACCATCACTTCTTCCTCTGACAAAGCTAAACTCTTCGCTCAAACTTTTGCTAGAAACTCCACCTTGGATGATTCCGGTGTTATTCCTCCCTCTCCGCCCTCCTCTCTCTTACTTATGCCTAATATCCTAATCTCTTCTAAAGATGTACTTTCTACCCTCTCTGGGCTTAACACTAATAAGGCGTACGGTCCGGACGGTGTTCCTCCTGTTGTTCTCAAAAACTGTGCTTCCGTGCTGACTCCCTGCCTAGGCAAACTCGATTCTGTCTATCCTCTAACGTCTTCCCTTCATGCTGGAAGTTTGCTCACATTCAACCTGTCCCAAAGAAGGGTGACCGCTCTCAACCCTCCAACTATCGTCCAATTGCTCTTATCTCTTGTCTTTCTAAAGTTTTTGAAACTATTCTTGCTTCCAAATTTCTTAAGCATTTCTCTTCTCATAATCTGCTCTCAGATCGCCAGTATGGCTTCCTTAACCCGGGAACTGCGGGGAGACTCTTAAGAGTGAGTGAAAAAAAAAATCAACTTTTGACATCGAAAAAAAAAAAAATATATAATTTTTATTTTTTTATTTTTTTATTTTTTTTTGGCCCCTGGGCCATGCAAAATCTCAGTCCTCTACCTCCCCTCCTTCCCCACTTTCCTCCTCTCCTTCAGTTATCACCTATTTTCCCTGTTATTCCCTTATTCTGAGGTATATTTTCGTGCTAACATTAGCGAGTTGCAAGCAGGGTGTTGTCATCACTGATGGCAAGCGAGTGCGAGAGAGAGAGTATCGATCGACTGTGTCTCAGTGGCCTTGGGGGAAATTGGCGGGAAAGCAGCTTGCCTCACCCATACATTATACAACTCGCGGGCTTTATCTCCGATTTTGACCATCCAAACGCTGTTTTCACTCGTTTTATTGTTGTTTCAGGTTAATACCTTTATAATCAACCCATAATAGGCGCATATGGATAAGTATTAATGCTATTAATGGTACAATGAATATTTTAGTGACGGAAACACCTCAAATACATGCGCACAGGGAGAGGTGTCTAATTACCCCCATGCGCACTTCAGAGGTTAAGGGTCGCTCTACTGGTGATCTTTCATATCTTACTAACTCTTGGTCATCCTCCTTTCGGGACTTCGGTGAGACTTTTTCTATTGCACTAGACATATCGAAAGCCTTCGATAGAGTCTGGCATAAATCTTTAATTTCTAAACTACCCTCCTTTGGTTTCTATCCCTCCATCTGTGCCTTTGTCTCTAATTTCCTTTCCGGCCGTTCCATAGCTGCGGTTGTGGATGGCCATTGTTCACTTCCTCACCCTATAAACTCCGGTGTTCCTCAGGGCTCTGTCCTATCTCCTATTCTCTTTCTAATTTTTATAAATGATCTCCTTAACTGTACCTTAATTCCCATCCATTCATACGCAGACGACTCAACCTTACACTACTCCATTAGTTTTTCAGAACGCCCCAGCCAGCAATCCCTCAACGACAAACGTAATGAAGCCATAGAACTCTTAAATTCTGATCTAAATACTATTTCCAATTGGGGCAGAGAAAACCTTGTTAACTTTAATGCTTCCAAAACCCAATTTCTCCATCTATCTACCCGTCAGGATCTCCCAGCGGACTATCCCTTATTCTTCAACAATACAAAAATTGACCCTTCATCTTCTCTCAATATTCTTGGTGTCTCTTTTTCTTCTGCTCTCATTTGGAAGGACCATATTACCAGTCTTGCTAAGGCAGCCTCCCAGAAGCTGGGTGTGCTCAACCGCCTTAGGGGGTTCTTTTCCCCTGCACAGCTTCTTGCTCTGTACAGGGGCATAGTGCGCCCTTGTATTGAGTATTGTTCACATGTGTGGGGAGGTTCCTCTCACACCGCTCTCCTAGACAAAGTTGAAAGGAAGGCCTTTCGTATCATTAGCTCCCGTCCACTCACCAACTCTCTCTCTCCGCCGCAATGTTGCATCTCTCTCGCTATTCTATCGCTACTATAATAATCAGTGTTCCTCAGAGCTATCCCAGTGCATACCACCTTCTTTACGTAGGACACGTGGTACCCGTCTTGCAACTCAATCCCACCCCTACTCTGTGCAACTCTCCAACCCAAGAGTGAAACGTTACTCTCAAACTTTCTTCTACTCAACATCTGAGCTCTGGAACTCTCTCCCAGAATCGGTCTTTCCCTCTTCCTATGACTTAAATTGCTTCAAACTCCGTGTGTCCAGGCATTTTGGCTCGAACGTCCCTTGATTTTGGCCCTGTCACTCTTTCAACTATGGGGGAGGCACTCGCTATAGGCAGTTGTGCCTTTTGCCTCCCTCAATCACATAGAACAAAAAAAAAAAAAAAAAAAGGCTGTCTGGCCGAACAGCCCCAAGGTCTCGAGCAAGGCCATAAACGAGCACCCCCACAAAACCCTCCCTGCTTACCACTAATAAAGCCCGGGTGACCAAAGCCACTCCAAGGCAGGGAGCTGAGGAGGGTGCGGAAACGCCCGGGAAACCAAAGCTCCACCCAGGGCACTGTGCCCCTCAGCAATTATAAAGAGAAGTGTTGGTGGTAATGGTTTAGATGCTTATGTTCTGGGTGTGGTGTCTCGAGTTCGAATCTCGGGAGGACCACATGCTTTCATTAGTTATTCTGGGGTAATGGTTTAGATGCTTATATTCTGGGTGTGGTGTCCCGAGTTCGAATCTCGGGAGGACAATATGCTTTAATTTGTTTATTCAAGTGCATTGTGGTTTGTAGTTAATGATTAATGTTAAGAACAGGGTGTTACTTTATAATATGGTAAATTGGGGTATTGGCTAGTGAGGGAGAACTATAGTCCCGTACCCAATGAATAAAAACACTAACAAACTAACAACATACCAAGGAAGCCCTTAGCGACCATATCCTGCAGCAGCCTGACGTCCCCAGAGGCCGAGCGTTCACCTAAGGCCTTACCCATGGTGTCACCCACATGTTCCGCCACATCTACACCTGTAATAACATACAATTATTAAGTCATATATTTGTAGATTTAGAAAATATTAAAAACAAAATATATCTATCTATCTATTTACTCAGGCCCATTCCTCACATTGTTTTCTTAGGGTGGCCGACTCGAGACAGAGCCAATAAATAAATAAAATAAAAATATATAAACAGGACACAATCTTCTTTAGAGTCATATAGGCCTATTCTGGGGTTTAAAAGGCATTATACATAGAACATTAGTAAAATAATCTACAGTATACAACTACATATAAAATTCTCCTACTCATCGAGACAGAGAAAGGGGCGAGGGAATGCGAAAGTGGTCCCAGACCCTGAGAATTTGAACCCTTAAATGTTGTTTCTGTTCGGGCTCTGTCTCGAGTCGGCCACCCCCAGCAATGGGGTACGGTATGTGCCTGAGTATATACATATATACATACATACATACAACTACATACAGCGCTCAATGTCAACACATTAGCTTATTTTTCTAAACTAGGTTGAAGTACAGTAGGTTGTGACTTAGGCATATTGAGAGGATATGGCATAGAAGCGTTGGATGAGTAGATTCAAATATATGAATGAGGGAAATGGAACTAGATGCTATCCTAGGAAGACTTGGGATGAGCTTTTAAAATGGTGATCGTATGGTAACGGAATTTACAAGCAGCTGACATTTAAAAAAAATGCTTAATAATGCAAACACGGAAATGGTGCTGCTTGAGGCAGTCTAATAAGAGGGCAATGCTTACACCTTAAAATGTAAGTAAATGGGCCCAAACTTAAAAGCAATTATGAAGGGAAAGTTGAGGGGGCTTGTAGTGTGCGTCTCTGCAACTGATACTGATGGATGCCTCACACCCACTGGATCTGCCTTGGACACGAGCAGGGGAATTGGTGGAAGGAAGGTGGGGAAGCTATCTCCCAGTGCCATAACTCCTAAGAACTTCAAGTAGCATCAAACTGTTCCACTAAGAACAACAAAATCAACAACTTACCCACTTCGTCGACCAGTGTGGCCATTCCGACGGGCCAGCCGAATGCCTTGGTGAGTTTGTCCATCTGCTTGGGGTTAACACCCTCCTGCAACAGTCTCATGGCCTGGTCCATCATCACTGCCAGAATCCTTGTGGTGTAGAATCCTGGACCGTCACCAACCACGATCACTACCTGCAAATACACAACAATTAATTACAAACTAGAATCACTGACTTGACCTATCAATTCGTGAAAAAAGCCTAATGTTCATGACCACCCCTTCACAGGAACTACGGCGTCTAGCAAAAAATCACTGATTACAAGCATCACTAAGCTTATCAACTCATTAGGACAAGAGATTAAAACCACACCCTGAGTGGATTAGTCATTAAAATGATGTATGAATGAAAACTAGTGTGGAACTATAGTCTCTCCTAATAAATTATGTGTTCAAATGACAATGTGATGAATCATGTACAAAGGGTGACAAACCAGGGCAATGTTGTTTAAAAACAGGTAAAGTGTGAGAGGGAATAGAGGAATATGTGCAGGAAGCTGTACTGTTTTGACCAATTAACCCCTTCAGCACCATAATGTCTTTTTACCTTTTATTCTGGATTTATGCAGTTTAAGAGGGACTTATGTTACTAAGAGGATTTATTGAGATTGTACTTGCCCATTTGAGTCGTATAGGTTTATTACAAACAAACAAAAATTGTCTAATGGTAACCAAAATATGATGAGAGTTACGTAATGGTGGTGAAGGGGTTAATCACTTCCAGGAGTATAATGGAAACTATGAAAGACAACAATAACTAAAAACAAGGGACTTGAGTTTTGAGACTAGATATGAAGTTTCTTGATTCCCAGCCAGTTCAGTACAGAGGTAATGTCACCAGATATTCAGTGTCTGTGGTTTAAAAGTCTACATCCATGAAAAGATGGCTCAACCTGTGTGTAGTTATTTCTTAACCCTCTCCGACATATGACGCGATTTTGAGCCTATTGGGGATACTTTAAAGCCTTTGTTACCATCAGGGGTAGTCCATCCTCCTATAACACGACTATATGGGCGGCAGAGCCTCTCGCACTGTAGGAATAACACTTTATATGGAGATAATTCTATATGGGTCTGAGCTCCACAATTTTGCCCCTTTTTTCCGGATTTCTTGCTAAACAAACACCTATATTACTTAGCAGATACCATCAAACCATTAACAATTATAAAAAAACATCACTTACCTTAAAACTAATGAAGAAAAATGGGTCGATCCGACCCTCGCACTATATGAATTTCGCGCTATGCGATCGCGTATACATACGGCGGCAATACGGTGATAAAAATACGGTAAATAAAAGTGATCGATCGGTCCTAGGAAAGACCTAGAATATATATTAGTTCCTAGAATATATCAAAATGTATGAATATATATATATATAAGAGAAATTAGTTAAAAAAAAACAATCTACAATAACATGGCTACAATTAACTGAATAAATGTACTATTTATCGGGACCCCCCCTCGTGTTGTAGGAGAATCGCGTTGTAGGAATTTGTGTTATAGGAGGATGGACTGTATTTAGAAACCTTTAGTTTAGTTACTTCAACCTCTGCAGTTGTCTTTGAGTTAACTGTGGGCAGAAAACTAATTTTGGAGAGGTAATTATAAGAGGGAGAGAACTATTTCTTATGCAACCTCTGTGGCATATGTGCGTGAAACGGTTAAGGGAACAGGGCCACTGAATGATAGTCAATGCACTGAAAGCCTAGAGATTCATATTTGTTTTAACAAACTCCAATTAATTTACAAATAAACCTAACTAGTGAAATCAATGAAAATAATGAATACATGTGGTACTCCAAGGACTCGAACCTAGGATACTCACATCAAAATTCCGCACACTAAGCACTAGGCTATCAAGACAGATGCCATGAGGCAGGAGTAAGGAATATTTTTACGAAGTGCATTTTTTTCCAGTCTCTGCCATCCTTTACCTCGCTTAGAAAACTGAGCCAACAATTTCACAATATACCGGTAATCATCAATGAAAGAGGATTTACATAGAACCAAAAAAAGGTATTAATTCCATCAGGAACTGTACATACTGTACATTTTGTTTTGTACTCCAGCCATATTCAATGGTTGACCTATCTACCATGTAAGTGGCCAGTAGTTTCATTGTGTCTTCCCTGAGTTATGAACCCCTAACACTTGTGGAGTCTAATCACCAGTCAGTCTTTAACAAATTGGTAGTACTGATGCTCCATCCAGCCAATTGACCACTTGCGAGTTTCAGGCTATAAGGAAGGTGGAGCTGTAAACATTGACATAGAACAGAAATACAATATTAATGTAAGTTTCTGATGGATAGAAAGTGTCTAATTTGTTTTTTTGTATTTATATTTGTACTATGACCGTATTTTAGTTGTTAATTCTGCTAAATATCGATGCCTACAGCTCCAACTTCCTTATAGGCTGAAACTCGCAAGTGGTCAATTTATATCCATATCAACACCACTCTGATTGTGCTGTAACTGAGTAACTAACCTTGCCCTGCTTGAGTCCCACATCGACGGCCTTGGCGGTTGTCTCCTTGGAGGTCTGAGGTGTGGCGATGATCTCCAACAGTTGCATCTTGTCAACCGGGGAGAAGTAGTGCATGCCAATCACCTGTAATGTACAAGGATTAATTTATTAAAGATTGCACACTACCATTGTACCTGAATATAAGTTCTTCCTAATAAGGAACACCCCATTCTTAACATTAATCATTCATTACAAATCCCAATGTACTGGAATAAAGTAATGAAAGCATATGGTCCTCCCGGGATTCGAACTTGAGCCACCACACACAGAACATAAGCATCTAAACCAGTGGTTCTTAACCTTTTTCCTTGTTCGCATCCCATTCAATTCACCAACCAGTTCTCGCACCCCCTTCCAGAATTGATGAAAAGCAATATTGATATCATAATCATAATGTGTAAGTAACAAAACCATCATGTATTTAATTCTTTATTTACATAACTGACAACAAAATAATGCATTGCAGGATTACAAAAATCAAGATTACTTTCATACTAGCAAAAAAAAAACAAAAAAACATTGTGCTTGTACTATGCATGGTGTGTTGTGAATTATTATGGCTGAGCGCCAAACTCAGTGACTTTGTTGCTGTTGCTTTCCATTTATGATGGCATCAAATCTTGGTGTCTTGGTGCTGAGTGCCACTCGCATGTCGTGTTGAGGATCCAGCCGATTTCTGCTCTTGGTTTTGATGTGAAGCAGACAGGAAAATCCAGTCTCGCAGAGGTAAGTAGTCGCGAAAGGCACGAGCACAGTGAGAGCCTTCTTTGCCAGTGCAGGATACGTTTCCAACTGAGAAGCCCAGAAGTGCTCCAAGTGACCATCGGCAAACTCCATTTGGATTCCACGATTGTTTCTCAGTTCGATGAGATCTTCCTTGATGTTGCTATCATCATCAACATCTTCCATATTCTGCTTAAAAGGGTGCCGGATCCAGTCGTCACAGGGTTGTAGCTCTCCACACGAGAAGTAGTCATCAAATGAGGTGCACAGTATCTGCAGATGTTCAACAACTTTTGAAACAAAATCTGGATGTAGGGAAGCATCCTCTGTGACTGTCTCTTCAAGGGAAGGAAAATTTGCCAAGTTCCCTTTCTTTACACGCCTAATCCACAAAAAAAATTTGTCTTTGAATGTAGCCAACTTCTCACTTGCAATCAAAATGTTCATCCCTCTTCCTTGCAGTGAGCGATTGAGCTCATTGAGTGCTGTGAACACATCAGCCAAATAGGCAAGCATTTGAACAAATTCAGGATCATCAAAATATCCAGCCAGTTCTTGTCCCAGTCCGTGGAGAAACTGCTGAATTTCTTCTCGCAATTCAAACATACGAGATAGCACACGCCCACATGACAGCCACCTCACTTCGGTATGGTACAACAGCACAGTGTGTTCCTGACCCACTTCCTCACAAAATGACTGAAACAGTCGATGATTCAGAGCACGACCACGAATCATATTCACAATCTTCACACAAATCTCCAAAGTCTTTTTCAGGTCTGGGGGCAATGTTTTTGCTGCAAGAGCCTGCCGATGAAGAAAGCAGTGGGTAATCTTCAGGTCAGGAATTTCTTTTCTCATCAATGCAGCAAACCCTGAACGATTGCCCAGCATGGCTGGTGCACCATCAGTACATATCGAACCAATCCTGTCAAGGTGAAGTTGGTATCTTGTGAAGAATTCTTTTATCATACTGAACACATCTATGGCTTTCGATGTTGTCTTCAGTGAGTGACAGAAGAGAAAACTTTCTTCTACTTTATTGTTCTTCACGTACCGGACTACTACCAATAGCTGACAACAATTTGACAAATCTGTTGACTCATCCACTTGTAGGCTAATCTTTACTGGACTGGCCTTGATGTCAACAACAACTTGCTCCAGGATATCATCACTCATGTCGACGATTCGGTTACGGATTACATCATTTGATAAAGACACTTGTTGCAGTTTCCTCGCAGCTTCCTGACCGAGAACAGTCTTTGCCATTTCAAGGGCACACGGCTTGATCAATTCCTCGGCAATTGTATGGGGCTTCTTTGACTTAGCAACCAGGTATGCAACTTGATAAGAAGCATGTAGTAAAGGTTTCGCTGTTGGTGAAAATCCGTGTGTCAGCAAAGTGCCGGCACGATCAAACCTAGCTCTTTTGACTCGTAATGTTGCAATGTCATTCCCTGCATCCTTGCCACCATGTCTGTTCTTAAAATGTTCATCGAGCTTTGATGGCTTCAAATTTGCGTTGGAGAACATGGTGCTGCATAGGATACACTGTGGACGTTGTGTACCATCCTTCTCAGTAACACACGTGAAGCCATACTGAACATAGTCATCATTCCACTTTCGTTTTTTGGACATACTGAAGATAAACCTGGAAAACAAGAATTTTGTTGTTATTTTTTGTTTTTTATGTGCAAGAGGGAGACAAAAGGCAAAGCTGCCTGTAATGAGTGTCTCCTCAACTTCAAAGAGTAACAGAGCAAAATTGAAGTTACAATAAAAGTGTATGTTATGACTATATTACTTTATAAAATTTAATTTGTTTTGTTTTTTATTTAAATACTGGTGTAGGCCTACAAAAGAAAAGTATAGTGTGCATGTCTAGTGTTGAAGATAGAGAGAGAAAGCGTTTTCGAGAACTAGTTTTTTTTTTTTCTATATGGAAAGGGGGAGACAAAAGGCAAGTTTGCCTGTAACTAAGTGTCTCCCCCCAGATCTATTTAAAAAAAAAAAAAGTGTGGAAGTTGTGGTATGTATAGTGCTTGTAATGTGTATAAATGAGGAGGTCAGCAACAGAGCGCCGCAAGCGCCACCCGCGCCCAAGACCCAGCCGGAGCCGCCACTCTGCGCCCAGAATGCCCAGCCGCACAGGAGAAGCGAAAGGGTCCCGCAAAAGTAAACCCCCCACCTCCCCCACGCAACCAGGCGCCACAGACACAAAATGGCAGCCCCGACCAGATCCCGGGCACGACGGCACCAACGACACCCCGCCACTAAACCTCCTCGAATAGTAGAAGAAACTGTTTGTGAGAGATGGCTGGATACTCTCATGTAGTTGAGGTACAAAGAGAAACTGAAAGAAGGGGCCAAGCAAGTGAAACAGGAGATCCAGCATCTCCCTTGTCACTAGCGGCGTGACTAGCCGAAAGGCCCCCCATGGGTAAGTGAACAGTTCGATTGGTACCTACAATCTCCCCCTGGTATCACTCTCTGTATGTGGGGCAAAAAGGACATCAACAAGAAAGGCCAGGCAAATGAAACAGGAGTTCCAGCAACTCCTTATCAAATGCCAAGCCTCTCCGGGTGTACTGCCATGTTCGATTGGTGCCTACGAACTCCCCCCTGTGATACACAATATGATGTGATTTTGATGGGGAAATAATGTGGTGTGATATTGTGCATGTAAACTTTTACATGTTTGATTTTTACAAAAAAATGTATATAAATTATGAACACTGAGAGCTTATTAATTATTATAGCATGGCATTCTAATTATGAGAAAAGCGTATTACTACTAAATATACAGCACGAGGCAGTACACATACATACCTTCTTAGGTCTACCTCGGCTGATGACTGAAGAGAAACTAACAGTGTGAAGCAGAAGCAGGCTTATGCAGTGAGTGACACGTACTAGACACGTTGTGATCAATGTTTTCTGAGTAACTGTGTTCTGAAGCATACCTGTCAAAATCATGTTAGCTTCCCAAGTTTTTATTGTGTATTGTTATTCGTTTAACTTAACTTTATTACTTAAAAAAATAAATTATAACTACATAAAATACAAATAATAAATAAAAAAAAAATTATTATATATTATATATATTAAATAATTATTATAATAATAATTGGTTTACTTTACAGCTATAAGGCTTAATTAGCATTATCCCTAATGCCAATTAACACAATGAATTCTTGATTTCCAGAATTTTTCACTTTTTTCTGTTACCCGACCATTATCCCCGAAAAATTGTAAATTTCCCCCAGGGTATCCTCGCACCCCCTAGGAAGCATTCTCGCACCCCCGGTTAAGAACCACTGATCTAAACCATTATACCACCAACAGAGTTAAAACCTGTAACATTCAAATATAATGATGTGGCAATTTACAATTATCTACCATATATCAATAAAGCAGTAAAGGTGGACTTAATAAGAGCGAAACACATAGACAGTAAGATAAATACAAACACAGGTACAGTACTGTACATTTATAGGAGTGAATTGGGTAGAAGAGAACAAATGAGAAAGAAAAAATATTAAGCTAGAAAGTTTGAGACACTATTAGAAAGGAGTTCGAGAAACATTGAACATTAGAAAATGAATGAAAACTGCTATGAAATATAAATACAACTACTTCTTACAGTAGATACTGTAGATACTGGTGAGTTATCTGCTCAACAGGTGGCGTTGTGTGTGTGTAAGTGTGAGAGTCCGAGTGTAGGGGATGAGACAGTGAAGCACGGGAATGAGGTGGCTTCAGAGATGGGGTAGTTTCGGGCCATGAGTGAGCACCGTGCCTCATGTGAAGGCAAGATGGCAGGTGCTCGTTGTACTCTACGTGCTTCACATGTCTCACTCCCTAGACTGGAACAAGACCTCACGGGCTTCACTGTTCATTGTAAAGCAGTGAATGTTAAGGCTCTCAGCCTATGCCCGAGAGGAAGTAAGTTGGAATATAGAGAGAGAAAAAAAAAAAAAAAAAAAAAAAAAACTATGTCCCACTACTTTCAGTACTCTTACCCTGTCTGGCCTGGAGCTGGCCTTGGCAATGTCAGCGATGGGCAGCGCAGAGGTGTTGGTGGCAAACACACAGTGCTCGGGTAGATGTGGCTCCACTTCCTTAATGACCCTGTGCTTCAGGTTCAGGTCCTCAAACACCGCCTCAATCACCACATCCACGTTCTTGAAGTCCTGGTAAGAGGTGGTAGCTTCAAGATTTGAGAGATACTGATCGGCCACGAATTTGCTGAACTTCTTGCGCTTCACGCCTTTGTCTAGTCCGCCTTGTACTTGGTTGATACCACGTGCTAGCCCCGCCTGATTAACATCTTTGAGAATGGTCCGATACCCCTTGTCGATTGAGACCTGGGCTATACCGGCACCCATCAGACCAGCTCCTAGAATGGCCAGGGTCTTGGGAGGGTTTGCTGGCTTACTGAAACGATTCTTCTTGCACTCTGTCTGACCATGGAAGAGTCCGATTAGACCACGGGACTCGCTAGTCATGGCTAGCTCTCCGAATACCTCACGCTCCATGACCTCCCCAGCGCTGCTCCCCTTGTCCAGACCGTGCCGGATGACATCTAAGATCCTAAGAGGGGCAGGATAGAGACCATTCGTCTGCTTCATGACTGTAGATCTAGCCTTCTTGAACACTTGGTCCTTAACAAAGTCGTACTGGAGGGCCGTCTTGGTTAACTTCTCCACTGTGTTCTTTGGTCCACGTTTGGCTCTGAGGTCCCCGCTGGCCAGGTCCCGCGCTGCCTTGACAGCTACCTGCTGGAGATACTCTAGAGTGCGGGCCTCGGGGCTAGTCAGACCAGGTCCTAGGAGGTTAACCAGGCCATCAACCAGACCCATTTTCTTAGCTTTGTCAGCCTTGATGGTCTTGCCAGTGAGAGTCATGTCCAAGGCAGCAGGGACCCCAACTAGTTTGTGGAGGCGCTGTGTGCCACCCCCACCAGGCAAGATCCCCAGCATGACCTCTGGCAGGCCCAGCCCGGACTTGTCCTTTACAGCCAGACGGTAATGACACGCCAGTGCCACCTCTAGCCCCCCACCCAAACAGGACCCCATTATGGCTGCCACCACAGGCTTCTTCCCCTTTTCCACCCGGGATAGTAGATCATGGCAGTCCTTAGAGAGCTCCTCCACTTCCTGGGCTGTCTTGCAGGCCTCTAACATCCCAATATCTGCCCCGGCAATGAAACACCCGGGCTTGTCGGAGATGAGGATGGATGCCAAAATGTCCGCCCGCTCGTCAATCTGCTTCAACAGAGCATCCACCTCACCCATCACCTCGCGGTTGAGCACATTGACCTTCCCTGGGGAGTTGAGGGTGACCACACCAACACCATCCTGGACAGACAGTGTGGCGTGGACTCCCAGGGCTCGGGGAGTCGTTGATAGTAGCCGACTCACTTGTAGGGGCTGGGTGGCACCTACGGAAAACAAGGGATATTTAGCTTTGGGCGGAGCAGCAGAAGGCCGCTCTTGGGCAGCATCATGTTTAGGAAGGCATGTGATAATGATTAAGATAAAATTAAGAGTGCGGTCACACCTTTATTGCTATAGCTTCTTGGACAACTTAAACAATTGATAATGTAAGTGCCCAAGTAACAAAACAAAAAATTACACTAGTATTTACAAAAAGTGGCTGAACGAAATATAGTTACAGTACCAGTACACCATTAAGTTTTTGAACAAGGGAGGTAAACACAAGCAGTTTCCTTACACATTAACATTGTGGAGCAAGTATTAAGATCACCAGTATATTAATAATAAGAGCCATGAACATCTCGTTTAGTTTCAGGGTGTTAAACGAGAGACTAATGCCTTTTCCTTGGGTGGACCAATAGGCTTTCTGCAAACTCCTGTTTTTTATGTTCTTATATCAATCCTAAAACCAAGTACTGTACGGTACCTTATACATACAGTACACACATACATACATCTATCTATTGCCTGACGCCGTGATCCCCGAAGGGGTGGCCACGAACGAACCGCCCCCATGCACCTCTGTCCCCAGTCAGTCGACGCCCCTCCCCCCAACCAGCACCGCCTTCGTTCATGTAGTTCCTCACTCCATCCTTCCACCTCATATTCGGTCTACCTCTCCCCCTCTGTCCCTCCACCTCGCTCTCGTACACCCTCTTAGTCATTCTCTCGATTTCCATACGTTCCATATGTACATACAGTACACAAATAAATACATACATACATACATACATACATACATACAGTACACACATACAGTACACACATATATACATACTGTACACAAATTTAAAGACTGAGTACTCCACACAGAGTTCGGTTTCGGTCTCATGTCCCATGCGGACGCCATATGGCATCACCCGGGTTCTAAAGGTTTAGGAAACTACCAATTTTAAAGTTATTTTGAAATTTTGTATACTATAGTTACCAAGATACTAGCCTGGGACAAACACTGTGGAGAAGTACGGGTCTTTAATCTCTTGAGCACAACGACATTATTTTCATCATATTCTAGTAAACATAAGACGATTTTCTTTGGCTAATAATCATCCCTCTCAACTCTCAATAACATAGGTCCTTCTTAACCTACATGAAATCGTTCAATTGTAGCCAGAATCAAAGGTGAAATGGCATCACCGTGCTCAAGGGGTTAAATTCCGTCACTCATTTACAGCACTCGTCCCAGATTCATGTACAGTACTGGCAACTATACAGCCAGAATCAATACTTCACCAAAAACCTGATATATTGTGTGAAATCTAGAGAAGGACATCGACTCAAATGCTAATCACGGGACACTGATTTGGATATTCTGCGACCAGAAATAAATGCAGTTATGGTACACTCGGATGCCATAGTCTTTAGCCCACTCATAAATATTCGGGAACTTCACCTATTTCTATCTATGGAAGTATACTAAAATATCTCTGGAAACTAATTTATGAATATAAGTTCTATACATCAACTATAAAATACTATTTATTGAAAGGCTAGTACTGTATAACAAAAAATCAACCCAGAGAGTTATAATTGCATACATAAAAACATACGGGGGTTCACAAATTCTTATGAGTGGGCTAGAGACTATGGTATCCGAGTGTACATTTTTGTTACTGCCCGGCTATAACTTGTAACTCTTTTAAGGCTGGCGTGGTGCACATACTGCAGGTGCAAGTGTTTCAGGGGGATTCTGTTGAGTCTTGCTGAGACACTGTTAGTGCAATATCAACATCGGCCACACTGATGACATGATGGGGCGGTGTTGTGGCAAAACTATAATGTACTGTACGGTACTACAGTAAAGGACTGAAACCACACACTGTGGATGAAGCTGTCTTTAAACTTGTATGTATATTTGTGAAATAAATATTGGTAATCACAGGCCACAGGTTATTAGACACGCATAAGGACTACCAAGGAATAGGCTATTGCATAGTAACTAAAAATGACAGTTTAAGGGTAAGATTTTTGGTAAAAATTTATCACCAACCAGATACGAGTTTTTTAGGTAATTTTTTGGCAAGAATGTAGTTACCGGGTGTACCGCCCGTCTTGTTTACACTACGCAGACGCTCACCATCATGTTCCCGTCTATTTTAACTGCCTTTGGATACAAAAATACATTACCCTAGCCAAACAACCTAACCTAACCTAGTATTATAGATTTATAAGTATTTATTTTATTATAAGTATTTATAGATGATTTATGTGGTATGTCGGTAGTGGTACACCCGGTAACTACATCCATCCCCAAAAAAAAAAAAAAAAAAAAAAAAAAATCTTTGATATACAGTGTTGTTTAATACCGAGGAACGTCGCATTTTAGTATTTTCAACATTAGCCTAGCCTAGCCTAACCTAACCTAACCTAACCTGTCTCGCCAACGGTCTAAACCCAGCTCACGTTCCCTGTTTATGGGTGAACAATCCAACAGTTACTCGTATTTCACTTATAGTTAATTTGCGACGGTAATTACATGCACACCAACTAAGTATCGTTCATGAAAGTAATAAAACACTGATAATCATCGATGGGGCCCGTATCAGGCTGGTCATAAACTAATACCAGATTTGTTTATAACTATTGATTTTGACTATAAATTAATAAAGGCATAATGTAGGCTAATGAACGTATCATCGCATACTCAAGGAGTTGACACATGTTTATCAGCACAAAGATAAGACAGCTTTTGACATCAATTATACCAACACACTCAACACTGATAAGACTAACTCCGGCTGATAAAGATATATACAGTACAGTACACTCTTAGCCCATTCAATATAAGAGGGTGTCAATCAAGACAATTTGATAAAAAGATAGGAAGGAAAATGACGGAAATAGACGGGAACCCGATCGCGAGCGTTAACGTAGTGTATACCAGACGGGCAGTACACCCGCATATTACATCCTTTCCAAAATGTTACGGTAGTTATAGGGAAAAGGTTCGCAACCTTATTTTTCATGTTTTTTCCTCCAGATTGTGAGAAAAACTATTTTCATGGTTTTAGTTAGGCCTATATTTCCAACGTAGGATACAAGATGGGTTGAGCAACTTTAGTGGCGGCTTTGCAGTCCAAAATAAAAATTACTTGGGAAGGATGTACAGTAGTATCCGGGTGTAGGGTCCGACGGTCATAATTTTTACATACTGTAGGTCGAACGCTCGCGGTTAAGTCCATTTTTTCTGCTGGCAATATAAATGATAATGACAATAAGGACCATTTTATTAAACCATGGTAAGAGCTTTCCCTACGACCTTTCCCGACTCAGATTGACCCTTACCGTTTATCTGTATAACGGTCAATCTGGGTCGGGAAAGATCTTACCATGGTTTAATTATTATGTTCCTTCCAACAACCAACCATACTCCTAAAATAGATTAATGAAATTTACAAACACATGTGGCAGTCCGTGGACTCGAACCCAGGATGCTCACACCGAAAATCAACACCTTATACATCGCACCACGAAGACAGTTAAAGGTTGGTGGACACTGCCTACGATTTATTATGCAACTTCGAATCCTGCATATCAATCTAAGCATGTACACACATCCCAACTGCAACTCACGTAGGCTATGCATATGTGAATGGAAAGAGCAATTAATGGGGCCTTAACCACTTAGGGAAGTCCTCTCGATAAATTACTCCTGAACCAATATCAATTATTATGTTCCTTCCAACAACCAACCATACTCCTAAAATAGATTAATGAAATTTACAAACACATGTGGCAGTCCGTGGACTCGAACCCAGGATGCTCACACAGAAAATCAACACCTTATACATCGCACCACGAAGACAGTTAAAGGTTGGTGGACACTGCCTACGATTTATTATGCAACTTCGAATCCTGCATATCAATCTAAGCATGTACACACATCCCAACTGCAACTCACATAAAATGGGCCTAAGTCATGGGGAGGTGAGGGGTTCAACCTATTATTGTTTGTATCCCACGGCAGTCAAAATAGACAGGAACTGAGGAACATGATTTCTAGAGTCCGCGTAGTGTAAACAAGGTGGGCGCCTGCGGTACACACGGTAACTACATTCTTGCCAATTATTTTCCATTAGACTTTACAGGTTAAATAAGGGTGGAAGCAAGAAAGGCGGCTATCATGCCATCTTGAATCTGTGGAGAACTCAATATTTTCACTTTTCCACCGTAGGTCTATTGTCAATATTCTGTCATCCCTAATCAATAGTAAGACAAGTGGGGGTCTGGGGGTGGCAGCCCCCGGCTAGAATAGGTTGTTCAGTTAACGAAAAAATATGACTTTGGTCCTTTTCTTAGGCAGTGTCCTAAAATCCCTGGATAACAGGCAAATAAATAAATTTGCGGCGGTAGGCCTGGTAAATGTCTATAATTACAGCTATACGAGCTAACCAAATTATTATTGTATTTAACAGGAAGGTACGACGAGGTAAGTGATGTGGTATAGGCCTAGGTGGCAATATGCGGAAATGGATTATAAGGGCATTCCGCCCCCTCTGACAAAAGTCTATCAATCTAGATGTGACACGGATTTCACAATGTTTCAGAGAGACATTAGCCTAAACCTAACAACCTTACCTAACCTATCCTAGTATTATGGGTGGGGGCTGCCGCCCCCACAAGAGACGGGACAACACGAGCTTAGCTCAACTCCTGTAAACTACAATTAGGTAAATACACCCCCGCTGGTTGGGTAAAACGGTAGAAATCCAGTTGGGGTGGAGTGAGGGTAAATGTTTAGCTATGGTCCCGTTAAAATATCCTCAAATAACCTATTAAAAACTGTTCAGGGGACTGGTTAGAACTTGTAGGATGTTTAATTGAATGTCGGAAATCAGTATTTACTGAGAAATAACAGTCTTAAAATGCGCTATGTTTTACGGGAGGGTCTGTACGCCGCCACATACGCGCGGCCCCGCCCACTGCCCATAATGTACAAATATTATATTAGATTAGATTAACCTAACATAACATAACCTAACCCTGATATAATATAATATAATATAATATATAATATAATATAATATAATATAATATAACATTACCTGGGAAAGAGAGGGCAAGGACCCTGGGTGACCCATAGCGCATTTTAAGACTGTTATTTCTCAGTAAATACTGGTTTCCGACATTCAATTAAACATCCTACAAGTTCTAACCAGTCCCCTGAACAGTTTTTAATAGGTTATTTGAGGATATTTTAACGGGACCATAGCTATAAACATTTATCATAATTTGTTATCAAAATAAGTTTTTTTCCAGTTTCCGCGTCTGCTGAACCATACAAAAACACGCTAAAAGGCGTGTTTTGAAGGGGGGAGGTGGTGGGGGGAGGTGGTGGGGGGAGGTGGTGGGGGAGGGGTAGTATAACTATAGATTTACCAGATTTTTTTTTATTTTAATACCACGAATTTTCCGAGTGTATTTTATAAACAAAATTGGTCATTTGCATCAATATATAGTGTTTGTAATTACTGTAATTAGAAATCTCCATTAGGCCTATCGATCGATGTTGAGGCACACTCGCTGCCCGATAGTGAATTGAAAAGACATTAGCCTAACCTAACCTAGTATTATGGGTGGGGGCTGCCGCCCCCACACCCCCGCTGGTTGAGTACTTAACCCGGGAACTGCGGGGAGACTCTTAAGAGTTCCCCCGGCGGACTGCGGGGAGACTCTTATGAGTGAGTGAAAAAAAAAATCAACTTTTGACATCGAAAAAAAAAAATAATAATAATTTATTTATTTTTTTTTGGCCCCTGGGCCATACAAAATCTCAGTCCTCTACCTCCCCTCCTTCCCCACTTTCCTCCTCTCCTTCAGTTATCACCTATTTTCCCTGTTATTCCCTTATTCTGAGGTATATTTTCGTGCTAACATTAGCGAGTTGCAAGCAGGGTGTTGTCATCACTGATGGCAAGAGAGAGAGAGAGAGAGTATCGATCGACTGTGTCTCAGTGGCCTTGGGGGAAATTGGCGGGAAAGCAGCTTGCCTCACCCATACATTATACAACTCGCGGGCTATATCTCCGATTTTGACCATCCAAACGCTGTTTTCACTAGTTTTATTCTTGTACGTCAGCACAGGGGGACGTTTCCAATTACCCCCATGCGCACTTCAGAGGTTAATAAAAAAGAAAGAAAAATTGGCTGTCGATTATACGAAGGTGAAAGAAAAGTCGATGAAGTCTATGGTGTTTACTCTGCAATCTTCAGCTTGATTGTACATTGATAACGGGAAAGTACCGTATTGACAACCTTTTTACGAAAATTAAATTTTAGTACCATAGCCTACTTTTATATTAGGTTTTTCCGAGGATTTAACACATTTTCATATGATCTTTAGAGCTATCGATGACTGAAAGTACCGTATTGACAACCTTGTTACGAAAAAAACATTTTAGTACCATACTTTTTTATTAGGTTTTGCCGAGGGTTAAAACAAATTTTCTTATGATCTTTAGAGCACAGATTCATTATTTATCTTCAAATATAGGCTATCAACAAAATTTGTGGTATTAAAATAACATTAAACCGATTTACCTAATTCCGTAGGCCTAATAACATATAGCCTATAGGCTAGGAATGCGGAAGGCCGGAAGCCAAGGTCCGAATAGTCAATAGTGACCACTGACCAGGAATCCAGGATCCACTACCGAGCTGGAGCCACAGCCCACAGGCCTAGGCCTCTTCCAGAAGAACATATAGGAGTATCTGTGACCGTCTGTGAGTAGACCAAATTGGTTCCCAAAGGAAAATAACAATAATTGGTAAATCTACAGTTATACTACCCCTCCCCCACCTCCCCCCTTCAAAACACGCCTTTTAGCGTGTTTTTGGATGGTTCAGCAGACGCGGAAACTGGAAAAACAACTTATTTTGATAACAAAAATTATCACCAACCAGATAGGGCCTAAGAGTTTTTCAGGTAATTTGTTGTAATTTTTATTTTTTTCTTTGATATACAGTGTTGTTTAATACCGAGGACCGTCGCATTTTAGTATTTTTAACATTAGCCTAACCTAACCTAACCTAACCGAAAAGTAACCCGTTTCCGCGACGGTCTAAACTCCCCCTCACGTTCCCTGTTTATGGGTGCGCGACGGTCTAAACCCTGCTCACGTTCCCTGTTTATGGGTTCGCGAAGGTTTGTAATACTTCAATGTATCTATTACAAGTCAAATATACATTTCCGCACATCATCAAACCATACTAAGTCTACTACTAATAATATTAACCCATTAGTACCAACAGAATAGCGACAAAATAGGGGTAGTATAACTGTAGATTTATCCAATAATTAGCCTAGGCCTAGGCTAAGTAGTCTAGTAGAACTAGGTTAATCTGAACAGTGAACATTTATTTACCCAATTACCTAGTTAGGCTACATTTAGAATGGAAGGGTTAAACCGGTGAGACAAACTGCTATGATAACTGCTGCAACTGCATTGCCGATAACATAGCCTATAATAGGCCGGCGAAAGTTTATTAGGTCAGCTGATCCCCATTCCTCAAAACCCGCCACTCCCCCCTTCACCTTAATACCTGCCGATATAGTTATTTTATTAATCTTATCAGCCCTCTCGGAACTTCTCACACTCTAGAATATCTCCCAGTAGGGCCAGTACCGCCAAATTAGCCGTAATGAGCCGATAACCTCGTCAAAGAGATTAGGTAAGGGTACTAAGGGGGCCGGCGAAAGTTTACAAGACAAGACAGCCCCCTCGACTTCCTCATATTAACCCTCCCTATCGCCATTATAACTTATTTAGAGGCTTATTGAACCTTATTTAGTGTTATATTACCTGTGAATGTGGCCAACCTGGTGGCATTGAGCCGGCACAGGGCCCCGACAGCACGGACGCCAGCCATTTTCGTTATATTACACCTCTTTCTGTGGCAGTCACTTGCCGACTGGGCAGACTGCCTGGCCGCCGTTCATGGGGAGACTTGTGAATGGGGACAACATTTTTCGATATGGTCGCCATCTTGTTTACATGGGACTGTAATCTTTGTTGAATTTAAGCCAAATATATCTGCTAAAGTGCATCTTTCATTCCATTCTTGTACATTTATATTTCATATTTTGTTCAATATGCCAAATTTAAGTTTAATACAACGTAAAATGTAACTTGGCAATAGGTATACAGAATGGCGTATTTGAAAACAGAGATGGTAGTCATTTGGGTACACTTTACTATCCTACGGACCCAACGAACTCCTCGGAAAGCATTGCCTCCATATACAAAGAATCACTAAATACAGTAGTTAGCATCTTTTTCTGAAATGAGCAAAGGTAATATAATGATTCCTACCTTAGTTGTAATTAAAAAGGCAACAGTTAATTAATGGCAAATATATCGACAGTATGGCAACCATTCATTCATTCATTTCATTTTCTATGGAGCTCGTCCTGGAATTTTTACGACTCTAAACCTCACGATTCTATACAGGACTGGCCATTTGTATCGGCACTAGCTCAGAGAAGAGTGTTGAGAGGGGAGAAGGGGTGTTGGAGAGAGAGGAAGCTGTTGGAGTGGCTTTGTTATGTGTGTTTACTGTAACCACAGTTTACAAGGAAGTCATGCAAGCATAGGAAAGGAGTACATTGAGCCTGAAGTAAGCTCAGCCCGGTGACGCTCAACTACTATGCTAAAAACATTACATATTTAAATGGACATATACAAATACTAGCAAATTATAAATATTTTTCAATCAGTATGAAAATCAAATATTTTACTTTCGTTTGTATTATTATTTTAACTATATTGTACTTGACCATAAACGTTTCACAGAAAACGCGTTGAGAGGGTAATAAGAGGGTAACTTAATTATTAATTTTCAAATTTGTTGGGGCTTGTGCTATAGAGTAATTACAATAAAGAATGATAAAACGTTCCCCAGAGTATTGGAACTTGTACTGAAGGTTGAATAAGGAATAATTAAGGGTAAATAAACAAGATCCATTCAGTTCTAAAATAATAATGGGAAAAGAGACACCCACAGATGTCTCATCAGTCTGTCAGAAACATGTGATTGATAGTTTGGAACGAGACAGGTGGTCATCGATACCATCCAAAAATTGCAAATGCCCATCAAGGCCATTTAAGATCAATAAGTTTAGAAATAAGGATTTTTATATTTTGAACGGCCCTGATATAGGATCTTGCAAGGATAGCATACCCTGTAGTTAGGGTAGCACATGTATGCAGCCCGATTCCACTGATCTGCGCATTTGTGACATTTTTTTTTTTTTTTTCTTCTAGGCCGGTTACAAGACCTAATCGATGACATCAATACCTCTGAGCTATGTGACGACATTCTGAGTTTGGTTTATTATGTCAGGTTTTATTGCTGGAGTGGTCGTAGGTTTTAACCGAACTTGGTAGGACAGTAACACATATATATCACACGTAGACTACATGCAATATGGCAAAATATAATACAGGGAATGAGTTTACAAGGTTTTATTTATACGAGGCAGACACAAAATTATATGTCAAGTCATAGAATTGCAGAGTGCTTCCCAGGAACAGCCCCGAATCAATTCCCTTGATCAATCTAATACACAATCAATTGCCAAGCCCCGAACAATGGCACACTTAGACTTGACTGGGGTAGATCGCCGGCGATGGTCTTGGTTTCAGCGGCGGCGGTGTTTCCGATGATACTGTTCCCTGTAATGGTGTTGGTCCATAGTGGGGGGCTTGGCCTGGAGGTAGCCGCCGCTCTGATGGTGGTGGCTGCGGGGCGGAACCTGGTGTAGGAAAGAAGGGACTGCACAGTTGGGGGTTGCTGGGATGGATGGCTAGTGTCCTGTTGTTGTGGCTGTGCTGGCTGCTATTTGTGTGGTGGTTCGTGGCATTATTCTCATTATTCAGGTTGTCTTCTTTTCTTGGTGCATTGCAGTTGGAAAGATGTATTTAAACTCAGTCAAGTGGATGAGACGTCAATCTGTGCGTGGCACTGAGAGTAGAATCGGGCGATACAGTTGACCTTCCGTATCTACCCATCAATCCCAACATTCAGATCAAAGAACTCGCTCTGTTCATGCTCCACACGTACTGACGCCTTTACACCCTCATGCATGCTCTTCACTGCTTTCAGCAACTTGCCATCTACTGTACTCTGTATATTCTCAATACTTGCCACAGACCTTCTCCATCAACTATCATAGGCCTTCTCCAAGTCCATAAAGGTAACATACAACTTTTGTCTCTTCTCCAGATATTTCTCCACAACACATTTCAAGGCAAAAATCTGGTCTACACATCCTCTTCCCTTCCTAAACCAGCCCTGCTCGTCACCTACCTATTTCTCTGTTCTCGCTCGCACTCTCTCGATCACTACCCTACTGTACATATTCCCTACTACACTTAGAAGACATATCCCCCCGGTGATTACCACACTCCTCTTATCACTTTGCCCTAAACAGGGCGACTACTATGCCTATCTTCTAGTCATCAGGCACACTTCCCTTTTCCCATGCTGGTTTACACATTTTCCATACCCATTCGATCACTATCTCACCACCATACCTCAACATTTCCCCACACACTCCATCTATTCCTGATGCTTTTCCTCACCTCCACTCTTTTCAAGGCTTCACACACTTCTGACCTTCTGAATTCTGATCCCCACCTCCTCCTCCACTACTTCTTTTCTTCTCCCTCCCATACCCCATCCAACTTAACTGAAATAATTCCGACAAGTGGGGTACCTCTATTGTTTCAGTGTGTAGAGTGCCGGTCCAGTAACTGGTTGGTCCTGAGTTCAATCCCAGCAGTGGGGCTTGGGATCTTTGTGAGAAAATCAGTTCAGTATCAAACCCAGTTTGGCTACTAAAAGTTAAAATAAGATAAGAGTCTCAAAATATCCTCCCTTATAGGGTGATTGAAAAAAATCTAGATAGTGGGGGGCAGGGATATCATCCTATGTTCTCCAAAAGTTAATAAGAGAACTGGCTAAGTTTTGTCAAAATCCAATAATTCATTATATTATGGCATGCAGACTAATGATTCCCTCAAATATTGATTTCATCTATGACAATAATTGTTTTGCCTATTATAATAATGCCATTTTATTACACATCAGGTCTGTCCTTCAGAGCAATGACTGCCCTCTGGAGAACTATCACTATATAATGTACATTTATCAATTTTCATGTAAAGTTTTTTAGCCACATAAACATATACATATGATCACACAAATCAGCTTAGGAATAATATTGTAATTATCAACCAAAGGCAAATGCTAATGTAGGTTTAGTAAAATATTAAAATTCAGTGTTGTCAGATTAGGAGTAATATCATAACAACTATGTAAATACCTGTACTAACTAAAGGTTCAGTAAAATATCAAAAATTAAGTGTTTTCTCTTTAATTGCAAATGTCTTACAGTTGAGGTGGTGTAGCACTAAACTGTACAGTACACATACAGGCTCTTGTACACTCTCACTAGCACTGTACATCGTCAAAGTGTACACTCTCTAGCATTGTACATTGTAAAAAGTGACTCCCTCCCGACGCTAACGTTGTATTGTGGCGTGACTTGTCGCTGTACGCCTTGATGGAAAGAACATTAAAGTCGCCACTGCATTAATGTCATCACCTGTTCGTATAAATCGCCAGTATTATCTTTTCAAACGACACATTTTGCCACTTTGCCATATGTATCGCTGGTATACCGTTAACTAAGTGACACTACTTAATGCAATAATGTTGATATCTAATAAGGAAGAATCAGCGTAGGCTGTAACATTTATGGGTAAAAACACATGTGCCGATATAGTCCCAGGTTTATTCAACGTTTCGCCTTTTACGGTATTCCTGAAGAAGCTGTAAAAGGCGAAATGTTGAATAAATCTGGGACCATATCTGCACATGTGTTTTTACCCATAAATGTTGATACCTGTTCATATAAATCACCAGTACTATAGTAAATTATTAAGCGGCACTACTCGATACAGTACATTAATGTCGATACATGTTAACTTTTAAGCAATACTACTCGGGCCATGTAGGTTAAGTATCATGTATATTTCATATCAAACCTCCTCTGTACATTAGGGAACTTGGACTTTAGAATATTATGTCTTTAGTAATATTGGTTATGGCGCGTTTTATGGAGGGATTTTTCCGGGGCGAGTTTTTAGCATAGGTGGAGACTTTAATGCTGTGGCGACTTTAGTTTTCTTTACCTTAGCACACTGTATATCATAATCCCAGCAACACTCATATATCTTACTAACAGTCTTTAACTCTTATCAGTACCGGTGACGTCCTTTTCATCATATTCTGGCTACTATTAGACGATTTTATTCAGTTTAAACAGGGCCTCCAGCAATTTAAAAGCTTCGAAATATCTCACTTAACCATTTTTGCTACCATAGATCCTTCTTTAACTGCTCAAAATCGTCTAAATTTAGCTACAAGACAATATAAAAGATGTCGCCGGTACAGAAGTGGTTAACTCTTATCAGTATACCGTGATGCTCGTCCTTCATTATAGTCTGGCTATTATTAGAAGATTTTATGCAATTTTGAGAGTACATTATCTGTGGGAGTGAAAGGGTTAATTGAGTTCGAGTTTAGCCCTTTGATTGCTAGCAGTCCTTCCGAAGCTGCATAAACTCATCTAGTGCTAGCAAGAAATAATATGAAAAAGCTGCCATGTTACTGAAAGAGTTAACTAATGTGATACAGGCATCGTCAATGATTTCACTAGATTCTTAAAACTTTGAACAGTAAGTATAAATAAATAACAATGATATAACCAACATTATGCTTGTATTCTACAGTTCTCTAGCTGAGTACAAAAATAGCCAATGTTCAGAAATGCTCATAAAAACTTTGGCCAATTAAACTATGTCTGCAGATAGCCTACGTACTTTTTAGTGAAGAAAGGGCCAACCTCCTCCCCCAACATTAGTCTTCATGTTAATAATGGAGGAGGGACTTGGGCAATTTACCATACAGTACAACACACAACGGTTTAACGTCGCTTTTGTCGGGGCGCTCGGCTATGGCCTTAGCCTTGCTCGGGACCTTGGGGCTGCTCGGCTAGACAGCCTGGGGAACAGCAACAACAACAACAACGTCGCTTTCCATTACATACATTGTAACGGTTCAGACGTGGTTGCCTTTCCGCAGTTGGAAAATATACAACAAAGTTCCGTCACAACACCGCCCCATCATGTCATTACTTTGGCTGATGTTGGCATATGTTTAGACCTGGTTTTATTGGCTCAAGTCTACTATATATTGGTATTTCTAGACATTAGCCCTCCTTGCACTCACTCGGAGAGTTGCGGCATCTTACAGACCCAATATATTCCCAAAATGTTCAGTCAAAATCAATAGTTCGCCAAAACTTTGATAATAAATTGTGTGAAATATAGAGAGAGGAACACTAACTCAAATCTTTTATCACAGGTCTCCCTTACTATCCGATGCCCCAATTTACAATATTATTATAGGTTTGTAAGTGTTTGGGTTTGGGTTTTGGCTGGTCCCAGAACGCATCCCCATTTACCCCATTAACTTTAGGGTTCGCTATACTGTACAATTTTTCGATTCAAGATCGGGTTTTCAGGAACGTAACCCAATCGTATATCGAGGGAGACCTGTATGTGAAACCAAAAATACTAGTCACAGGTTATTAGAAACATATGTGGACTGTTAGGAAAATGTATAGAAACTTAAAATTTACATTTTTTTTTAAATGGTGTTTTTATTCACCCATATTACTGTATGCTTTACATAATTTAACCCCTTGAGAATCATGATGCATTTTGACAGTTTATTCCGGCTTACTGCAATTCTCAAATATACTATTAAAAAGAATACCAGTAGTATCACAATAATAATAAATATACAAATGCTATCACTGGTTATACAAGCAATAATTATAATAATAATAATACAATAATAATAATAATAATAATAGAGAAATTACCTATCATAAATAAAACCATACAAAACCTGAATCAACCTATTACAGCACTTTTCCTATCACATCCAAACGACCAATTTTTTTCCAATTTTCAAGAGAGTATGTACGTTACTCCTATCACATACAAACGATTCTGTATTTCCAAAGTAAAATTATGTGAGTGTGTGTGTAATAATAATAATAATCGGTTTATTTTGTGTGTGTGTACGTGTGTGTGTGTGTGTAAAAATAATAATCGGTTTATATTGTGTGTAAGTACAATATGCGCGTCACATTTGCCTAACATGGGAGGTAGCATTATACTGTAGTGTGCTATCGGCACGTAGTAGTCAGTGTATCGTCCCTCGGTTGTGCCGTCTCATCTAATATAGGTGAGAATCGGACAGGAAAGGGTCGACCATTCACTCGTTCGTCGTCAGCTTGCAGTTCGATTTGAGTGCCGATTGTTTATTTGTTCAACTACAATCAGACTGACTTGAGTGAAAGGCTAATTGTTCATTTGTTCACCGTCGACTACCAATCGGGCCGAGTAAGTCCGATTGTTCATTTGTCCGTCGGCTTACAATTGCCCCGAATCATTCACGGATTCACTTACAATCAGACTTGGTAAAAAGGCCAAAGATTGTTCACTAATTCAACAACAACGTACAATCAGGCCAAGTAAAGAGGACAATTGTTCACTTTATCAACTCACAATCGGACCGGGAAAAAGTCCAACTGGTCGCTTATTCAATGTCAACTTACATCCTATGGTTTAATTTTCTATTCTTTAAGTAAATCACTCGAGAATACAAATCTTTCTTCTTGTATTATCTAATATTACAGTATAATACTTTTGTTGCTCATCAATATTTTTTCTATATCGATGTTCACTTGTTTTCTCCTTCAAATTTGCGGTACCTTTTGTATATTATATTTCATGCATTATTTTTTCTACACAAAATAATTAATTCATTTTTCATACCATTACCATCATTATTTCAGGCTTTTTATTTTCCATTTTCAGTATTTAAATCATAATTTTATCTTTAGTAAATATTTCTGTATTACTTCAATATGCTTTGTACTACAATTTTCACTTAGTATCACATCAAGCGAAATATTGCTCAGATTATCGTTCATTTTATATGTTTATATTTCCCTTTGATAAGTATTCTACTTAATTAATTTCTTTGCACAAATAATTAATCAATCTTTTATGCAATTGGTTAGTTTTCAATCTTTTAGTCAATTTATCCAAGATATATTTCTTTCGAGTTATATCTTATTTATCGACTTCTGTAATCAATAGTAGGTTTCAATGATCACAAATATCCTTTCACATCAAATGATAAAACTTAATTTATTTACCCAATTAAAAAAGATTTTACTAGTCCTAATTTACATTACCTTTCTTTCTTGAATCAATTAATCTGACATATACTAATCAAATTTATTCAATCATCAGGATTTTCATTGTATATCAACATTATTCACACTAATCATTTACCAAATCTTGAACTCTAAATGGACACAGAGAGAATTTAAAAACAGCCGTAAGAGATATTTTCATAAGACAAAGAAATGGTTCAATATTAGTTTCGGAAATCATTTAAGAAAGACGCAGCAATTCTTTTAACCCCTTCTGTACTGACACTGTTCATTTAACCCGTACAGCCCCAGCGACGCGCCTGACGCGTCGGCGATGTATGTAACGCACAGCCCCAGAGACGCGCCTGGCGCGTCACCCTAATTGCGCCGACCGTAACCTCAGGTGTAGCCACTCAAGAGGGCTCAGATTTGTATGGGAACTGTGTACGTATCCCACGCAACCGTGCCGATGGTTGAAAACTCTCAAAGTCCACGTGCGTGCGCGCGAGCGCGCAATAACCTGTTTTTTTGGGATAATTGCCTTCAATTTTTTACTCTTATAAAATCCATTTTCGGGGGCTCTGTAGGACCATTTTTTAAGCTTTTTGAGCGGTTTTTCGTGGTTTTTCCTTCATTCCTAACCCATTCGCTATTGTTTCTGGAATAAAACCATTTTTTGAAAGCCGGCCGGGTTCTGGTGCGCAAACATTACAAAACTAGCCGGGGCTCCACGGGTTAACTTCATTCTGGCTACTATTAAACAAATTTATTCATTTTAAAAAGGCCCTCCAGCAAATAAAAGGCTTCGAACGGTCTCACTTCACCCTTTTTACTTTCCCAGATCCTTCTTAAACTACACAAAATCGTCTAAATATAACAAGAATACAATTACTGTACAAAGACGTCGCCGGTACAGAAGGGGTTAAAAAGCTACTTCAGCAACGCGATTTTGCCCGCCATAATACCTCCCTTGGATACTGTTCTAGTTCATTTTGGATAACCCTCGAGTCTGTTCAGTATGACCAGCCTAATAATAATAATAATAATAATAATAATAATAATACTGTATCCCCCCAAACAAAAAAATAAAGGAAAAGAGGGGAAAAAAAAAAAAAAAAAAAAAAAGGAAAAGTGGGGATTGGGCCTGAGTACTGTATATAGAATAGAATAGAATAGATAGATAATTAATAATAATAATAATAATAATAATAATAATAATAATTATAATGTAAAACTTGCAAAATAAACAAACCAAAACTGGGATGACACAAGATAAACGCAAAAGAACTAATCAAAATCGCTATGTGGAAATAATATCAATAATAAAAATAAAAATGGGCTGGTGTTTTATTTGTCATGAGCGCCAATTCTCCGAGTGGATTCACGAGCGCTCACATTTTCCTTTTTTTTTTTTTTCCCGAGCCTCTATGTAACTCAGTGAGGGCTGGAGTAAATGGGCTGTAATGTTCTATACCTATTTACTTGATACATTTTCCTAAATAGTAGAAGTATGAGTTTGATTACTCCAGTACCTTTTGAGTTATGAGAGGTTAGGGGTGACAATTTCTAGACTCGTCATAATAAGCAGACTATAGACAACTTTATTCAGCTTAAGAAGGGCCTGTGAGTATCATTTGAGATAGTTCTTAGATCCACTTGATGCCTAAATAAGCCAAAAACAAATTGCCTAGAAATATCAAAAATGTTATGGTAGTTAATTACAGTTCCTCACATTAATTTGTATCACTTCATGATTTTATATATGGAAGGAAACTAGTGTTATCAAATGACTAGCATAGTCTGTTGTGCAGCAGTCAATTCATATGATCAATTAACAGTTTTACGGCCACAGACTTTTTGGTGTGACTGTACAGTCGCGCTAATAAGTGATGTCTCGGCACCAAGTATGTTTTGATCAATAATTGGTATCAGCGATATATAAGCTTCATTTCTTCATATCGAGTGAAATATACAAACATGTTCCTACACTTACCCACCCTATTCAACATCTGACTGACATTAATACAGCACAGAGCGAGCCAAACGTAATGACAGCTGGGCCATGACTTATTAGCGCCACCGTACATTAAGTCAGTCACACTATTTAAACTTCCAAGCATAAACTCATGGAATGGCTATGAATTAATGAGGGCAACTGTACAACTATGACCTCAAATGCCTTTCACATTGACAACCTCAATCGTCACAACACTTTGCAAGAAAAACGTACAAATATGTCTTTTACAACAACTGGTAATATAACTTGGATACAGTATTATTTTTTCCTTAAATTTCAGCCGCTATCACATGAGAGCTTTTATACTCAACATTTGATGATCAATATTTTTCTGGCAACATTTCTAGAGTATCTTGCACTGGTATCAAAAACTAGACTGATGGTATATGAATTTAGGTAACCAAAATATCTTAATTATTTACCTCATAAGCTGCCAGACCAGTGTTAAGGATAAATGTTGAGGGAAAAAGTGCTTGTGTGATACCGTCTTTAGTGTGAATTTCAACGATCAGCTGCGATGACCAATACAAGTAGATCATTTTAGAAATCAAGAGGATTCCATTGTCATCATGCCTCGACTCCTTAAGGTCCTTATCAATCGGAACAAAATTATGTCTTGCTACTGGAAAAAGTGAAAAAAGAAATAATTGAATGGATTACAATTAACCAGTCCAGTACCAGTGACGTCCTTTTCATCAATTAACCCGTCCAGTACCAGTGACGTCCTTTTCATCAATTAACCCGTCCAGTACCAGTGACGTCCTTTTAATTAACCCGTCCAGTACCAGTGACGTCCTTTTAATTAACCCGTCCAGTACCAGTGACGTCCTTTTCATCAATTCTAGGAACTATTAGACGATCTCATTCAGCTTAGAAACCATTTTAACTACCACAGATCCTTTATAAGCTGCATAATATTGTCTAAATAAAGCTAGAACAAAATATAACACACGTCGCTGGTACTCAAAAGGTTAAGGAACATCATATGCAAATGATAAACAATTCAATAAATATCAAGTGAGATATCAACTCATAATTGCCAGAGAAAGAGAAACAATTGAAAGGATCAAATTTACATCAAATCATATTACAAAGATAACCAGTTCAATAAATATTTAATGAAAATATAAAGACTGTATCTGAATATCCACCAAACAACCTTTCAAATCTCTGACATTTTCAACACCAAACAACCATATTAATCCTTACAAGATTCAGTTACCTCCTGTGTGAAGCATTTAGTTTCTCCTACAGATATTATTATATATATTTTTTTCTTTTGAATATGGGTGCGTTTGTTAACCCTTTCATGCTCCGGGTGTTGCCGGTTAGTATTCAGAAAAAGAATTGTCTTAATCTCATAATTACCACTCCAAAATTAGTTTTCTGCCCACAACTCGCTCAAAGACAACTGCAGAGGTTGAAGTAATTAAACTAAAGGTTTCTAAACACCCCTGATGGTCACAAAGGTTTTAAAGTATCATTGAAAGGGCGCAATCGTTTTCTGGTGCGCGAAAGGGTTCATTGATAAGTAAACGAGGTAAAATTTTAACCCAGGAGAAAGTAAGTGTTTCATATACTGTAGCTTATCTTACAGAATTTTGGTATAGTATATGCTAAAATACATACCATAACAGAATCTTTAAGGAGTTAATTACCGAACCTATTGCAATTGAAAGCGGGGCTTTAGTTAGCAGTAAGGTACTCACACGGAATCATTGCCTAAACCTTTTATATACACAAAAATCACATACTGTATGTAAAAAAGAAAAGCCTTCATATAAATTAATTCTGCCTATACTGTATTTTGAACTATTGTGGAGTGAGGTAAGAGGGATAAACACTATAAATACAGTAAATTCCCTTTTATCCAAAATTCAAATATCCCAAAATGTCAGTTGACCAAAGTTTTTGCTATCCGTATTTTTCACTAGTTTTCACTTATTTAAGCCTCTCTGGGTGCTTAATTGCATCAATCTAAAGCCTCTGAATTAGACATAGCTTGAATTAGATGATAATTTGAAGTTAAGGCAGCCTAGAAATAGTTTTAAATGCATTAGGTTAAGTAAAGTAAATTAACCAGACCACCGAGCATTGAAAACAGTATATTTGGCCATTTGTACAGTTATTTAGCTCTATATACAGTAGAGGGACTCGTTTATCCGTGAAAATAGCTTATCCAAAATTTCAAAAGACTCATGATTTTTGGATAAAAGGGAGTTTACTGCTATTCGATCATAATCTGGAGTTTTACGATATTACTATTCATTCTTTTCATTTCACAATCCGAAGCCGCCATCTCAAAATTGCCTTTCCAAATCTTCTACAAAATTAATGGTACACTCGAAGCTATCTCAAAATTAATCAAATCTCTCCAATTAATTTTGTATCTAATATTTGAATTTCAGAGGTTCATTTATGCTTTTCGAGAGATGATATTGGACCAGGATGTACTGTAGCACTTTTTCTTCAATAGACATGAACGTGCAATTGACCACTTGCGAATTTTGGTCTATAAGGAAGTTAGAGCCGTGGCCATCCATATTTAGCAGAATTATCATCTAAAATGCGGTCATAATACATAAAGACACAAAACCAAACTTCTTCATACTTTTAATCCATTAGAAACCCACATTATTATTGCATTTATCTTTAATATCGATCGATGTTCACGGCTCAAACTTCCTTATAGAACGAAACTCGCAAGTGGTCAATTGTAATACTGAGACAACTATATTATTCATCATCCTCTTCATTTACAATTTTCTAAAAGTCAAGAAAATACTTAACGTAAATATCCATTTGGTTTTGTTCTTCCTATTCTCCAATTATTTATTTTCTCGTCTTTCTGTGTGCGACCATGCCTAGGCAGGAAGCGACATTTAGTATGAAAACAAAGATAAATAAAATAAAATTTACAATCTCCTGCTAACATCACAGATCTGCATTTCATGACCTACAGAAAATGTATATTTTTATGGAAAGAGAAAACAATACTGAAATGTAATACTGTACTAAGGTTTGCATAATGGATACCACACCATTTGAGGAGGAGCCCTTATTAACAACATTTCATTCTCAACAGTGTGTTTCTCCTTAAATAGTGTTTATATCCAATATTTGAACTATTGTTAACATGGGTATGGTTATGAGTGAAGCATTCTGTTGTTATCAAATACTGTATGAAGTTCCCCAAATTCTTTGTCTTGTTTTCATTCAATTTGCTAGTTGTTAATATACTTAGTTTACATATTCTGGAATTGTTTGCGAGATCAGATTTTCTAACATTTCTATCATGCTTCATTGTATATTAATCACAAGCAGAGTATCAGTGCACATTCCCGAGATAGTTAATGCGATAACTTTTTTCAAAATGTTCAGTAATTTTGTTTATGCTAATCACAAGCTCAAGTCAATTAATTCACTTTCCTAAATTATTCTTTCCTCTCACTTAAACATTAGGCTGCCATAGTGCAGTGGGAATATGAACATGATTAGATTAATATCCAGTATTCGAGAATGGATAATAAGTCGTAGGCGTGTGCATAAATCTTTAACCGTCTTGGTGGTGTAATGGTTAAGGTGTCTAAAAATATGTGTGATAACCCGGGTTCGAATCCTGGTGGATCACATATATGCTTTCATTAATTTCATTGGAGGTGTTTGGTGTTGTGGTCAATTTAATAGAAATAATTATTTTACTAGATCAAACCTTTCAGTATTTCTATTAATCTCCTCGATATGTCAATCACAAATTGTAGTCAATTCACACTTCCAGGATGCTCTACAGGATTATTTTTTTCCACAATTTCTAGTGTTTATTTTTCCATTTCGAACACAAACATAAACAGAACACCAAGAATAACATACCAGTTCCAAAAGTTCCTCACATAAATATTTCATACTTCATCATCCAGACTCACAGTATTTCAGAGCACAGCTGCTGCTAGAAGTTTGAGGTACACTTTATGTTAAATTGTGGAGGGAGCTGTGAAAAGGGGTAAACTTATACTCTGTTTCTTTTCAGCAGACGATAAATTTAATCCTTTAGCAGCTAATGTTTGTTGGTACTTATAGACACAGATAGATGTAGTGTAGGGGATATAGCTTGCAGTGAGAGATGTTCTTAGGTAGATATAAGATAGATGCAGTATAGGGGATATACGTAGTGCAGGGGGTATATGTTAGTGAGAGATGTAGTGTAGGGCATTAAGGTGTAAAAGAACAAATAGGGATGTAGGGAAGAAGGGGTCTGCCTCGTATGGGCCAATAAGCTTTCTACAGATTTCCATTTTTCTTATGTTATGTTATCATTGGGCAGTGTATCACAAATATCTAGCATCAACTGTACACCCTTCAAAATATCACAAACTTCAACTGATATCAATCCTCGACAATAATATGGTAATACGGACCATGAATTATAATGTTACTAAAAACTCCAAAAAGTTGACAGAATGGATGAGCTCACCATTTGAGTTGGAGCAAGTTTTTGACAACATGACCAGAAAAACCTACATGAGAAACATTGTCAACAAGTGCCTCTCCTCAAATGGTGTTTTTATCCACCATATATAATACCTGCAATCTTAAAGGCAGTCACAAGAGAGCGTTTTCCAGCAATTTGTTATCGGAAACATGTTTCGGGCAATATTTCAAGGCTATTTTGATTGGCCATCCTCTCAGAGATCAAGGCATCCGGCAATAGATAGCTAAATTAATATCTGGACTGAAGTTAAATTATTCCATCTGCCTGAATTCTTATCAACCTTGAATTCACAAGTTGCCGGACCAGAATTGATAACAAAATAAGATAAATAAAAATAAATTGCTGGAGAAAGCGCTTGTGCGACTCTGCCTTAAAATGTGTAACTGAAACGAGTGAGAGAATAATGCCACGGAAATTAAATTGTTTACACCTCGAGACCTTTTAGTACACGGAGACTGGACAACTGCCTACATTATGTGCCCGTCATTAATCATCATTAAGGGGGGATGGGCCGGTTTTCTGGACCACTTTCTCCCTCGTGTTTAGCCCCATTAGTTTTCAGATGTTAAGATGTTTGCCCCATTAGTTAGTCGATTTTAAGACTTTTCGCCCCATTTCTTCGTCAATATTCAGACCTTTCGTGTATTTAGGTGTCGATTTTTTCCCTGGCGAACGATAGTGAGACTGTAATGTTGGAAGAACCGGCCTTTGGCCGGAACATTTTTCTACCGAAAAATGTTCAAATTAATCTAGAAGGGGGACCTAATGGATGTTTTTTTTTAATTTGATGGAGGTCTAGGGAGGAAACTAGAAAAATAATGAATACATGCAAAAATCGGCCAAAAAGTGAACCATCTCCCCTTACCCGCTATTAACATAACTTCCTACACCTGCCATTAGGATTCAACCTTAAGACCCTAGGATTCAACCCGAAGATCAGAGCCCAGAACATTATCACATACAGAATCATGGTTTAAAAGGACTCGGAAATATGAAGCATTTTTTTGGACATGGAATTCTCTTAGTTCTTGAAAGTGACATTGAATTTTTTGCATTGGTTAACTTTGAAGGTCAATGACATGAACTATTGTATGTGGGTGATTTTTAGGTAGTAAAAAAACGTTACATCAACTTTCCTGCTTTGTGTCGTTATCGGACGAGAGTTGTCCAGTCCCTGTGTTCCAAACGGCCTCTATTCACAGCCTGAGACTTAACTACGAGGCAACTGATGTCCACCACAAGAATGAGCACGAGAATGATACAAATAAAACCTTACGACTAACAATAATACTTTACACGGCATGTCCACTTGGGAGGAGAGAACCACCAGGCGATTGCAGGATTCCGTTTGGCTGTCTGTGTGCCCGACTGATTACTCTGTGTATCTGAAGGCTGGCATAGTCAACCTGGCAAGTCTCGGTAGCACACAGGCCAGTTTGAACGTGTGTGCAAGTGGTTTGACAGTTTGTGCAGTCTCACAGGCCTGCACAAACCGCCCAACCACCCCACACGCTAAAATTCACATCAAATTCATCAGCACAATTTTGGGCCCGGCATGTTGAACTAAGCGTGTGTCGTAGCCTTAAAAGTTTGCCTATTTTGCCTGTCTGCCTACTGAATTTACCCAAGTCTGTCTAGCTTGCCTAACTGAGTTCCCAATTTGCCTCTTCCTAAATACTTTCTTTAATACCTTTAATAACTGCATATATGTAATACCTGTAATAGCTGCTGTGTAAGAAACAATGACAGCACAGGACAGGTCAGGGCAAGACAGGTTAGCATCAGGGTGTCAAACGAAAACGGTGTCCTTTCTTTTTTAGTGTATATTATAGTGTATGCACAGTTAACATTATGATTTACTGTTGTTATTCTGTCTTTGGAAGTGATTAAATGGCCCAAACAATAGAATTTCATGTTAATTTTCCTGTATTCCTTCTTATATTCATTCCAATCTTAAAACCAAATTGGCCTAGTTTGACACCCTGGGTAGTATTATGACTGGTATGGTCGGTGAGGTCAGATGGTTGAAGGGGTGTTTGCGTGGTAATGTTGAAGTACGACTGGTGTGCTTGTGTTGAGGTCATCGGAGGTCAGGTTGAAGGGGTGTTTGCGTGGTAATGTTGAAGTACGACTGGTGTGTTTGTGTTGAGGTCATCGGAGGTCAGGTCACCGAGCTTAGTAGATCACCTCGTACACAGTGGCCTTTTTGTCGCCAGAGCCAGTAACAATGTATTTGTCATCAGCAGAAATGTCACAGCTTAGCACCGAAGACGACTCCTTTGACTGCAAAAGAAAATTGGCTTAAATCACCAGTTTGTACACGTCTACTATTTATATCACTACTAGAACATATAAATTATATTGTAAAACTTGCAAAATAATCAAACCAAAACAGAAATGGCACAATCATAGACTACAGTAGATCTGGACTTGACAAGAAAATGGAACTTTGCAGTAAGGGACCCCAAATCGGAAAGCGAGCCCCCAAGTTCGAATCTCAAAATTCTTATATTTTCGCGATTTTGAGGTTCGAACTTGGGGGTTCGTTCTCCGATTTTGGGTCCTTTACTGCAAAGTTCCAGTTTTGTGTCAAGTCCAGATCTACTGTAGTCTATGTCACAATATAAAGACAAAAGAACTTCATCAAACTCAATATGTGGAAATAACGACATAGCAACATAAAACGTTGAAATAAAAGAACACAAAACCACCAGATAGAATGTACATTACAATATGAGTAAGTGAGTATGGTTTGTTTTAAAAGAGAACATTGAGGCTCTAAAAACTATCCCACTAATATTTTTGCTTGACGGTTTCTTTACCTAATTATGACAAACTCTTTGACTTACAATCACTGACATAATTGGGTTTGTTAATTGCTTCAACTAAAATAATACTAACAAGCCATCCTATGCCAATGGTGGCCTGAATGTCTGAATGTCACAGAAAATATACTTAACGTACACCTGATCTGAAAAACTCACTGATCTATAAAAATAATAAGGATTAACTGAAGAACCTCCACCCCAGGCTAGATCATATAAAGATCTTCCCCCCCAAGTGGGTCTGGGGGGGGGGGAGGATCTTCATATGATTCAACAATAATAATAATTACGAAATATATATACTGTACTGTACAGTAACGTAATATCACAGAAATTCCAATAAGTAAATAAATAAATATATAAATAAATAAATAAAATAAATATATATATTCAATAACAAATCAGAGAGCACCTACACAGACCTGGAATATGGAGGCGCCATAAGGAGTGCGCCAAGCGTTGAGCAAGTTGTCTTTCCCCGTTGACACAAACCATTTTCCTGCATTGGCAAACCGTAGCGACAAGACGCAGGACTCGTGCAGGTGTAGCTGGTACTTGTCCGGTTTGGTCACATGCAAAACCTGAAAAAAAAAAATATATATAAATAAATATATAAATAAAAATTAGTTAGAATGATAGAAGGTATTACAGGCACAATTTGAGATTACAGTAGTTATAAGTTCCACCAAGATAGAGAGAGCTGCGAATAAGGTAAAGTAGTGGGGTGTATGTAATTTGTGCAAAGCCACAGCAATCATCTTTATTTCTTTATCCATTGGAGCCTGTGGTAGGTGAGTTACCCAGCCTGGTACACAAGGACTACTACATTATTTTCTAGGATATTAGTTTACCTTTAACCCTAGATCTTCAACACTAATCTATCCAACTCAGATAGGCCTGGGTACCAGACATCAATACAGGGAAATGAATGCTGGCCAATAATTCATATTCGGCAACACTTATCACTCTGCTACTGCAGGTAAGGTTTACTTCCTCTATCTTCAGATCTACAGGCATCATAGAGTATCTCCGACCACAATACATAACAAACACACCTCCTATATATATTATATATATTTTCTATAAAGTGTATGAACTGACACAAGCTATACCTCAACGTTAGAGCTCTCCATGCCGACGGCGAGCCACTCCCCGGTGGGACAGTAGCCCAGGGAGAATATTTGACTGGTAAAGTCGTGTTGCTGGAGTTGGCGTCCCTCCCGCAGGTCCCAGGAACGCACAGTGTTGTCCAGGCCACCCGTCCACAGCTTGGTACCGTCGGGGGAGATGTCAATACAGGACGCTCCATCAGTGTGACCCTGGAACTGTCTCACCAACGTCTGGTTGTGAAGGTCCCACACGGCTATGTTGCCGTCGCTACAGCAGCTGAAGCAAACCTGGGGGAAAGAAAGATACAGTATTGAAGCATAGCATACTAAACGTCGGCTAAATCAAACATATTAAGTAGCACTAAAATACAATGAAGTGAACCAGTAGAAAAACTGTTATTAAGTTTTAAACCTCAGCTGCTGTCAGTGCAACCTATATTAAGTACACAATATTTTCAAATTTGTAGCCCATTGGTGCAATATTTAGTAAATATGGTATAATAATCTAGAAAAATTATGTAATTCAGCTACAATTGGAAATGGGAAAACAACCAATACAGTATGAGTGTCACTGTACATTGTAACATTAGTGTTAGTGGGCGAGTGCCCAACCCCGAAAAGGGTTGAAATAGGGGAGCTATCCCCCCGCCAAAGGCGGCTTTCTAGGGCCTTTCCTAGCTGATGCCGAGAGGATTGGGTTCTAGTCATGCGGTGATGGGCTGGTCTATCAGAGTGAGAACTGAGCGATCTCTGCCATACCCATGGCTTGCTCTGACTGTTCCTTTTGCATGTGTGTTTTCTGGATCTCGAGTGGCGGCGTCTCTTCCGTGGATTGACCTCCCAATCTACCAAGATTGGAGGCCAGAGCGTCACGTTTTTCCCTTGCCCCTCAGCTTTCTCTTCATAATTGCTGGGGGGCATGGGGCCCTGGGTGAGGCTTTGGTTTCCCGGGCGTTTCCGCACCCTCCTCAGCTCCCCGCCATGGAGTGGCTTCGGTCACCCAGGCTTTATTGTGGTCGGCGGGTAGGGTTCTGTGGGGGCGCTCGGTTATGGCCTTGGCCTTGCTCGGGGCCTTGGGGCTGTTCGGCCAGGCAGTATGGGGAACAACAACAACAACATTAGTGTTAGTTTCACACCTTAGAGTCTGGACTAATGGCGAGAGCGTAGCATGCGGGTGCGGAGGAGATAAGTTCAGCCTTGATCCTGGGCGTGGGAGTAACCAGGTCCCAGATACTGAGAGTGGATGCCTCGCCTCCTACGATCAGCGTCCGCATGTCTGGTAACAGCTTAACAGACCGGATGTAGTTGTCTCGTTGCTGGAAAGAGATAAGTTGTAATTGGTTATCCAAGTGAACTGAGTATATAATTATATATCATATATCAAGGGGGAAAACTAAGGACAGCATGGCAGAAGACCACTGATTACATTTATTAAGGATGAACAGTCATGATATGAGACATTAAGCAAATACTGTAAAGATCAAGTACAATAGATTATATTGTCATCACCAATCATATGCATGAGGTTTTTAAGAAGGAACTAGGCATTAGTGATAATGATGATGATTTAATGAGAGTAGATAATTATATCAAGATAATATTATAAATTGTGGCAAAATTATTCAAAATTATCCCCCAATTGTTATCTTACAGAAATCTTCCATATTAACTTTATAGATAATCTGAGAAATGTAGTAGTCGTTCCCTAGGCTGCCTGGCCAAACAGCCCCGTAATCTGAGATATTCCAGACCTTGGCTGAGACCACACAAAGAAGACAAAACACTCACCAAACAGTCTAGTTGTGATACAGGAGTCTTGGAGCCAGGTTGAGATATGTCCCACACCTTATGACTATTATAGATATAACACAACATAACATAACAGAACATAACAATAACATACACTCACCAAACAGTCTAGTTGTGATACAGGAGTCTTGGAGCCAGGTTGAGATATGTCCCACACCTTAACACAACCTTTGCCGCCGGTGTAGACATATTTGGTGGGGTTGCTGATGGTGACGGCACACACCACCTCCCCGTGGTGAAGAGTGTTGATCTGACGTGCGTGTCGTGGGATGCCCGGTGCCAGGAGGGCGTCGGGCGGGAACGGCACCGGCGCCAGCTGGCCCTCACCGTTCACATGGAAACTGTATGCCCTGGCACCACAAGCAAGAATTATTAGCATGTATGGAGGGATTCTAGGTTCGCTGTTAGATCAGTTAAGGTTAGATATTACATACCGGTATTTCATGTAAGATTGATTGAAAACTGACCTTAATTATGAGTTAACTTCTTTTACCTTCTGTAAGTTGGTTGACTTAAGTGTAATGACTCGGTTTTAAGAGCTTTGATAAAATTAATAATTAAGAGGAAGTAATTGTAGTGATAAATCTTTGTTGTGCTGTTGTAGCCTATATATTTGCATGTATTGAGTGCAGGAGAGATGTGGATGGTTAGATGATTATAGATGAGTATATAGATCAGTAGGTAGATAGATCCTGTACTTACGGTTTGCCTGCAGACCCGTTAGCAGGAATCCCATTCGGCGCGAGGGGTGGCGCCCTTACCCCGCTGTGGGGATCATACCCAGAGACCTGTGGAAGGGAAAGAGAGGGGACGGGGGTTAGTGGGGACCAACACAAAAATAATGACAAAAAGGTGGAAGGAAAAAAGAGAACAATAATAATAACAGTATCGACCTCCCTTAAGTTTAACCCAGGCTAAACACTAAAAAAACACTGCCTGTATGTTATTTGTTTACAAAATGGGATTATTTCTTGATGTGCACCACATCTTCAGGACCTTGTTCGATCTTTTGCAGAACTTGAGTATTGAATTGAAAGGTATCAATGAAGAAAAACAGACCTGACAGTCCCAGCGTGTGTGCAATGTTTACAACCTGCCTCTCCACATTCTATCGTCACGAAAATCAGCTGTAACACTCCCAATTAATGGCCGAGGATGCAAACAACATTTTAAATTAGTATTTTTTTTCTGGCGTTTAATGAAATTATATCGATATTGCCCATATACATATTAAGGTACAGTATATTCATGACAAGTTATGACCCTGCATTAAACTGTCTTTTCTTTCACTCCTGGAGTTCACCTTTAAAAAAATTATTTTCAGGAACGTGACCACAACCCTAAGTGAGGAATTATTGTATAATCTGATGCAAATTGGTAAGAGGCATATGACATAAGAGGCATATGAGCAAAAATAAATAAATAAATAATTAAATATATATATATATATATATATATATATATATATATATATATATATACAGTATATATATATATATATACTGTATACTGTATACTGTACAGTACTGTATATAACATTTTATTATTAGTTGTACATTTTAGCCCCTTCACATTGCGTTGAAATGGACACGTTACGTCAGATTACGGTATGCTTGGTTCGGACCAAACTGGAAAGAATTCATCCACAACTATTATAAAATGTATATTTAGTATCACCTCTGCAATTCACAAGCGGGCATGCTAACTAATAATTTACCACGGTATAAGTGACGAATGAAAATAATAAAGTTTGCGAAATATACAGTATAATATACACTAAAATACTGTACTTTATATCTATAAATATTGCGCGATATTTGGGGAGCGTGCCTAGAAACAATAAAATATGTTTAAAACAAAAATGCAAAAAGAGTAGAAATAGGAGACTTGAAGCAAAACCATATTAAAGCAGACAATAGAAAAAAAGATGCCATATTATGCTGCAAAAATCAGACCCTCCACAACTAAATATCCATAGCGTACAATTACTAGGCAAGGTCTGTCTCCATCTATCTATCTAGATACTTTGATTAAGTAACACCCCGTTCTTAACATTAATCATCAGTTACAAACCCCAATGCAATTAATAAACTAATGAAAGCATATGGTCCTCCCGGGATTCGAACTTGGGACACCACACCCAGAACATAAGCATCTAAACCATTACACCATCAACACAGTGGGGGTGGAAATATCTTTAAATAATAAAACATATGCTTCAGGAACAGAACAAATACAGTATATATTCAAATTGAGCATTTACAAATAATATACAGTAAAGCAATTATGGGTAAGCATGCAATAAATGTAAACAAGCATAAAGCATAAAGCAAGATGGTTAATAGGGGAGTTGGTTTGTTAGGAGAGATAGGATGAGGGAATAGGAGAAAGAGATTGGAAAATAGAAATAGACGATCATATTATCAAGGAATAGGAAGGATAAGGGTAGGATAGGATATGGGGGCACTTACCGGGGGTCGGAGGTAGGCTGGACCGTGACCGGGGGGGAAGGCAGCGGAGGGGGGCAGGTCGGGGCGGGAGCCAGGGGGGGGACCCGGGGGTGGTGGGATCTCAGGGCGGAGGGGGGGCGGGACGGGGGGACCAGCTCCCGCCATGTTATAGGGAGAGGGGGGGAAGTGGGGAGATGGGCCACCCCCCCCACCCCCGGGGACACCCCCTCCAGGAGGCTTGGAGGACCCGGGAAGGGAATTATGGGGAGGGGGAGGGGGCCCGTTCCCGACACCCCCTGGTTTAGAGGTGGGGGTGGTCCGGGGGTCCACGTGCTGGGGGTCACCACAAACACAAAACAACACATCAACAACAACAAACAACAAGCATCACAAACATGTATAGGTAGCTCCAACAAACATGTATAGGTAGCTCCAACAAACATGTATAGGTAGCTCCAACAAACATGTATAGGTAGCTCCAACAAACATGTATAGGTAGCTCCAACAAACATGTATAGGTAGCTCCAACAAACATGTATAGGTAGCTCCAACAAACATGTATAGGTAGCTCCAACAAACATGTATAGGTAGCTCCAACGAACTTGACAATAATCTTGATCCCTTAACTTCTCATAACTCAAAAGGGCCTAGAGCAAACTGGCTGTAAATATCCACACCTATTTCCTGGTGGCCTCTTCCAAAATTATAAATATATCAGCTCGATTGCTTTCATTCATTTCGAGTTATAAGAAGTTAAGGGGTCAAGATTATTGTCAAGTTCACTGGCGTTACCTATAGTCAAAACATTAAAGCTGATATCACACAAGAGCTCTTTCCCTCACTTTTCATCGGTAACTCTAGTCTGAAAAGTTAGGTTTTAACTTTTATAAGAATTTGTCACCTAAAGTGTTCTGTCTTCATACGAGATTCCAATACCAAGGCAAAAGATACCAGATATGTTGCCGGAAAAATATTGACCGTCGATAATTAATAAAATCAGCTCTTATGTGATACACTTGAAAAAACATACAGTATAATTAAATCATCTATAAATCAATAATTAAGATGAAAAATAGAACAAATTAGCATACAGTATTGAGGTAACAAAAGAAGGGGGACAGGGCAAATATTAACCATTTACCCGCCATCGGTGTCAAATTAATGTGCGCCTTCAAAACTAGCGAACCATAATTAAGCATACTGTAGTATTGTTGCAATAATTAATAATATTGCAATGAATAATTCAATCACTGAATATGAAGGTTTTTTATCAGTTATTAGTGAATCTTAACTCAGTGAATATTTTTTTTTTACATCAGCAGACAAAATTAGCATTTTGTAAAACTTGGCAAAACTTAGATAAATGGTCAGCAGGGTAAGAATTAACAATAAAACAATTGATAAGAGTAAAAGTAAATCAAAAGAAAAAATATAAAATAATATACCTATGACTCCATATTCAAGAGAAGTATGAAAACACACAAACAATAAAATATACATAAAAAATAAGGGGAAAATGTCAGGTTTGGGTTTGTTTTACCAGGCAATGGGACAGCTATAGTATATATATGAGGGAATTATCTATAAGGTTGAGGTAACATCAATAACAGTATGGCAATTTGACTATCGTAATAAAGTAATATTGCCAGATGTTTAAATCCTTTACATTATTTTATATATTGTAATAAAAAGTACACACAAGGTACAACAGGGTTTATTCTCATTATTTTCAATTTCATTCAGCTTTTAAAGAAGCTTTTAGTGTAAAGATACCAACCCCCATTAACAATTTGATTCTATTTTAATTTAAAACAAAATAATTCTATGGTTTATATTCTTTAATCGTAGTTTAACCAGACCACTGAGTTACAAAACGAAACTCTTATAGGGCTGGCCAAATGGAATTGTTGCTAAATAAATTAATAATGACATGCTTTAGGATGATGTGACCAAAGTTAAGCAGGAATACATTAATTACTATATGCAAAGAAATGGGGATATTATGGATAACTGGCAACATTACATCACACTGCAGGGGATAAGGGTATAAAGACGTTATAGAATATTAAATCAAATATACTATACAGTACGTCTATTATACTTTTACTAATCTGTAGTAGCAATAACAAATATACAAGTCTCGCATTCAACAAGAAAAATAATATTGGGTTAAAAAATTACAGACTGTCCTCTTGTCTGGTAAAAAATATATACAGTATATCCACCACCCCAAAAAAATGATATTGTACATGCATCCCTTGCATATTTTTATGATAGAATGTTTATTTTATAAATTTAATTTACCCCTACTGTACCGGCGATGTCTTTTATAGTAAAAGGGTTAAGTGAGATAGTTCGAGGCCAGTTAATTGTTGGAGGCCCTTTTTTTAAACTGAATAAAATCATCTAGTACTGGCCAGAATAAAGTTAAAAGAACACCACCGGTACTGAAAGGGTTAACTATTCATTATTTACTGTTGGTCAATTTATGCAGAGAGATAGAGAGAGAATATTGCAAAGACCGTTCAGTAGAGTTACACAGGCGCTTTTGCTAGCAATATTTTATCAGAAACTTTTTTGGCAATGTTTTGGAATTCTTTTGCAAAAATTAAATTTAGTTAAATTAAATTGAGTGTATACAATTTTATCTCAGAAACTGACAAGATGAGAATTGCTAAAAAAACAAATTGCCAGTAAAAGGGCTCATGTGATTCAGCTTAAATCCTTTGATTCTGAATTCTTTAAATTAAAGCATGGCACAGATTAACCTAATGCTTATGTCAAATTTATGGTAATTTCATTAGACTACATGATAAGCAATAATACTGAAGCGACAAGTTTAGTGTTCTTAATTTTATATTTAATTTAAATTAAGCAGATCCCTCAGATTCCATTGGTATAGCAAGAGGAAAGCACCGTAAAAACAATGTATAATTTCAGCCCAAAGAGAAATGCATATAATTTATTCAGCTGAACAGATACCTCTGATTCAAAGGAATAATTATGAAAAGCAGTTCATATTTAGCTTCTAACCAATATAACACACAAAGTTGAAACCACACCAAATATCCCAATAAGCCATATATATTCAGTCAGGGGTTAGTTTTGGCCAGGCACTCAGTGAAGTACATCAGCTGCTCCATGTTGTGAAGCATGTTCTCAATTCAATTAATAGTCGAACTACGATGACTTTAGCCCAACAATATGATTGACATAGGGCCATTCCTTTGAACATCGTAAAAGCTTTCCCTATGACCTTTCCCGATCCAGATTGGCCCTTATCGTTTATCTGTATAAGGGTCAATCTGGGTCGGGGAAGGTCGTAGGGAAAGCTTTTATGATCTTTAAAGGAATGGCCCATAAAATTTGACTTTCTTTCTTATTTACTCTATGAAGGACGTTCTCCCTATAAACGCTGCCTTTTTATGGAGTGAACTTGCTTCACAGATTAAGAAGAAAAGATTGTTTTTAACCCAATTATTGAGCTAAAGTCAATATAGATTGAGTGTTAATTTCAGTTGAGAACGCGCTTCACAACATGGAGTAACTGAGATATATACTCCACGAGCTGACCAAAACTTATCACTGATGTTTTCGGGTAGGGTCGGAGAAAACCCATTCTAATCGCACTGATTTATATATTGCCAATTACTGTACAGAGTAATACCAAGAAAATTATAGGCTACATACCTTTACTCTAAATGTTGTCAACTATGAACAAAATTTAAGTAATAAAGTTTGGTGATATTGGATAATAGCAAACAATATCACAAAAATTGGTAAAATAAAACATATGATGTATAAGTGGGAATGTACCTTTTCATGTTTGAGTTGTGGCGTGGACCGAGAGGATGAGGATTGTGATGGTGGTCTCTCGGGCTTTTTCTCTCCGTTCTCACGACCTTCCCGATGTTCTCCATTAGCCTGAGGGGGGGTGTGGGGGTCCTGGAAGACAGAGGCGATGGATAAATTAATAAATGTATATATATTGCAGATAGTTTACGTAAATATATATATACTGTACAGGATTAGCAATATCCACCACAAGATCCTGGTCTTTCGTTTCTCTTATAATCTTATTGCCCAACTGTCCTTGTGGCACTTGGCTGTGTTCATCAGACATTTAGGGACTTACTACCCTATTATTAAACCTCTGTCATCATTTCATGGTGAAGGGGAGATATAGATATGAAGAAGGTAACCATAATTATACAGTACAGTACAGTACTGTATTTCAGTCTCATATCCTAATAGAATGAATTGTGGAGGCAGCTGCACCAAGGGGCGGACCGAGGAAGACCTGGGATCGGACTATATGTGCCGATCTCGAATCCCAAAACTTGACAAGTGAAGCAGCCTTTAACCCTTGTCTATCGGGGCCCGACTTAAGGCGGTCAAGAGAACCAAGGACTAAATGGCGGGGCCCGACTTAAGTCCAATGCGATGTTGAGCACATAATTGGCACTGAGAGAGAGTCCGAGCGGTGGGAGGAGCGCGGGTGGGCTCTGACCGTTCGGCACGGCTCCCGTACCGCGACTGGTGCCTCCTCCACACTCATCCACATCCACTGCCTCCCTAGACAGGGAAATACGTAAGGAAATTACCGTATTTTAGGGTTTTTGTACTCGCGTTGCAACATCGTTGCAAGACAACCCGTGGTCGTGCAAGGATGGTTCAGGTGTCATTGGAAAGCTCAATTATCGCCCTTTCACGGATACATAATTGTATTATTCTCTGGCTCTTGTTTATGCATGAAAAAGAGCATGGCATGAAGCTCGTTTAGGGTAAATCTGCCCGCTTGGCAGGTAGTAGATGTTACAAACGGCCCCGTCCGACGGGTGTTAACATGGTTGCCTGGAACGCCGCCATTAGGACAAGAGACTGAAACTGCACGTATGTATGGAGCACTCAGTCTTAAAATTTTATGAATGTATGTATGAAAGGCAAGTTTATAACAAATCTCTCATAGGCTTGGCATATGGTTTGGATTTCAATTATTATTTATACATAGCAAGTACCTCCCAAGGTCTATAATCTACGATGATGATACCTCAAAATAGCCTGGGGTATACAGCTAATGTGTATTTCACTACCACTCGCTTCATTGACAACATCCACCACGAGATCCTGGTTGCTCTTTTCTCTGTCACTCTCATGGGCTCACTTGTTACCTCTCCTCCCCAAATCCTTCCCTTTATCTCCATTTCTCCATTTCTCCACGCTCTTTTCCTCGCTCCAGTCCATTCAGTTTCATCTGCCTACTTTCCTGCCTATTCCCCCTTTCTCTTGTTTATCTCCCCTCTCATTGTCTTCTCTTCCCTCCTATAGTGTATTTTCAGCTCATGAGGCTGCCATTCTTTAATAAACCGTTTATTATTATTATTATTATTATTATTATTATTATAGTCTATTCGCTGTAATTAGGCGAGAACTCATGACCTCTATCCTCTGTAACTCAAAAAAAGGCTAGAGCAAATTGGCTGTAAATTTCCACATCTATTCCTTGACTGAATCTTCCCAAATGGTAGAAATGTTAGCTCAATTACTCTATAGTTTTTGAATTACAGAGGTTAGTGGTCATGATATCTCACCTACTTACAGCGAATAGACTATAGTTATACTGTCTTAAGCTATATTGTACCTCCTACCTATGTTCACCTATGTGGAGTTCGCCACTCTTGCTAGTGGCACCGAAGAGCGCACCGCCCTTCGTTGTTGCTATGCTATATTTCACTACCACTCACCTCATTGGCAACATCCACCACGAGATCCTGGTCGCTCTTTTCTCCGTCACTCTCATGGCCCGACTTGTCCTCCTTGCGGCGCTTGGCTTCATGTTCATCGGGCGTTCTGGAGCCAGGCCGATACTTGTCCCCCGGAGAACTGCTACTATTTCTCTGTGGAAAGAAAAGGTAATGAATAATAGAAAGAACATGATAAAATAATAATGAATGTAAAGACTAATAGAAATAATAAGGTAAAATTATAATACATGCAATGAATAATGTAAACAAGATACAGTGTATAATACAGTACTGTAATAATAAATGCAATAACAGAAAGAACCTGTCTCGAGTCGGCTACCTACCCGCCCCCGACCCCCCAAAAAATAGAAAAATAAATGGGGAATGGGCCTGAGCAAATAGATAGTTAGATAGATAGAAAGAACAAGATATATTTCTAGTAGGGTGCCTGTGTCTGCATGTGTATTCGAGTATTAACATGTGTTTGTCAGTGAGTTGGTAAATGCTTGTTCACAAGTGTGGGCTATAAGTGTACATGTCTTCTTATTTATGCTTATAAACACATGTATGATCAAAGACAAATCTAGCAGCTGAGGAACATGTGTTCTAACACTTGTCTAAACACCTGCACAGCTCAATTAATATGATGTGTAAGACAGAATTATACTGTATACATAGATAGATATAGATAGATATTTTTATTGACCACAGCTTACAATATTAACATAAAATACAAAATTAGCATAGTACAAAACAACGAAACAAAATTGGTTATTGTTGTTATTGTAAACAAAACTGTAGTCCATACAATTTTCTTTCAAAATTTGGCTGCCATTCAATAAAAGTAGTATTAGTAGTATTGGAAGCAACCTATTGATGTACACAAAGCTGACATACACACACACAATACGGATACACACGCACACACACACATATTGACAAACCCACACATCTGATATATTGTATAGTACACACACTCAAGGATATAATAAGCTTAATGGTGTGAGGGAATCAGCCGTGACATGTGATTTTATATTCCCCACCCCTCTCCGCCTCCCCTTACCTCTCATTAATCTCCCCTTCCCTATTCCCTTTTCACTCTCTTCCAACATCCTCCCTCACTCTCCCTGCCTCCCTTACCCTCTCCTTATACTACCCTCCCTCCCCTTTCCCAGCCCTCTCTACCTCCCCTCTTTCATCCCCTTTCCCCTCTGTATACCCCCAGCCTAAACATCCAACCTATATACTATACCTAGTTAACTGCCTACAGTATTTATTAATACATTTAACGTTCTTAACATTAATCCTCCATTAAAAACTCCCAATGTACTTGAATAAATTAATGAAAGCATATGATCCTCCCGGGATTCGAACTCGGGACACCACACCCATAACATAAACGCCTAAACCATTACACTACCAAGAAGGGAGCCATTACATACTGAAATGGTAACTAAAAAGAAAATTAATGCAAGAGTGTATGATGCTTTAATTATTTACACCAGAAAATATAGTATGTACAGTATGTATGTATCTATCCATAATATATGTATCCTCTAGGCTACATCTCCCATGATCCAATTATACTGTGCCTAATCTCATTCTATTATCCCTCATATAATAGGTCGGTCGGTCTCTCTCTCTCTCTCTCTCTCTCTCTCTCTCTCTCTCTCTCTCTCTCTCTCTCTCTCTCTCTCTCATCCGTTGGGCTATAATTCAAATCATCCCATATGGTGACTAAGGGGAGGGAGGGAGTGAAGGGTGGGAGAGAGTTTAGAGGGGAGGAGGGAGGGGAGATGGAGGGTGCACTGGGTGAGGAGAGGGGAGGGGGGAAGAGGAGGGTGGGTGAGGGAAGAGGAGGGTGGGTGAGGGAAGAGAGGGGAGGAATGAAGGGGGGTGGCTGGAGGACGAGAGGAGAGGGGAGGAGGGGAGATGGAGGGTGGTTGAGGAGGGGTGAGGGAAGAGAGGAATGAGGGGGGTAGCTGGAGAAAGAGAGGAGAGGGTAGGAGGGAAGGGGGGAGATGGAGGGAGGGTGAGAAGGGGAGGGGAGGGTTGACACCGGATATAGAGTCAATGAGAGCAGCTTGTGTGTGTGTGTGTGTGTGTGTCAGAGAGAGGGGTAAATGTATTGCTGGGTAGTCTTCTGTATGTGTTTCATGTGTTTGTGTGTGAGAGAGAAGGATATTATTATGTATGACTATTCATATTTGTATGTTTGCGTGCAGTGTGTGTTACTCAGTTACTTGTTCGTCAAGGGGAATCCACGCAATGCGAGCTAAGCTCATTATTATCGCGCCTCCTTAACTGGGAATGTATTGCGTGAAATGCATGTTAAGTGTTTTATGTACTGTTGGAATGGCTGTGGATGTGTGTGTAGTCTGTATTTAGCCAATTGGCGACATCGGAAACGAAGGCTTAGGGTGGATCTGTATGGTACCATTCTCACTATAGACGGTACCGTCTCGCCCGAAGGCTTAGGTAGCCATCAGCTTAGGTGAACCATATGATATTCATCTCGCCTTGTACCATTTTTGCCAACCCCAGATGGGACGTCACAACGTCGTCCACTTATTCCAGGTACCTATTTACAGCTAGGTGAACTGAGGCTAACACATGAAAGGAGACAAGCCCAATTTGTCTCCGCCCGGCCGGGGATTGAACCCCCGACCCCTCGTGTGTGAGACGAGAGCGCTACCTACTAGGCTACGGGCTGTGTGTGTGTGTGTGTGTGTGTGTGTGTGTGTGTGTGTGTGTGTGTTTTAAATTATACGGTTAGAACTCCAATCCATCAAATCGGTTTCATATGCCGTACACCAGAAATTAATGTCCAAATTCCGGTAATAATCACAAACAAATTAATACCCTCAGTAAAATATAAAATTTGTGATCTCTCATAGTAGACCAGGCTAGCACATTTAATCATATGCTGCGATCTGTCTGTCTGTCTGTCACACACACAGACACACACACCCACACACATTTTAGATCTCCAATTAACACACGTAATCATGACACACACACACACCATTAACAGCATATAATAACAAGAGCACGAGTCAACAAAGCACTCCAAAATAATACACAAGGGAAAAAACCTAATGGTATATTTATAATGCTAAGAGAGAGGAAGGGGACACACCATAGGGGAGTTGTTCAATATTGACGTCACGTGACCCCTGGCTGAGTCACGTGACTTGAGGGGAAGAAATGACTGAAGGAAGGTAAAATATCGAAAAACGGACAGAGAAGGGAAGAATGTATGGAGGAGGGTTGGAATAGGGGTAGGGTGGAGGGAAGGATAGGTAGTAATATATAAACTATATTAATTTCACTCCAACACCAAACACCTCCCAGAGAAATAATTGAAAGCAAGCATGCAGGAGCGGATCCAGCTCAGGCTTAAGGGGGGGGGGGGGGGGGCTGATATATATACATGAGGGACGCCATAACTTTATATGTATTGTATTTCAGATAAAATGTAGTATATATCGGATGTAAGGGCGCAATTTTGGTCACTAAGGGGGATGCGCCCCCCCCCCCCCCTGGATCCGCCACTGAAGCATGTGATCCACCGGGATTCGAACCAGGGTTACCTCATACATATTTTAAACACTAACCATTACACCATCAAAGCAGTTAATACATAAAGAAAGGAAGAGATCAAATTAAGGAAAGTAGAGCACACATTCACTCAAACAATCTACAACAATTCAAGCATAATAATAGTAATAGAGAAAGGAAACTCCTATGATATATTTATAATGATAGGAGAGTGTGTGTGTGTGGGGGGGGGGGGGCAAAACACATCATACCGTTGTCCACTGTTGACGTCACGCGACCAGTCACGTGACCTACTCAAGGGCCACGTGAAGGGAGGGGTAATATACAGAGAAAATTGAGGAAGGCACAGGATGGAGAGTAGATAATTATATATGTAGACAGAAAAGGGAAAACATGAAAACAGACAAAGAAGACATATGGATAGAGAGAGACAGAAAGGTAGGAATACCGACTGGAAGGAAGGAAGGAAGGAAGTGAGGAAGGCAGGATGGATAGTAGATATAATAGCAGACAGAAACAGGAAGAACATTCTATAACGGACATGGAATAAGATAGATGGATACAGAGAGACAGCAAGGTAGGCATAAGGAATGGAAGGAAGGAAGGGAAGAGAAAGCATTAAGGAATGAAGAACATACACATTTAATCAACAACCTAATAATACCGGTTATAAAGAAAAGAAAGAAAAAAAAACTAATGTGAGTTTTATAAAGCTAAAGGAGGGGTGAACCAAAACAGATAAGGTTGTTCAATGTTGACGTCACGTGACCCTTGAGTGAGTCACGTGACTTGGGTAGGGGGGAGAGGGAAACGGAAAATAAAAGAATGAGGGCATATAATAAAAAAGGAGGGAGGCAGGGTAGAAAGGAAGGGAGGAAGGTAGTAAAGAAGGTAAATAATAGGAATAAGAGAAGGGTGATAAGGAAGAGGAGCTAGGATGGAAGGAAGGGATGAAGGAGGATATGGCGGAAGGGAGGTAGGATATGGTAATAGCAGTAATGAAATCAATAGGCCTACACAGTCAGATACACATAAATTGAGAGAGAGAGAGAGACATTAAGAGACATACAAATCCAAAGGCAAGATTAGACACATAAACAAAAATAATGTTCAGTAAATACTTAAACATGCATAAGATACATACACAAATATACAAATGAGGGTGTGGAGGAGAGAGAGACAGAGAGAGAGACAGAGACAGAGAGAGAGAGAGAGCGAGATAAGGGGAGGGGTGGCCAGAGGGGGAGAACGAGTGTGACACCATTGAATAGGAAAGAAAGGGGAGGGCAGAAAGAAAAGGACAATAAAGTATTAGAGCAGGAGGGAGAGAGGAGGTGGGGGGGGGGGGGGGGGGGGGGGGGCTGGGAGGGGGAGAGAAGAATGGGGAGCGTGTGAGGGGAGAGAGGTTAAGGAGATAAAGAGTGATGGGGGGGGGGTATGAGTGGAGAAAGAAGAAGGGGTGGAAATAGAAAACCAAACCTGAGATAACAGTTTAATAGAGAAGATGGAAATAAATGGGAGGGAAGAAAAGGGATGATAGAGGAAGAGAGAGAAGAGGAAGGGGTGAGCGAGGAAAGGAAGGGAAGAGGGGAGATAAGATATAAGATGTGGCGATATGGGGAGGGGAGAAGAGGGGAATGTATGAGATGAAAGAGAGAGAGAGAGAGAGAGAGAGAGAGAGAGAGAGAGAGAGAGAGAGAGAATGGAAGAGCTATTTTAATCAGGGCATTATACTGTAAGCTGTCACTGTCTTTGGTATGACACGTATTTGGATCGTATATAAAGGCTTTGTATAATATGGTACCCTGCCAGTAAAGTCCAATACATTGTTACGTAAAGATATTATAATAGACACAGACATTTATATATAGATAGATAGATTAGTATAATTATATATTAAAAAAGGTAGACAGAAGGAAAGTATATATGGATAATTACAGTGTATATATTAGATACAATGATAGCAGATGGTGAATGATGATTATGACGCGAGGTTAAGTAAAAGGTAGATAATGAATACAGATGTTCGGGTGTATTATATTATACTGAGAGAGAGAGAGAGAGAGAGAGAGAGAGAGAGAGAGAGAGAGAGACACACAGCTGTCACCCCGAGTCAAGGAGGGAGACAAAAGAGAGAGAGAGATGAGGGGGTTGGGAGGAGAGAGAGGGAGAGATGGGAGGAAGAGGGGAGAGAGTGAAAAGGAAAACAGAGCTGAAGAAATGAGCTGGAAAGAGAGAAACAGAAAAGAGGTGAGATGAGATGCTATAGGAAGACAACAAAGAAGAGAATATGAGAAAAAGACAGAAACTAAAGAAAATAGAAGAAATGGAATAAGAAGAGGCAAAACGAATAGGTAGTAGGATTCTAATATCAATTCAAATTAATGTGAACAAATAATAGGGAGAGGGAGAAAAGGGGAGAAAGCTGGGAAGAAGGGGAATAAAGGATAAATATAGAGAGTACGGTGGAGAAGAGAGGGAGGGAGGAAGGAAGAATGGAAAGGGAAGGGAGGGGGAGAAGAGGAGAAAGGGAGAACAGAGGGAATGGGGAGGGAAGAGAAAGAAGTAGAAGTGAGAGAAGTGAGAGAAGAATAAGAGAGAAGAGAGGTGGGAAGAAGAAGAAAGAATTGAGAAGGAAAGAAAAAGAAGCAGAAGGGATAGAAGTGAGGAGGAAAAAGAGGAAATAAAAAGGGATAAATAGTAAAGAAAGAAAGAGAGAGAGAGACTCATCATGAATACATAATGAACTATGATGGAGATGAGGATGTGATTGGGAGAAGGGAAGATGAGATGGGTGGTGATAATAGGGGAGAGAGAGAGTGTGTGTGTGTTTGAGAGAGAGAGAGAGAGTGTGTGTGTGTGTGTGTGAGAGAGAGTGTGTGTGTGTTTGAGAGAGAGAGAGAGTGTGTGTGTGTGTGTGTGTGAGAGAGAGAGAGAGTGTGTGTGTGCCAATGTGTGTGTATCATGTACGTGTGTCAATGTGTGTGTTTTTCGCGTGTGTGTGTAATTACAAAGAAAGGGTGGCGGAGAGGGGGGAGAAATGTCGTTATATATATATAAAATGTATATACATAATTTATATATTCTATACAGTATTATAGGACCGATATGGAGAGGACAATAAATTCAATATCCTAATAAATATGTGGTAAATATCTGGAAAATAACTGTCTTGATAGCGTAATGCATAGTGCGCGGAATTTCGGTGTGAGTATCCTAGGTTCGAGTCCTTAGAGTGCCACATGTATTTGTTGATTTCATTAATTGAGTTTAGAAGTGAAGTTGGTGGGTGAAAAAAATATAATAAAATATTCTAAAGACTCATTTGAAATTCAATAACATAATGAATACAAATTGAATTTCCCAATGAATATCCATGGCAAAATAAAGATGATAATTGGGTGAAAATTGTTCTGGCCCGAGGTTGTTTTTCAAAGCCCATATACTCATCTGTACATTAATTTTTCCGTTATTAGTAATTTGCATAATCTGGGTGACTCTCTCTCTCTCTCTCTTATTGTTTGTAACTTATTATATTTTATTGGTGTTATCATACTTGGAACATAACTCTCTCTCTCTCTCTCTCTCTCTCTCTCTCTCTCTCTCTCTCTCTCTCTCTCTCTCTCTCTCTCATTGTTTGTAACTGTATTTGTATTCGTGTTAACATGCTTGGAACATCTTGTCGGTAATGTTAAGATTCAATCACCTGGTTTTAACTTGGATAGCCTGTAATTATGTAACTGTAATTCTTGCTCTCTCTCTGCAATACAAAAAAACAAAAACAATACTGTATGTGTAATGACAGCAATATATTCCCAAGCCTCCACCCCCCTCCCAACTGCTCTCTCTCTCTCTCTCTCTCTCTCTCTCTCTCTCTCTCCACCAAATCACCCCCGACATCTATGGCCCCATACCAATTAGTGGAGCCTAATAAAATTCACCCATTCTCCACTTTCTCACTTTCTCTCTCTCTCTCTCTCTCTCTCTCTCTCTCTCTCTCTCTCTCTCACACACACAACAACAACAACTACCCTGCTACCCTTGCCAAGCTATTGGATTATCTTGTTCTAGAGTCGGAATCCAAGTCTCTAATGATCAGTTTGTCTGTGTGAGAATAGAACCCTGGTACCTTCTCGGTCGCAAATGGTTACATGTAACCTATTGTAGCCTACAATCATATATGTACACACACGCAAACAGCACACTCATCCCTTTCTCCCTTTCCCTATCCTCTCAAACCCTCCCTCACTCCCTCTCCCTCTTCCCCATTCATCCCCTCATCCCTTCACACCCTCCCCACTCCCTCTCCCCCCTGACCCCCTCATCCCTTTTCCCACCCCCTAATCTCCCCTCTCCCTCCTCCAAGCTCTCACACTCCCTCCCCCTCACAAGTTAACCCAACCCTCCTCCCCCCTCACGACCCTCCCCTCACGGCCCTCCCACCTCCTCCCATCACAATCCAGCCTCTCCCCCTTCCTCCCCCTAAATCCGGCCCTCTCCCCCCTCCCCCTCAATCACAGTGGCAGTGTAATTGGCAATGACCGGAGAGATGATTCTATTGGCCACCCAGGCAGGGAGGGAGTAGAGGGAGGGAGGGAGACAAGGGGGGGGGGGGAGACAGGGGTGGAGGGAGGAAGGGAGGGAGGGAGACAGGGGTGGAGGGAAGGAGGATGTGATGCAGACCAGAGCAGACACACAGACAGACATGGGCAAGGATTGGGAGGAATGAGGAGGGAGTTAAAGGGAGGGATTATATGCACACAGACACACTGGCAGACTGAGAGAGATGAGGAGGTATTTGAAGGGATAGAGTGGGGGATTTGTAGGAATGAGGAGGGAGGTAAAGCAGGGAGGATGGTGAAGGAGATCGGAGGAGGGATTATAATATGGAGAGAGTGAGTTAGTGAGTGAGTAAATGAGTATGAGAGAAATTAAGACATACAAATCCAAAGGCAAGATTAAACACAAAACCATGATAGTAAATACATTAATATACATAAGATACATACACAAAGTAATAACAAACGAATATAAAGTTTAAAAACTTGAGTAAGAAAGAAAGCAATGAACTAGGGATGAAAAACTAAAAGGAAGAATTGGAAATAAAAACAAACAGTACTAAAGGGGATACCTCCACACACACACGGGTAAAAACAAACAAAATAATATAAATTGTACAGTAGACCAAAATGGAAATGTGACATGCAAAACTAAAGGGCGCGCGCACACGCACACACACACACACACATACAAAGCAACAGACTGATACACACACACAACCAATACTCGCACATACTGTACTAACAAGAACTGAGTAATACACACACAAACTAATACACACATACTCATATAGAAACACACATACACAAACAACATATACATTATATACATGTATGTATGCATATACTCAGGCACACACCCCATTGCTTGGGGTGGCCAACGTGAGACAGAGCCCGAACAGAAACAACATTTAATATTCCTATTCTCAGGGTCCGGGACCATTTTCGTGTTCCATCGCCCGTTTCTCTTGTCTCGTTGAGTAGGAGAATTATACAAGGGGAGGAGGATTCCTAGCCTCCTGCCCCCATATATACATACCCATGTAAATCACACAAGCAACCATACAAACATAACACACACACACACACATTCATACAGACACACACTTGCTTGCTTATGGTAGTCCATCGTAGTACGATGATGACATTCCCTTCCTGCAAAGCAGGAAGAGAAAACCTGCGCATAGAAGAGTTTAGAGTGCCGAGGGAGGCGCGCAGTTCCAACTTCACTATCTTGGTACTGAACAGGGGTTGCTGATGGCAAGGGGGTGACCCAAGACGACCAGCTCCTGCTCAATACTGCAGGGGACTGCCGGGATTCCAGTTTGTCGGAAACCGCCAGGACGTGATCCCAACGTCTGCTGTTCTCTCAGGGTGTGCTCCCCTAGCCTATGTCTTACTAGACTAAACCACAAGGCAGTGGGTGTGTGCGGTTGTTGGTAGATGACAAGGATGCACATCATACCTCTGGGGGCCACCGCATGCCCCGAGATCCCCTATTGATTTAGCCTGGGGTCGCAAGACACCCAGTTACCGTGTGTGGCCCTGGGGAGGCACAATAGGAGTCTTGGTGATGGAGAGGCTATGTACTGGCAGAGGGAGACTTACGCACTCGGCTCCCCTTTTCACCACAAGACACCACCACCACCTCACATACCCGATCCACCCTTCCCACTTCTGTCCCTCCTACATATACTGGTACCTTTATACATAATATACCTTTACACACACATACACATATACATAACCACATTCACACAAGTAAGCATACAAACACAACACACATATGCAAAAACACACTCACACAGCACGCCAGGCCTCTAATAACCCCGCAGGAAAAAACGACTCACTAAAAATGCCTGCCCCAATTGCATCCCAGCGAGCATATAACATTACCCGGGATTACTTTTGCTATATGTGAATGATAATAGCGTGGCAATCGGTAACGTGGGTAAAGGTATATGTTGTATAAAGGTATATTGGTGCGTGTAAAGGGTTATTGATGTGTGCAAAGGCGTATTGGTATGTGTAAAGGTGTATTGGTGTGTGAAGGTTTATGTAAAGCAAAAGTATACTGTATGGAAATTAAGCAAAGGTATATTGTATGTAAAACAAAGGTATATACTGTATTGTGTAAAGGTATATGTTGTAAAGGTATGTGGTGTGTAAAGGTATATTGGTGTGTAAAGGTATATTATGTATAAAGGTACCAGTATATGTAGTGTGAAGGTACCGGTATATTAATCTTCAGTAATATTGGTATATGTATGCTGGACTTAGTGAATTACATGTGAATGTTACATTCAACTTGCATAGATCAGTATTAAATATGCGGTATGTAAATGAATGATAATGGTAGAGCAATCGGTAATGCGGGGAAAATTATATGTTGAAAGGGTATATTGAGCTTCAGTAATGTAGGCATATCTTATGTTGGAGTTCAGAGGATGTTGCTTTTTCTAGAACTCATTCTCCCTCATGCTTAACCCCATTAGTAGTTTTGAAATGTTAAGACGTTGACCCTATTTGTTTGGCGATTTCAAGCCCTATCGCCCCATTTTGTTGTCAATAATAAAACACTCCTAATTTAATTATATTAATTTATCTGCCATACATAAATCAAGGAGTGTGTTACAAATGCATGTAGCCAACTGTACAGTCACCAACATAAGTTCTGTTTTTCCACATGATGTTGAGTATGGAAGTATAATTAGTGTGATTGCATTAAGTGTGTACAGTCTGCCAAATAAGTGATGTCTTGGCACCAAGTACAGTATTTTTTGAGCAATAATTGGGACAGTATTTGATAAGTTCTTTGTGTTGTCCCTGTTTTGGTTTGTTTATTTTGCAAGTTTTATATTATAATCAGCAATATCTAAAACTTAATTTATTAGTTTCGAGTTAGATATATCAACATGTTCCTATATTTACCCACTCTATTCAACATCTGACAGACATTAATACAGTACAGAGCAAGCCAAACGTAATGACAGCGGAGACAGGCGTTACCGTACAATAATTTTGTATGCAGTTATTAATTCATCTCATTAGTCAAATGATATATATAGAACTACACATATACAGTAATTTAATCACTCTAACTTTGCCTCCATACTGCAATAAAATTACATACAATTATAAACAGTATATAATTATCTAAAAGCCCCTACAATTATACACAACACATTATACGCTATTATCTAATTATTTCCTCCTGGCTACATGACCCAAATTAACATCTGGCATATTACCGATCACAAAAATGTAATAACTGGACGCGTTCTAATTACTGTATCACTAAATAAACTTGTATGTGCGCTAATAAAAGTGTGAGTGTGTGTGTTTGAAAGAGAGAGAGAGAAAAAAAGTGTGTGAGGGTGTGTGTGTGAATGAATACGGGTGTTTTTCTTTCCTACCTAGATAGATTATTTTTTTTTTTTTTTTTTTTTTTTTTTTAAGAGACAATGAATGGAGGAAGGAAAAACACAGATAAAACAAAAAGGTCCATGTGCCTAAAGGCATCCTCCATTCATAAAATGTTTGTAACAACTGGATTTAAACATTTGTTGATTGTAAGTTTGTGGAAAGCAATTCGAGGGAAGTGAATTCCAAAGAGTAGTAGCTCTGGGGATAAATGAATTCTGATAAGCAGAAGTTCTGCATTGTGGAGGAGAAAGTGTAACACAAAATGGTCTGATACTTTGTATATGAACTTGAATTTACTTATTAAAATAAAATTATCCTTTCTTCAGTCTTTAATGTAAACACAAACACACTTAAAAAAGAAGCGCAACATCGAAAACCAAACATTCCGCTACTCACTGTTGTTTCATTCAACCCTGCATAATTGCTTTTCCCTCTTCTCTTCTCCTTTGTAAACACATACTGTACATTACAAAAGAAGAACATAAAATCAGCAAATAATCCAGTACTCACTGCTCTGTCGTCCATATGCGCACTAGCCCGATCATCCGGTCGGTCTCTCTTGTCATCCGGCCTGGGTAGTTCCGGCTTGCCCAGTACGTTAAGCGGATGGTGCGGTAGACCCATGAGTGAGGCGGAGGAGACGGCTGAGAGTAGACCGGGAGGCGCACCACCGGGGGGTAGACCGGGCATCCCCGCCAAGGAGGGGTGGGGGGGCATGGGTAAGGTGGGGGCGTGTGCTCCGTGGGGGATGCCGGCCTGGGCGTGCATCTGTTGCTGCGAGGGTAAGGGGAGTGCACAGGTTAGATAGACTGTAAGGAAAAAAGTTAATGTGGTAGAGAAAGGAGGAAAGAAATATTAGGTCTACAATTATTAATCAGATTTTATTTGTTTTTATTCTAGCTACATGTAAACAATTTCATACAACTTATAAAAGATCTGACATAGTTGGAGGGCTAATTGGGATAGGCCTATTCTTATACCCTTAAAACTCCATACGTCCTTCATATGCTAAGTAAAACATTCTGGCAGTAGATATAAATAAAATCTAATTGAATGGGCTAAATACCTAAACCCACACAAACAGAAAACAGCTTGTATGTAATCTATATTTTTATTAATTTCACCTCAACAAACTCCAACCCAAGATATTTTTTCCAAGGGGCAGAGTCAACTGCTCTCAAGAACATGGTCAGTCCACAGAGAGGCTGAGGTTGCCCTGAGGCACTATAGGTAGTGCCAACGAACTTGACAATAATCTTGACCCCTAAACTTCTCATAACTCAAAAGGGCCTAGAGCCCTAGAGCAAACTGGCTGTAAATATCCACACCTATTTCCTGGTGGGCTCTTCCCAAATGATAGAAATGTCCGCTAGATTGCTTTAATTAATTTTGAGTTATGAGAAGTTAAGGGGTCAAGATTATTGTAAAGTTCGTTGGCGCTACCTTTAGTGCTGTGTAGTTGAAGACAAGCATGCCCTAACACTACATATATTTATTTTTTTCGTTTTCTACTACCAGTATGTAATTGGTAATGCTAACATTTTCTACTATCAAACTGTAAATGCTATCAAAATCTACTAGCAGTACTGTTTCTATAAATGCCATTTTTTTTTTCTAATTTCAAACCGATACTTCTGTAATTTTCTACTACCATTACCATACTTAATTGTTAATGCTACAGTAACTTCAGTAATGGTATGTAATTGTAAATGTTATTGCTGTAGTTTTAATTGTCTAGTTGTCCAATATTCTATCTACAGTACAGTACTGAACCTGTTATTGCTATTAATTTTCTACAATTTTATCAATATTTATTATAGCAATTTGTTAGTGTTATATATTTGCAGCTCTTGATAAATTGATAATGCTATTTTTTACTATAACAGTCCAACCTCATTATTTTGCAGTAACTACTGTAATTACAGGTACCAACCAAATTTGTATTCTTATGTTAATGATATGGGTAGCTACAGTGTTTAGTTTTTAACTCTTTCAAGCTCCAATACGCATTTCTGTTTTGTTTTCTGGTAATTATTAGACAATTTTATTCAGATTAGGAAGGGTATATGGAAGTCAGAGGGTTGATTTAGAGATGTTTTTACCCTTTTAATACTCACATATCCTTCCTAAGCTGCATAAAATCGTCTAATGATAGCCAATATATACTGCTAAAACGAGTCAGAGCTTCAAGGTGTTAATACAGTACCATTTTCTACTACTTACATGTTAGTCTTATCAAATATTTACTTCATAATTGTAACTGCTATAAATCTTACTTTATATACCATAATACTGTATACAGAATATATGAATGTCAAGAAGTGATAGTAACATATAATGTACACAGTTTGTTAGCAAGATGAGTGGAAAACTATTGATTTTTACCAAATTAAGGTTCAAAAGTCATGAAACACCTTCAAAGATATTTACTATTTAACCCCTCCTTTACGGCGACGTCTTTTTAACTTTATGCTGCCTACTTATATATGATTTTATTCAGTTTAAAAAGAGCCTTCAGCAATTAACAGGCTTCGAACTATCTACCTTAACCCTTTTTACTACCACAGACCCTTCTTAAGCTGCTAAAAATAGTCTAAATATAGTAAGAAAATCATAAAAAGATGTCGCCGGTACAGAAGAGGTTAATACTTGTGAATGAATAATGTGAATATCAAAGTATAGTCAGGTGTCTTATGGAGTTATTCATTATGCTAAAACTAAACAGAACATTTAAAATAGAGTAAAGAAAATGTTTCACGACTTTTGACTCGGGTTACCTTCAAAACCCAAAGTCACACAAACACTTTTAGCGGAGGATGTATCGAAGCCAAAATATCAGTCAAGAATATAGTGAAATGATATATGACAATTTTCACCTTCATTGTCACTGCATTCATGACTATGAGCAACATGATTCAGAATACTGTATCTGCATAAGCCATAATGCAATGATTGCATGTGTAAATTGTCAGAAGTAGACCATTTCAATATAGGCCTACCATATTTTTTACTCAGATGTAGGGACTCTGATATACACGTCTCTGAAGGTGCTCGTCTGATTTGGGACTAATATTGCATACAGTACATTAGAACCCCTTTTATCTGGATGGATAATCAAAATTGGGTGAAGAGCTGCAGGCCTGTTAATGTGGAGGGAGCCGCACGAGACAGAGCCTGAACAGAAACAATATTTAAAGTTCCTATTCTCAGGGTCTGGAACTGATCTCAAATGTAAGAGTTTGACAAGAGAGGTACCAGTAGCCCATAAGAGGACTGACTACCATTAGGACATGAGACTGAAACCCTACTTTTCATGGATCACTCAGTCTTAAAGGTATATATTATTATATTTTTTCCACCAACCAACTTCACTTCTAAACTCAATTAATTAATGGGTGTGGCTTTGGTTTCCCGGGCGTTTCCGCACTCTCCTCAGCTCCCCGCCATGGAGTGGCTTCGGTCACCCAGGCTTTATTGTGGTCGGCAGGGAGGGTTCTGAGGGGGCGCTCGGTTATGGCCTTGGCCTTGCTCGGGGCCTTGGGGCTGTTTGGCCAGGCAGCTTGGGGAACAACAACAACAAATACATGTGGCACTCCAAGGACTCGAACCTAGGATACTCACATCGAAATTCCGCCCACTTGTGCACTTATGCACTTATGCAGCGGGATTGAAGGATATTCGGATAATTGGGGTATTAGGTTAGGGGTATTGAAGGATAAGCGGGTAATCAGGGCTTTAGGACTTTTGAGATTTCCAGATATTTGAATTCTTGATACAGTAATCAGGGTTCTAGGATAATTGAGGATTTCCGATAAATTAATTCAGGATAATAGGGGTTCTACTGTATCTACTATTAATAAAAACTACAGTGCAGCAAAGTTACCCCAATAATGGCATTTAATTCCGTCATGGTGACCTGTTTTGCTCGCTCCACGGCCGTCGCTACTTGCTGTTGGTGCTGTGAGGAGAGAATATAAAACAATGTGTTAATAATGGCAATACAGTACTGTAATTCAATAAATCCATGTTCTTTCAATAAGCTGACTTTTGTCAATTACGGTACAGTAGTATCGACTATATATTGTAATATTTAATGGAGGTTATCCTGGAAATTAATCTTATTGAATGGTACTTTGAAATAATTAGCTCTTCTGACTTATGTCAGTGAAAAATTTCTAATATTTCAGAAAAAAATAAACAACTTTATAAATGAAACCCTTGAGATGGTAGGCTACTTTGAAATACTTAGCTCTATGATCTAATTTCACTAAAAAAAAATCAAACATTTCAGAGATAGTATATAATATAATTTTAAGTGTTCTATATAATTTTAAGTTTTCTCTACCAAACAAGTGACTGGAGTTCTTCTAAAAAAAGGGGCTCCACTCCTGATCCCATTCTTGACTTGCAGTGTGCTGGCTTAATAATCTAGAAGGGTTGATAGTCCTATTTTAACTACCCAACTTCTCTACCAGTACTATAACCCTAGAACACATACCTCTTGAGAAAGGAAGGGTAGAACCTGAGCTATTATGGCGTTTAATCTTTTCGCGATCTCCGTCTGCAGAAAGAAAAACAATTAGAATAAATTAGTAAAATTAACACATACCGGGTATGTATATATCATAATAAAAAGATATGTTATAATCATTACAAACGTAAGCACAACTTAAGGGGGCCCACCTCGCTGTTTTTCTCTTTCTCTCCCTCTCTCTTTGGCTTGTATCCGTTCGGCCCCATTCAGCCTACTGTTTTAAGACGTTAACCACATCCAGGTGTCAATATTTTCCTGGCAAGCGGGAGCGAGCCAGCATATATATTTTTTTGTTTTGACAGCAAGCTAAATTTGTAAATTTTTTGATAGAAATATTTCTCCGGCAAAGCCGGATTTCTTCATAGAATGCTGGCTCACTATTGCTCGCCAGGAAGAAATCAACCCCTGGATGGGGATAAACGTCTTAAACCACTTGGCTGAATGGGGCCGAATGGATACAAGCCAGAGAAAGAGAGAAAAGGAGAGAGAGAAAACAAGCAGGTGACCCCCCTTAAGAATCCAGTCACAACATACCTGTTTGTGCATTTCCACGTTGAGACCGTAAGACATCTCATAATACTGTAAGGAAAAGAAAGAAAATCATTAGTATGTGACACTGCTATTGGCTACAGTAATACCTTCATAATAGAACATTTTTCAAACAGTGTTTACGTTAGAAATTACAAAGAACAAAATTATGTTTAAAATGGGTAATTATTCATCATAAACAACTTTTTAAAGAAATTAATAACTGCAATAAGAAAGGTGAAGCAGAAGAGAAGACACTCAAGCTTTCAATATCAATGGCTAGGTCTTCATTGAAGTGTGTACATTACTCACCATAACATAGTGTCTCTGCATCTCGGTCTTTTCACTGGCCAGCTTCTCACACTCCAACTTCAGACTGGAAAAGAAAAATGGAGTCATGAATTTTTTTGTATACAGTATATGTAAAGGTTTACAGTTGTTCTATCAGAAAAGGAACTATTTTACACCCATATAGTCCATGGCTCATGATACAACCTGTATTCTCCCCATGATAGGGGTAAAATCAATGCTGTGAAGGACAGAGTCAGTATGCTGAAACGCTGCAGTTACCATGTGAGCAAGTTAGTACCGGTATGCTATTATACCATTGCTTCAACAGGCTGACATAAGGCTTCACCATCCTGGTTCTCCTGGATTTATCAATTATTATGTTCTATCCAACAACCAACTCTACTCCTAAAATCGATTACTGAAATTTAACAAACACATGTGGCAGTCCGTGGATTCGAACCCAGGACGCTCACACTGAAAATCAACAACTTATGCATTGCGCCACATTACCATGTCATCAATATTTACCATCATAAATCCACTAAGAAAATGGAAAGTGGATGATATAGGTAAGATCGTACTAAGTGCACGATAAACCATAGTATAGGCAGAGTTAAGGGGAGATTTCCACCTGGAGGATTTTTTTCTGAACCTCTTTCTCCCTCATGTTTAGCCCCATTGCTTGTGAGATTTAAAGACGCTTGCCCCATTAGTTTGGCGATTTTAAGAACCCTCGACCAATTTCTGTCAATTTTAAGACCATTCGTGCCATTTAGGTGTCGATTTTTTCCTGGCGAGCGACAGCAAGCCTGTAATTTAAGGGGAACCGGCCTTCGGCCGGGAAATTTTTCTACCGAAAAATGTACAAATTTATCTTGAAAGGGGGTCAAGGGGGAGTAATTTTAAGCTTGATGGAAGTCTAGGGAATCAACTAAAAACCTCCCCTTAACGTAGTGTGCAGGGCAGTACTGCATTAAAGTGATTGAAAGATTGGCATGTAGGCTACACCAATCACAAATACACTACGTAGGCTACCAAAATAATAATTACTATCTAAATCTATGAATATGAATTTTATATTGACCGTAAACATTTATATATCGGTTTATTATATTTGCAGAATCGGCCTGTGTTCCAGTGAATCCATCCAATTTAAAGTAATGCCCTGTGCCGGATGACTAACTGTAAGTTCTAATTACTGGCAATGGAACAATGACAGAGAGAGTGAGAGTGAGTGAGAGAGAGAGAGAGAGACAGAGCGAGAGAGAGACAGAGCGAGAGAGAGACAGAGCGAGAGAGAGACAGAGCGAGAGCGAGAGAAAGAGAGAGAGAGAGACATATGGAGAGGAACAAGGATAATGATGAAATAGGTGGGGTGGAAAGGAAAGGGAGGAGGGGTGGGGTGGAGTGAGTGATTTTGATGGGACTAAAAGGGGGATCACATAATTCACATTAAATAAAGATACAGATTGTTTTTGTTTTTGTTTGTTTTGTCTACATTCATCTGTTCGTTTATTTGTTTTAGTTTACTTGCTAGACCTCCATAAAGCTTAAAATAAAAAAAATACCCTCTAGACCCCCTTTCAAGATAAATTTTCACATTTTTCTGTAGTAAAGTGCCCTGGCCTCATTACAGGCTCGCTATCGCTCGCCAGGACACAATTGACACCTAAATAGAAGGCAATGTTTTAGTTTTCATATTGACAAAGAAATGGGATGAAAGGTCTTAAAATTGCCAAACTAACGGAGAGAACGTCATCAAATCTCAAAACTAATATGCTAAACATGAGGGAGAAGGGGGACCAGAAAAACGATCCCATCTCAACTTAAAATTGAAGTTGAGAGAGAGAGAGAGAGAGAGAGAGAGAGAGAGAGAGAGATGCTGAGACAACTTAGCAGACACACATGAGAGAGAGAGAGAGATTAAAGAGAAAGATGCTGAGACAACTTAGCAGACACATATGAGAGAGAGAGAGAGATTAAAGAGAAAGATGCTGAGACAACTTAGCAGACACATATGAGAGAGAGAGAGAGAGAGATTAAAGAGAAAGATGCTGAGACAACTTAGCAGACACATATGAGAGAGAGAGAGAGAGAGAGAGAGAGAGAGAGAGAGAGAGAGAGAGAGAGAGAGAGAGAGAGAGATTAAAGAGAAAGATGCTGAGACAACTTAGCAGACACATATGAGAGAGAGAGAGAGAGAGAGTACAAAGTACAAAGGAGTACACAGGAAATCAAGCAACAACAGATCTAGTGACCCTTCTAGGCTGCTTGTCCTCCAAAACACTGAGGATCAAGTGTCCAAACAGTGGTTTAGAGTGGGTAAGGGAACTACTGCCCTGGAACTAATGTCCGTGGCAGGACTAGGAAGTTAGTAGGGGACATATGGGTTAGTAACTGAGGGGAGGATAAAATAAAGTTATTCATTTACAAACGCAGTCAGTCACGGGTTTGATGCGAGATATTTGTCTAGGCGGAATTTAAATGAATCAACGGTGCTGCAGTCTATAACGTCTCGGGGAAGCCCATTCCACAAGTTGACAACTCGATTGAAGAAGAAATTCTTAGATTCGTGTGAGTTAAAAGATTTACCAATAATTTTGCAAACCGTTTCCCCGCGTGTAATTAGATTGGTCGATAGTGAAGTACTTACTACAGTTCATATTGTCGATGCCTTTGATGATTTTGAACACTTGAATTAAGTCACCTCTTAATCTGCGCTGGGTTAAAGGAAATAGATTTAATTCTCTAAGACGCTCTTTGTATGGTTTGTTCTTTAGGCTAGGTATCATTTTGGTAACTCTACGTTGAACTCGTTCTAGCTTGTTTATGTCTTTTTGGTAATAAGGGCACCAGCATTGAACGCAGTATTCCAGAAGAGGGCGGACTAAGGAATTGTAAAGGGTTAGGATAACGTCTTTGGATTTATGCTCAAATGATCTGCCTATAAAGCCAATTATTTTGTTTGCCTTCTTAACAACTTCTGAACATTGTTGACTCGGTTTTAGGTTACTCGATATTGTTACTCGCAGATCGGTTTCTCTGTTTACATTCTTAAGCTGAGTGCCATTCATCGAATAGTTTGCTTTCTCATTTAGGTATCCGATATGTAGTACTTTACATTTATCCGCATTGAAACTCATTTGCCAAATTTGGGCCCAATGTGACAATTTATCTAGATTGTGTTGCATATCGTCAACTTGATCTTTTGAGAGTACGCTATTTGTAATTTTTGTATCGTCAGCAAATTTTGAGATTGTACAGGTGAGACCTCATCTATGTCGTTGATGTAAATTAGAAAGAGAATTGGTCCTAGTACCGATCCCTGGGGTACCCCGCTACTTACATTGGTCCATTTAGATGCCTTACCGTTTATGACTACTCTTTGCTTTCTGTCGCTGAGCCAATTTTCTATCCATTTCAACACACCACCGTCTTGTATTCCATGCGCTTTTAGTTTTAGCAGTAAACGTTTGTGGGGAACTTTGTCAAAGGCCTTTTGAAAATCAAGGTATATAATATCTACAGCTTTACTCTCATCGTAGAGGTTGAGGATATCGTGGAAGAAGTCTAAGAGGTGTGTTAAACAGGAACGCTTTTTACGAAAGCCGTGTTGAGTATCTTTAAGTATGTTATTTTCCTCTAAGTGATTTACGAGTCTGTCTCTTATGACCGTTTCTAGCATTTTACATACAACTGAGGTTAAGCTAATTGGACGATAGTTACTGGGTAGGGATTTGCTGCCTTTATTTAATATCGGTGTTACGTTGGCTATCTTCCACTGATCAGGCATAGTTCCAGACTGCAAGGATTTATTGAATAGTAATGTCAGTGGTTTGGAGAGCTCATCCTTGGCTTCCTTTAGAACTCTAGGCGAGATTGTATCAGGTCCAGGCGTTTTATTTACCCTGAGTTTATCTAAACAATTCAATACTTCTCTCTCTGTAACGGTGATATTGCTTAGAACATCTGAATTATCAATCTGAATCGGCGATGATGTAGGGATATCACTGAGGTCTTCTGTTGTAAAAACTGATGCAAAGAAGGTATTGAGGGCATTACTCATTTGTACTTCGTCTTTGGTGTATTCTCCATTTTCATCGACTAACGGTCCAACAGTTGAAGTAACTACTTTTTTCTTTCTGATATAACTATAGAATTCTTTCAGGTTTGTTTTACTTTGATTCACAATATGTAACTCTAGGGTCTTTTTACTTTGCTTAATTAACTTTTTGGCTTTGCGTCGTAGCTCTACAAATTTCACCCGTTCTTCGTCATTTTGTGAGGATTATAATCTATCATTAGCAAATTTTTTAGCAAGCAGGCAGTTTGAAATATCTTTATTCCACCATTTGGGCTTATTATTATGGCCTGGACGCCGTATTTCGATGGTATGCAGTCTTGCACTGCTTTTAGGTAAGTGGTTTCGAATAACTTCCAAGATGTATTTATGTCGTTATTGTTAATTAAAAAGCTCCAGTCAGTTTCTTTAAACATAGCTCTAAGTTTATGAAAGTTTGCTTTCTTGAAATTAGGGACTTTTTCGATGCTACTATTTGGTTCGTTACTAGTAAAGTTTAAAGTGAAAGTTATCGTACGATGGTCGCTGTTACTGAATTCATCACCAACATTCAAATTCTCTATTAATTCTTCTTTTGTTGCAAGTACAATGTCAAGAACGTTATTACCACGGGTCGGTGTTCGAACAAATTGATAAAGCGAACTCTCCTGCAAGTTCGTATACAAGTCATATCCGGAGTGTGAAGTAAGAGTATCGCCCCACTTGGTCACAGGTAAATTAAAGTCGCCAAAAAATACGGTATCTTGCGAGTTACTTACATCTGCAATTTGTTCATAAATTTCTCGGTCAGTTTGCACTGATTGAGCTGGAGGTCTGTATATTAATGCAAGTATTATTTTTGTACCTTTATTATTCTTTATTAGCACAAAAGATGTGTCGACGTTCACAATTTGAGGTTTTGACAAGAGGGTCGGGTTAAGACTTTCTTTGATATAAAATAAAACCCCACCTCCATTTTTATTTATTCGGCTTTTCTCAAACATTACATAACCGGGAAGTGAATACTCTGCTAAAAAGTCTCTATCTACTGTATTGAGCCAAGATTCTGTTATACCAATCACATCATAATTTTCAGTAAACACTAGTTCCTCTAAATCTGAAAATTTATTGCGTATGCTATGAGCGTTTGCATAGAAAACCTTTAAAGTTGCGGTTTTAGAACTCACAGAACGTTCTTTAATCAAATTTTTGGTTCTAATCGGATCTATCTATCTATCTATTGCCTGACGCCGTGATCCCCGAAGGGGTGGCCACGAACGAACCGCCCCCATGCACCTCTGTCCCCAGTCAGTCGACGCCCCTCCCCCCAACCAGCACCGCCTTCGTTCATGTAGTTCCTCACTCCATCCTTCCACCTCATATTCGGTCTACCTCTCCCCCTCTGTCCCTCCACCTCGCTCTCGTACACCCTCTTAGTCATTCTCTCGCTTTCCATACGTTCCATATGGCCGAACCATCTCAAGTTGTTCCTTTTCACACTTTCCAGCACATCTACCTCCACACCACACCTCCTTCTTACTTCCTCATTAGTCTGTCTATCCCTCCATGTAACTCCGCACGCACTCCTTAAGTAATTCATTTCCACTGCTCTCACTCTTGGTCTGAGTCTCTCAACCAACGTCCATGCTTCGCTTCCGTAAGTCAGTGTCGGGATTACCACACTGTCATGCAAGGACTTCTTCACTTCCATACTGACCACCCTATTTCTTGTTACTGCTTTTAGCGTTCCTACAACCCTCTTCCCCTGTTGTACCCTCTCCCGCCCCTCTTCATCCATAGTCCCATCTTTACTCAAACACACTGCCCAGATACTTAAAAGAGTTGACGATCTCCATAGCCTGACCGTTCAGCTTCACCTCACACTCTGTGACTTCACCCCTTTCGAAGACCATAACCTTGCTCTTCCCCGTATTTACCGTCAATTCCG